>JAUJEM010000416.1:0-36243 GCA_030448935.1 Citrus cavaleriei
CCAGCGGAAAGGCCACAAAAACGGGGTGGGCTATAGCCTTGGGGTGGGGGCTGGCCAACTTCTTCCGCCGGACTCGGAATGGCGCGAGACTTTGCGAGGCGCCTCCGTGTGCCAAAATAGGCCGCGGGCACAGCTGCGCCAAAAATAACGGCCCAAGGCCGGGCGCCAAGTCTGGCCCAGCGGAAAAGGCCACAAAAACGGGTGGGCTATAGCCTTGGGGTGGGGCTGGCCAACTCGTCCGCCCGGACTCGGAATGGCGCGAGACTTTGCGAGGGGCCTCCGTGAAATAAAAATAGGCCGCGGGCACAGCCGCGCTAAAAATAACCGCCCAAGGCCGGGCGCCAAGTTCGCCCAGCTGGAAAAGGCCACAAAAACGGTGGGCTATAGCCTTGGGGGTGGGGCTGGCCAAATGGTCCGCCGGACTCGGAATGGCGCGAGACTTTGCGAGCGCCCGTGAGTGCCAAAATAGGCTGCAGGCGGCCACACCACAGCCTCAAAAATACCCGCCCGAAGGCCGGGCGCCAAGTTCGTCCAGCGGAAAAAGGCCACAAAAACGGGTGGGCTATAGCCTTGTGGGGTGAGGCTGGCCAACTTTGTCCGCCGGACTCGGAATGGCGCGAGACTTTGCGAGGGGCCTCCGTGTGCCAAAAATAGGCCGCGGGCACAGCCGCGTGCAAAAATAACCACCCGAAGGCCGGGGCGCCAAGTTCGCCCAGCGGAAAAAGGCCACAAAAACGGGTGGGCTATAGCCTTGGGGGGTGGGGCTGGCCAACTTCGTCCGCCGGACTCGGAATGGCGCGAGACTGTGCGAGGGCATCCGTGCTAAAATAGGCCGCGGGCACAGCCGCACTAAAAATAACCCGCCCAAGGCCGGGCGCCAAGTTCTGGCCCAGCGGAAAAAGGCCACAAAAACGGGTGGGCTATAGCCTTGGGGGTGGGGCTGGCCAACCGTCCGCCGGACTCGGAATGGCGCGAGACTTTGCGAGGGGCCTCCGTCTGCCAAAAAATAGGCAGCGGGGCACAGCCGCGCCAAAAATAACCGCCCGAAGGCCGGGCGCCAAGTTCGCCCAGCGAAAAGGCCACAAAAACGGGTGGGCTATAGCCTTGGGGGTGGGGCTGGCCAACTTCTGGTCCGCCGGACCTCGGAATGGGCGAGACTTTGCAGGCGCCGTGGTGCCAAAATAGACGCGGGCACAGCCGCGCCAAAAATAACCGCCCAAGGCCGGGCGCCAAGTTGGCCTCCAGCGGAAAAAGGCCACAAAACGGGTGGCTATAGCCTTGGGGTGGGGCTGGCCAACTCATCCGCCGGACTCGGAATGGCGCGAGACTTTGCGAGGGGCCCCGTGGTGCCAAAAAATAGGTCCGGGCACAGCCGCGCCTAAAAATAACCCGCCCGAAGGCCGGGCGCCAAGTTCGTCCAGCGGAAAAAGGCCACAAAACGGGTGGGCTATAGCCTTGGGGGTTGGGCTGGCCCATCTCGTCCGCCGGACTCGGAATGGCGCGAGACTTTGCGAGGGGCGCCCGTGTGCCAAAAATAGGCCGCGGGCACAGCCGCGCCCAAAAATAACCGCCCAAGGCCGGGCGCCAAGTCTGGCCCAGCGGAAAAGGCCACAAAAACGGGTGGGCTATAGCCTTGGGGGGGTGGGGCTGGCCAACTCTGTCCGCCGGACTCGGAATGGCGCGAGACTGCAGAGGGCCTCCGTGTGCAAAAAGGCCGGGCACAGCCGCGCCAAAAATAACCGCCCGAAGGCCACAGCCAAGTTCTCCAGCGGAAAAAAGGCCAAAAAACGGGTGGGCTATAGCCCAAGGCCGGGGCGGAATGGCGCGAGACTTTGCGAGGGCCCAGCTGAAGGCCGCGGGCACAGGCCAAAAAAACGGTGGGCGCCAAGTTCGGCCCAGGGGTGGGGCTGGCTATAGCCTTGGGGGTGGGGCTGGCCGCGTCCCGGACTCGGAATGGCGCGAGACTTTGCGAGGGGCCTCCGTGGTGTAAAATAGGCCGCGGGCACAGCCGCGCCTAAAAATAACCCGCCCGAAGGCCGGGCGCCAAGTTCGTCCAGCTGAAAAAGGCCACAAAAACGGGTGGGCTATAGCCTTGGGGTGGGGCTGGCCAACTTCGTCCGCCTCGGACTCGGAATGGCGCGAGACTTTGCGAGGCACCCTGAAAAAGGCCAAAATAGGTGGGGGTGGGGGCACAGCGCGCCCAAAAATAACCGCCCAAGGCCGGGCGCCAAGTCTGGCCCAGCGGAAAAGGCCACAAAACGGGTGGGCTATAGCCTTGGGGGTGGGGCTGGCCAAACTCGTCCGCCGGACTCGGAATGGCGCGAGACTTGCGAGGGGCCTCCGTGCAAAAATAGGCCAGGTGGGCACAGCCGCGCCCAAAAATAACCGCCCAAGGCCGGGCGCCAAGTCTGGCTCCAGCGGAAAAGGCCACAAAAACGGGTGGGCTATAGCCTTGGGGGTGGGGCTGGCCAACTCCGTCCGCCGGCCTCGGAATGGCTCGAGACTTTGCAGAGGCCTCCGTGTGCCAAAAATAGGCCGCGGGCACAGCCGCGCCTAAAAATAACCGCCCGAACGCCGGGGCGCCCAGGTCTTCAAGCGGAAAAAGTCCACAAAAACGTGTGGGCTATAGCCTTGGGGGGTGGGGCTGGCCAACTGCGTCGGCCGGACTCGGGATGGCGCGAGACTTTGCGAGGGCCCCGTGTGCAAAAATAGGCCGCGGGCACAGCGCGCCTAAAAATAACCCACCCAAGGCCGGGCGCCAAGTTGGTCCAGCGGAAAAAGGCCACAAAAACGGGTGGGCTATAGCCTTGGGGGTGGGGCTGGCCAACTCGTCCGCCGGACTCGGAATGGCGCGAGACTTTGCGAGGGGCCTCCGTGTGCAAAAATAGGCCGCGGGCACAGCCGCGCCCAAAAATAACCGCCCAAGGCCGGGCGCCAAGTTCGTCCAGCGGAAAAAGGCCACAAAAACGGTGGGCTATAGCCTTGGGGGTGGGGCTGGCCAACTTCGTCCGCCGGACTCGGAATGGCGCGAGACTTTGCGAGGGGCCTCCGTGTGCCAAAAATAGGCAAAAAAGGGCACAGCCGCGCTAAAAAACCCGCCCGAAGGCCGGGCGCCAAGTTCGCCCAGCGGAAAAAGGCCACAAAAACGGGTGGGCTATAGCCTTGGGGGTGGGGCTGGCCAACTCGTCCGCCGGACTCGGAATGGCGCGAGACTTTGCGAGGCGCCTCCGGGTGCCAAAAATAGGCCGCGGGCACAGCCGCGCTAAAAAATACCCGCCCGAAGGCCGGGCGCCAAGTCTGGCCCCAGCGGAAAAAGGCCACAAAAACGGGTGGGCTATAGCCTTGGGGGTGGGGCTGGCCAACTTCGTCCGCCGGACTCGGAATGGCGAGACTTTGCGAGGGGCCTCCTGTGTGCAAAATAAATAGGTCGGGCACAGCCGCGCCAAAAATACCCGCCCGAAGGCCGGGCGCCAAGTTCGCCCAGCGGAAAAAGGCCACAAAAACGGGTGGGCTATAGCCTTGGGGGTGGGGCTGGCCAACTCGTCCGCCGGACTCGGAATGGCGCGAGACTTTGCGAGGCGCTCCGTGTGCCAAAAATAGGCCGCGGGCACAGCCGCGCCAAAAATACCCGCCCGAAGGCCGGGCGCCAAGTTGGCCCAGCGAAAAAGGCCACAAAAACGGGTGGGCTATAGCCTTGGGGTGGGGCTGGCCAACTCGTCCGCCGGACTCGGAATGGCGCGAGACTTTGCGAGGGCCTCCGTAAGCAAAAATAGTCCGCGGGCACAGCCGCTAAAAAAAAATACCCGCCCAAGGTCGGGCGCCAAGTTCATCCAGCGGAAAAAGGCCACAAAAACGGGTGGGCTATAGCCTTGGGGGTGGGGCTGGCCAACTTCGTCCGCCGGGACTCGGAATGGCGCGAGACTTTGCGAGGCGCCTCCGTGTGCCAAAATAGGTCCGTGGGCACAGCCGCGCCTAAAAATAACCCGCCCGAAGGCCGGGCGCCAAGTTGGCCCAGCGAAAAAGGCCACAAAAACGGGTGGGCTATAGCCTTGGGGGTGGGGCTGGCCAACTTCGTCCCGGACCGACTCGGAATGGCGCGAGACTTTGCGAGGGGCCTCCGTGTGCCAAAATAGGCCGCGGGCACAGCCGCTTAAAAATACCCGCCCGAAGGCCGGGCGCCAAGTTGGCCCAGCGGAAAAAGGCCACAAAACGGGTGGGCTATAGCCTTGGGGGTGGGGCTGGCCAACTTCGTCCGCCGGACTCGGAATGGGCGAGACTTTGCGAGAGGCGCTCCGTGCTGGCCAAAAAATAGGCCGCGGGCACAGCCGCGCCCAAAAATAACCGCCAAAGGAAGGCCGGGCGCCAAGTTCGTCCAGCGGAAAAAGGCCACAAAACGGGTGGGCTATAGCCTTGGGGGTGGGGCTGGCCAAACTGGTCCGCCGGACTCGGAATGGCGCGAGACTTTTGCGAGGCGCCTCGGTGTGCCAAAATTAGGCCGCGGGCTCAGCCGCGCCGAAAAATAACCGCCCGAAGGCCGGGCGCCAAGTTGGCTCCAGCGGAAAAGGCCACAAAACGGGTGGGCTATAGCCTTGGGGGTGGGGCTGGCCAACCTCGTCCGCCCGGACTCGGAATGGCGCGAGACTTTGCGAGGGGCCTCCGTGGTGCCAAAATAGGCCGCGGGCACAGCCGCGCCAAAAAAAATAACCGCCCGAAGGCCGGGCGCCACGTTCATCCCGCGGAAAAAGGAACCAAAAACGGGTGGTCTATAGCCTGGGGGGGTGGGGCTGGCCAACTTCGTCCGCCGGACTCGGAATGGCGCGAGACTTTGCGAGGCACCTCCGCGTGCCAAAAATAGGACGCGGGCACAGCCGCGCCTCAAAAATACCCGCCCGAAGGCCGGGCGCCAAGTTCTGTCCAGCGGAAAAAGGCCACAAAAACGGGTGGGCTATAGCCTTGGGGGTGGGGCTGGCCAACTCGTCCGCCGGACTCGGAATGGCATGAGACTTTGCGAGGGGCCTCCGTGCTGCCAAAAATAGGCCGCGGGCACAGCCGCGCCCTAAAAATACCCGCCCCAAGGCCGGGCGCCAAGTTCCGTCCAGCGGAAAAAGGCCACAAAAACGGGTGGGCTATAGCCTTGGGGGTGGGGCTGGCCAACTCGTCCGCCGGACTCGGAATGGCGCGAGACTTTGCGAGGGGCCTCCGTGGTGCCAAAATAGGTCCGCGGGCACAGCCGCGCCAAAAATAACCGCCCAAGGCCGGGCGCCAAGTTCGTCCAGCGGAAAAAGGCCACAAAAACGGTGGGCTATAGCCTTGGGGGGTGGGGCTGGCCAACTTCGTCCGCCGGACTCGGAATGGCGCGAGACTTTGCGAGGGGCCTCCGTGTGCCAAAAATAGGCCGCGGGCACAGCCGCGCCCAAAAATAACCGCCCGAAGGCCGGGGCGCCAAGTTCGTCCAGCGGAAAAAGGCCACAAAAACGGGTGGGCTATAGCCTTGGGGGTGGGGCTGGCCAATTTGTCCGCCGGACTCGGAATGGCGCGAGACTTTGCGAGGGGCCTCCGTGTGCAAAAATAAAAATGGGGCACAGCCGCGCTAAAAATACCGCCCAAGGCCGGGCGCCAAGTTCGCCCAGCGGAAAAGGCCACAAAAACGGGTGGGCTATAGCCTTGGGGGTGGGGCTGGCCAACTTCTTCCGCCCGGACTCGGAATGGCGCGAGACTTTGCGAGGCGCCTCCGTGTGCCAAAATAGGCCGCGGGGCACAGCCGCGCCAAAAATACCCGCCCAAGGCCGGGCGCCAAGTTCGCCCAGCGGAAAAAGGCCACAAAAACGGGTGGGCTATAGCCTTGGGGGTGGGGCTGGCCAACTTCGTCCGCCGGACTCGGAATGGCGCGAGACTTTGCGAGGCGCCTCCAGGCCAAAAATAGGTCAGCGGGCACAGCCGCGCCTAAAAATACCCGCCCCAAGGCCGGGCGCCAAGTTCGGGTCCAGCGGAAAAGGCCACAAAAACGGTGGGCTATAGCCTTGGGGGTGGGGCTGGCCAACTCGTCCGCCTCGGACTCGGAATGGCGCGAGACTTTGCGGTAGGCCTCCGTGTGCCAAAAATAGGCCGCGGGCACAGCCGCGCCCAAAAATACCAGGCCCCGAAGGCCGGGCGCCAAGTTCGTCCAGCGGAAAAGGCCACAAAACGGGTGGGCTATAGCCTTGGGGGTGGGGCTGGCCAACTTGTCCGCCCGGACTCGGAGTGGAGCGCGACTTTGCGAGGGGCCTCCGTGAGCCAAAAATAGGTCGCTGGCACAGCCGCGCTAAAAATACCCGCCCCAAGGCCGGGCGCCAAGTTCGCCCAGCGGAAAAAGGCCACAAAAACGGGTGGGCTATAGCCTTGGGGGTGGGGCTGGCCAACTTGTCCGCCGGACTCGGAATGGCGCGAGACTTTGCGAGGGGCCTCTGTGTGCTGCCAAAAATAGGTCAAGGGCACAGCCGCGCCCAAAAATAACCGCCCGAAGGCCGGGCGCCAAGTTCATCCAGCGGAAAAAGGCCACAAAAACGGGTGGGCTATAGCCTTGGGGGTGGGGCTGGCCAACTGTCCGCCGGACTCGGAATGGCGCGAGACTTTGCGAGGCGCCTCCGTGTGCCAAAATAGGCCGCGGGCACAGCCGCGCCCAAAAATAACCCGCCCAAGGCCGGGCGCCAAGTTGGTCCAGCTGAAAAAGGCCACAAAAACGGGTGGGCTATAGCCTTGGGGGTGGGGCTGGCCAACTCGTCCGCCGGACTCGGAATGGCGCGAGACTTTGCGAGGCGCCTCCGTGCCAAAAAAATAGGCCGCGCGGGCACAGCCGCGAAAAAAATACCCGCCCGAAGGCCGGGCGCCAAGTTCGGCCCAGCGGAAAAAGGCCACAAAACGGGTGGGCTATAGCCTTGGGGGTGGGGCTGGCCAACTCGTCCGCCGGACTCGGAATGGCGCGAGACTTGCGAGGCGCCTCCGTGCCAAAAAATAGGCCATGGGCACAGCACGCTAAAAATACCCGCCCCGAAGGCCGGGCGCCAAGTTCGCCCAGCGGAAAAAGGCCACAAAAACGGGTGGGCTATAGCCTTGGGGGTGGGGCTGGCCAACTCGTCCGCCGGACTCGGAATGGCGCGAGACTTTGCGAGGCGCTCCGTGTGCCAAAAATAGGCATGGCGGGCACAGCCGCGCCCAAAAATACCCGCCCGAAGGCCGGGCGCCAAGTTCGCCCAGCGGAAAAAGGCCACAAAACGGGTGGGCTATAGCCTTGGGGGTGGGGCTGGCCAACTCTGTCCGCCTGACTCGGAATGGCGCGAGACTTTGCGAGGCGCCTCCGTGTGCCAAAATAGGCCGCGGGGCACAGCCGCGCCCAAAAATACCCGCCCGAAGGCCGGGCGCCAAGTTTGGTCCAGCGGAAAAGGCCACAAAACGGGTGGGCTATAGCCTTGGGGGTGGGGCTGGCCAACTTCGTCCGCCGGACTCGGAATGGCGCGAGACTTTGCGAGGGCCTCCGTGTGCAAAAATAGGTCAGTGGGCACAGCCGCGCCAAAAAATACCCGCCCGAAGGCCGGGCGCCAAGTTCTGGCCCAGCGGAAAAAGGCCACAAAACGGGTGGGCTATAGCCTTGGGGGTGGGGCTGGCCAACTTCGTCCGCTCGGACTCGGAATGGCGCGAGACTTTGCGAGGCGCCTCCGTGTGCCAAAAATAGTCAATGGGCACAGCCGCGCCAAAAAAATACCCGCCCGAAGGCCGGGCGCCAAGTTCGGCCCAGCGGAAAAAGGCCACAAAACGGGTGGGCTATAGCCCTTGGGGTGGGGCTGGCCAACTTCGTCCGCCCGGACTCGGAATGGCGCGAGACTTTGCGAGGGGCCTCCGTGGTGCCAAAAATAGGTCATGGGCACAGCCGCGCTAAAAATAACCGCCCGAAGGCCGGGCGCCAAGTTCGCCCAGCGGAAAAAGGCCACAAAAACGGGTGGGCTATAGCCTTGGGGGTGGGGCTGGCCAACTGGGTCCGTCCGCCGGACTCGGAATGGCGCGAGACTTTGCGAGGGGCCTCCGTGTGCCAAAATAGGCCGCGGCACAGCCGCGCCCAAAAATAACCGCCCCAAGGCCGGGCGCCAAGTTGGCCCAGCGAAAAAAGGCCACAAAAACGGGTGGGCTATAGCCCTGGGGTGGGGCTGGCCAACTGTCCCGCCGGACTCGGAATGGCGCGAGACTTTGCGAGGGGCCTCCGTGTGCCAAAATAGGCCGCGGGCACAGCCGCGCCCAAAAATAACCCGCCCAAGGCCGGGCGCCAAGTCGCCCAGCGAAAAAGGCCACAAAAACGGGTGGGCTATAGCCTTGGGGGTGGGGCTGGCCAACTTCGTCCGCCGGACTCGGAATGGCGCGAGACTTTGCGAGGGCCCTCCGTGTGTAAAAATAGGCTGCGGGCACAGCCGCGCCAAAAATAACCGCCCCAAGGCCGGGCGCCAAGTTCGGCCCAGCGGAAAAAGGCCACAAAACGGGTGGGCTATAGCCTTGGGGTGGGGCTGGCCAACTCGTCCGCCGGACTCGGAATGGCGCGAGACTTTGCGAGGCGCCTCCGTGTGCACAAAATAGGTCGCGGGCACAGCCGCGCCCAAAATACCCGCCCAAGGCCGGGGGCGCCAAGTTCGCCCAGCGGAAAAAGGCCAAAAACGGGTGGGCTATAGCCTTGGGGGGTGGGGCTGGCCAACTTCTGTCCGCCGGACTCGGAATGGCGCGAGACTTTGCGAGGGGCCTCCGTTTGCCAAAATAGGCCGCCGGGCACAGCCGCGCCTAAAAATAACCGCCCAAGGTCGGGCGCCAAGTTCGCCCAGCGGAAAAAGGCCACAAAACGGGTGGCTATAGCCTTGGGGGTGGGGCTGGCCAACTGGTCCGCCGGACTCGGAATGGCGCGAGACTTTGCGAGGCACCTCCGTGTGCCAAAAATAGGCCGCGGGCACAGCCGCGCCTAAAAATAACCGCCCAAGGCCGGGCGCCAAGTTGGCCCAGCGGAAAAAGGCCACAAAAACGGGTGGGCTATAGCCTTGGGGGTGGGGCTGGCCAACCTGTCCGCCGGACTCGGAATGGCGCGAGACTTTGCGAGGGGCCTCCGTGTGCCAAAATAGGTCGCGGGCACAGCCGCGCCAAAAATAACCGCCCAAGGCCGGGCGCCAAGTTGGTCCAGCGGAAAAAGGCCACAAAACGGGTGGGCTATAGCCTTGGGGGTGGGGCTGGCCAACTTCGTCCGCCGGACTCGGAATGGCGCGAGACTTTGCGAGGCGCCTCCGTGTTAAAATAGGCCGCGGGCACAGCCGCGCCAAAAATAACCGCCCGAAGGCCGGGCGCCAAGTTCTGGCCCAGCGGAAAAAGGCCACAAAACGGGTGGGCTATAGCCTTGGGGGTGGGGCTGGCCAACTTCGTCCGCTCGGACTCGGAATGGCGCGAGACTTTGCGAGGGCCTCCGTGTGCCAAAAATAGGCTGCGGGCACAGC
This sequence comes from Citrus cavaleriei, assembly GCA_030448935.1. Classification (NCBI taxonomy): domain Eukaryota; kingdom Viridiplantae; phylum Streptophyta; class Magnoliopsida; order Sapindales; family Rutaceae; genus Citrus; species Citrus cavaleriei. The sequence continues at coordinate 9,495 of JAUJEM010000416.1, forward strand.
CGCGCCCAAAAATACCCGCCCAAGGCCGGGCGCCAAGTTGGCCCAGCGGAAAAGGCCACAAAAACGGGTGGGCTATAGCCTTGGGGGTGGGGCTGGCCAACTTCGTCCGCCGGACTCGGAATGGCGCGAGACTTTGCGAGGGGCCTCCGTGTGCCAAAAATAGGCCGCGGGGCACAGCCGCGCCCTAAAAATAACCGCCCGAAGGGCCGGGCGCCAAGTCTGGCCCAGCGAAAAAGGCCACAAAACGGGTGGGCTATAGCCTTGGGGGTGGGGCTGGCCAACTGTCCGCCTCGGACTCGGAATGGCGCGAGACTTTGCGAGGGGCCTCCGTGTGCCAAAAATAGGCCGCGGGCACAGCCGCCTAAAAATAACCGCCCGAAGGCCGGGCGCCAAGTTCGTCCAGCGGAAAAAGGCCACAAAAACGGGTGGGCTATAGCCTTGGGGGTGGGGCTGGCCAACTTCGTCCGCCTCGGACTCGGAATGGCGCGAGACTTTGCGAGGGGCCTCCGTGGTGCCAAAAATAGGTCAGCGGGCACAGCCGCGCCCAAAAATAACCGCCCAAGGCTGGGGCGCCAAGTTTGTCCAGCGGAAAAAGGCCACAAAACGGGTGGGCTATAGCCTTGGGGGTGGGGCTGGCCAACTCGTCCGCCGGACTCGGAATGGGCGAGACTTTGCGAGGGGCCTCCGTGTCCCAAAAATAGGCCGCGGGCACAGCCGCGCCAAAAATAACCGCCCAAGGCCGGGCGCCAAGTTGGCCCAGCGAAAAAGGCCACAAAAACGGGTGGGCTATAGCCTTGGGGTGGGGCTGGCCAACTTCGTCCGCCGGACTCGGAATGGCGCGAGACTTTGCGAGGGGCCTCCGTGTGCTGTGTGGCCAGGCCGCGGGCACAGCCGCGCCAAAAATACCGCCCCAAGGCCGGGCGCCAAGTTGGCCCAGCGGAAAAGGCCACAAAAACGGGTGGGCTATAGCCTTGGGGGTGGGGCTGGCCAACTGGTCCGCCGGACTCGGAATGGCGCGAGACTTTGCGAGGGGCCCGTGGTGTGTAAAAAAATAGGCCAATGGGCACAGCCGCGCCTAAAAATACCCGCCCAAGGCCGGGCGCCAAGTTCGTCCAGCGGAAAAAGGCCACAAAACGGGTGGGCTATAGCCTTGGGGGTGGGGCTGGCCAACTCGTCCGCCTCGGACTCGGAATGGCGCGAGACTTTGCGAGGCGGCTCCTGTGCAAAATAGGCCGCGGGCACAGCCGTGCCCAAAATACCCGCCCAAGGCCGGGCGCCAAGTTGGCCCAGCGAAAAAGGCCACAAAAACGGGTGGGCTATAGCCTGGGGGGTGGGGCTGGCCAACTTGGTCCGCCTCGGACTCGGAATGGCGCGAGACTTTGCGAGGCGCCTCCGTGTGCCAAAAATAGGTCATGGCACAGCCGCGCCCAAAATAACCGCCCGAAGGCCGGGGCGCCAAGTTCGCCCAGCGGAAAAAGGCCACAAAAACGGGTGGGCTATAGCCTTGGGGTGGGGCTGGCCAACTGGTCCGCCGGACTCGGAATGGCGCGAGACTTTGCGATAGGCACCTCCGTGTGCCAAAAATAGCCGCGGACACAGCCGCGCCCAAAAATAACCGCCCAAGGCCGGGCGCCAAGTCTGGTCCAGCGGAAAAAGGCCACAAAAACGGGTGGGCTATAGCCTTGGGGGTGGGGATGGCCAACTCGTCCGCCGGACTCGGAATGGGCGAGACTTTGCGAGGCGCCTCCGTGTGCCAAAATAGGCCGCGGGCACAGCCGCTAAAAATAACCCGCCCGAAGGCCGGGCGCCAAGTTCGTCCAGCGGAAAAAGGCCACAAAAACGGGTGGGCTATAGCCTGGGGGGTGGGGCTGGCCAACTCGGGTCCGCCGGACTCGGAATGGCGCGAGACTTTTGCGAGGCACCTCCGTGTGCCAAAAATAGGCCGCGGGCACAGCAGCATTCAAAAATACCCGCCCGAAGGCCGGGCGCCAAGTTCGTCCAGCGGAAAAGGCCACAAAAACGGGTGGGCTATAGCCTTGGGGGTGGGCTGGCCCACTCATCCGCCGGACTCGGAATGGCGCGAGACTTAGCGAGGGCCTCCGTGTGCCAAAATAGGTCGGGCACACCGCGCCCAAAAATACCTCCGCCCGAAGGCCGGGGCGCCAAGTTCGTCCAGCGAAAAAAGGCCACAAAAACGGTGGGCTTATAGCCTTGGGGGTGGGCTGGCCAACCAGCCCCGCCGGACTCGAATGGCGCGAGACTTTGCAGGCGCCTCCGGGTGCTAAAATAGGCCGCTGGCACAGCCGCGCCCAAACATACGCCCAAGGCCGGGCGCCAAGTTCGTCCAGCGGAAAAGGCCACAAAAACGGGTGGGCTATAGCCTGGGGGTGGGGCTGGCCAACATTGTCCGCCGGACTCGGAATGGCGCGAGACTTTGCGAGGGGCCCGTGGTGGGGCCAGGCCGCAGGCACAGCCGCGCCAAAAATACCCGCCCGAAGGCCGGGCGCCAAGTTCGGCCCAGCGGAAAAAGGCCACAAAAACGGGTGGGCTATAGCTCTTGGGGTGGGGCTAACAATTGTCCGTCGGACTTGAATGGCGGCGAGACTTTGCGCAGGAGCCTCCGTGTACCAAAAATTATTCAATAAATAAAAGAAAATCTTAATGCAAATATAAATCAAATTCAACAACAATAACAATTAAGATGATCACAATATAAAAAGTTAAGAGAAGAGGATTCAAACACCGAGATTTTTACGTGGTTGGCCAACCTCGCCACGTCCACGCCTCCAAGCTTTCCGGGCTTGAGGATTCCACTAAGCAAGCCTCCAAGGCTTCAAATGCTTACACTTGACTTCCAAGGTGTCAATGGACCTTTACAACAAGAGATTATCCCCAATCTCTTAACCCAAGTGTATCCCAACACTTACAATCACTCAAAGTAAAAGATTACAAATTGTTTTTCTCTCACACAATATTTAAGATTACAAATCAATGCCCAATGTGTGAATAAATGAAGAGAGAATGTGTTTAAAGCTTTATGAAGATTGTATTCTCGGATATATGCTCAATGGTAGTGTTGTGATCAACCTTCTTTGAATTTGAATGAGCTTATTTATATTTGGAGCCGAAAATCTAGCCGTTACAAACTGTCGGACAGAAAACGGTTCGCCGTTAACCATAAACGGTTAGCCGTTTCGGTTGGTCAAAGTTACCGTTTGGGCCAGATTTCAAATAAACGGTTTGCCGTTTAGGATTACCCTTTCGCCGTTAACTTCCAGAGACCTGCAAGATGAACATTTGTTATCCGTTTACGCTAAACGGTTAAGGCCTTGCATGAACTAACGTTTCTGGGTATTATCGGTTAACCGTTTGGAAATAAACGGTTAGCCGTTTGTCTCCAGTAACCTGCACAATGAACATCAGTTAATCCGTTTTCATTTAGCGGTTAAGGGTTTTGCATAAAGTGGCTTCTCCGGTGTTATCGGTTGACCGTTTAAAAATAAACGGTTTGCCGTTTGGCTCGAACTCCGCACAACAATTTAGCCTTATCAGTTTTCGTTAATCAATGACAAAGGAGGACAACCCTAAGTTCTGGACGTTATCGGTTAACCGTTTAAAAATAAACGGTTCACCGTTAGGTTCCAGTAGCCTTCCCATCTTGGGTGTTTTCCGTTAAGCATAATCGGCTAGAGCTTTAGGCAATGTGGTGCTCTCTGGTGTTAATCGGTTAACCGTTTAAAAGTAAACAGTTTTCGTTAATTTCAATAACCTCCATTTTTCACAAACGGTTAGAGGTTTGGAAAAGTGTTACTCTCTGCCTATAATCGGTTAACCGTTTAAAATAAACGGTTCACCGTTTATAACCAGGATTGCAATTTTAAACAAGTTTCTTTCTATTATGAAAAACCATCTTTTATGAAGAAATAAGGCAATGATTAAAAGGGTTTTCGTTTATTAAGAAATAGCTCCAATATTTTTGTCAAAATACATTTAAAATTTGTTATCATCAAAATCAATATTATTAACATATTTATGTTAACAATCTCCCCCTTTTTGATGATGACAAATTTCATTCAATGTTTTAGCTCCCCCTTAATATGTGCTCCCCCTACATGTATGGCCAAATTGAGAAATGTGAATGAAAGGATTCTTGCTTTTAAATCTCCCCATTTTAAACCCATCTTAAAAAAAAATAGATGGCCCAAAAAAAAAAAAAGCGTCTGAAGAATCATAAATTATCTCCCCCTTCATCATCAAAAAGAAAAGAGGAAGAAAAAAAAAAAAAAAAAATACGCAAATCCGTTAAAGAAAGTGCCCGGTTTTGGCAAGCGAAAATTTTGGCAGAGTTTCCCCTTAAAAATGAGTAAAACCATTACTACAAAAAGAGATAAAACACTTCCAAAATTAGATCAACACCAACTTCTTCTTTCAATACGCCAACAACTTCATAAACACATCAAAATAACACTCCAATAGCCACAAATATAGCAATACTCAATAACAAATATAGCAATACTCCAATATCCACAAATAGACCAATTCTACAATATCCAACCAATCAGACAAGCACAAAGCATCAGGAATCTAATCACCAAGAACATCACATACATATGCATCAAAATCAAAATAATAATAAAAATGCTAGCAACCAAAATGTAAAATGTATAAAGGAAGACAAAGCTCAGAAACTATGGAGAAGATGTGCTCCCCGGATCATAGCCGAAAAAGCTGAGAAGAGTGCGCTGTCCGGCGATAAGCTCGAGCTGCTGGTCAATGCTCTGCTGCTGGAAAATCTGAAAATCAGAGCGGAGCTGCTGGTGGTCACGGGAAACGATGTCCAACCGATCGAGAATCAGTCATTGCCGCCTCCGCTCCAAATCCGTGAACATCGGTGATCACCGCCGACCGCGCCTCCAAGCAGGGGGCTGAACTGGAGCTGGAGGCGGCATAGAGGCAGATGGCTGCTCGGGAACAGCAGAAGGCTCTGGAGCAGGAGGCAGCTCGGAAGAGGAGGGAATGTCAGTATCTAAGGCATGCTCCTCAGGGTCGGAATCAGCAGGAGGCCGAGGTACAAAATGACGACGCGGAGGATGAGGAAGAGCTCCTAGTCTAAAGTCAGGAAGCTGATCGGGACGATAGACATCATTGAGCATCCGATCGTCCTCTGGAGCAATCAAGGTATCCCGGTTTTTGGAGTTGCTTGTCTTTATCCACACTCCATTCTTCCTAGAGAATCCGATACTGGTCATGGCCTCGGAACCAATCCGTCGAGTCTCCATATGTCCAGTATCAAGAAGTGGCACCTCTAAACGTAGATATTTTTAGTGATGATACTGCCATAAGGAAGCAAGCGGTGGTTGACCGCTGGAGTACTCAACATATGTCGCACAATAATATACCCGAGGTTAATGGGACGGTCTGTAAGAAGGCTATCCAATAGGGCAACGTCCAACCTCGTAACCTCATCCGAGTGACCCTTCCTAGGAGTCACTATGTGCTGTAAAATAGAGTGAAGAATACGAACTTGGAGAGGTAAAAGTTGAGACCGAAACGGAAGCATACAAATCTCATCCGATAAGTCTCTACGACGACATATATTACGGACGCCATGAGTATGAGAAAAAGTATCAAAGGAGGGTTGTCCTAGAGGTGTAAATGTCAATCCCCTCACAAGAGATACCTAGAAAGTCAGCTAAGTCCGCATCATCAAATTCTATGGGTACACGGCCGACTTGAGTGACTATCCTATTTGGGCGAGTATCGGAGATTTCCATATTAGAGTAAAAGACTCGCACTAAATTTGGATAGACCCGATCATCAAGGTCAAGGCCAGCCTCCCACGGCTGAAGCATATCCCTAATGCTTCTACCACAAACAACCAAGTTGCGGAAATCATCAATATCAACAAAAAAAGGATCAAGTACCTTTCGACCATCGAAGCGATCCTCAAACCGCTTAGCCAAGGCAGGAGTGGGGAAGTGAATCCTTGAAAATTCCGAGACCTCCCGAGGTGGTATGGGATTCCTTGGAGGCACGGATTTTCGCCTGGGGTTTCTCCGAGAGGGTTCAGCCATGGAAACACGTAATGAGAAGTAGAGGATGTGAGTAGGATGATCAATTTGGTTGAAGAGAGGAGAAAAACGGATTAAGATTGAAGAAATCCGACCCGCGACAGTTAGGTTTTGTATTTGTTATTTTTGAATTTTGGTGTCGATTTGAAGTTTTGAATCGTTAGAAATGGTCTATTGGTGTCTAGATATGATTTTGATGGTTTGTTTTGGCAAGGAAAGATAGAAAAATTTTGATTTGATGACAAGGAGACCTTCTCTGCGCAACAATGGAGGAAACGGTGAGAGAAGAAGCGGAGAAGGAGAAGAAAAGCTTTTGAGCAGTTTTATATATCATGAAAACGTTAACCGTTTATTGAAACGGTTAAAGGGTAACTCCAGGGTGAAGAAACAGAAACGGTGTAAGCTAAAGCGCTTAAGCGGCTAATGGGTAAATGGGTGTTAGAAGACTCTGTTTCGAAAAACAGTTCACCGATTGTGGCAAACGGTGAAAGGGTAAAGCTGGGCAGACACACAATCTCGTTTGGGAATTAAACGGTGATCCGTTTTGAGAAACGCTAACCGTTTATTTTATCGTAATTTCGCACATTTGATTTAATTTTTGGCCAGCAAATAATATATTCCAAGATCATTTAATCGATCTGAAAATATTTTATGAGCCATTTTAATGCATGATTCATGGACATGTTTTCAACCAATCAATTCATATAATCAAGAGTTACTCATGCAAATTCATCATTTGTCTACTATGCTCAAGCATTTCATAAATAGTAATCAATCAATTTAGTACACTCAATATCATGAATAGAGATGTTAATGCAAAAATTTCATCATCCCAAGTTCATGCCGAATTTTTGAAAATTGTTCTTCGCAAAGCGGTTTTGTGAAAATATCGGCAAGTTGTTTTTCCGTGGAAATAAACTCTAATGCAATATCTCCCTTTTGAACATGATCTCTCAAGAAATGATGTCTTATTTCTATATGCTTGGTTCGAGAGTGTTGAATGGGATTTTTTGAAAGATTTATAGCACTAGTATTATCACACTTAATAGGAATTTGTTCAAGATTAATGCCATAATCTCTAAGTGTTTGTTTCATCCAAAGAGCTTGTGCACAACAACTTCCGGCAGCTATATATTCAGCCTCGGTAGTTGAAAGTGCGACAGAATTTTGTTTCTTGCTAAACCATGAAACAAGAGAGTGTCCTAGAATATAGCAAGTTCCACTAGTGCTCTTCCTATCCACTTTATAACCAGCAAAATCCGCATCCGAAAAACATGTTAAATCTAAATGAGTTCCCTAGGATACCAAAGGCCAATATCTATGGTTCCACTCAAATAACGGAAAATTCTTTTAACAGCGAGCAAATGAGATTCCTTGGGACATGACTGAAATCTTGCACACAAACATACACTAAACATGATATCGGGTCTACTTGCAGTCAAATAAAGTAGGGATCCGATCATACCTCGATACATTTTGATGTCCACTTCTTTACCTTTTTCATCTTTGTCCAGCTTGGTTGTTGTGCTCATTGGTGTATTCTTGGTCTTTGAATCATCAATGCCGAATCGTTTGAGTAGATCCTTTACGTACTTGGCTTGATTTATGAAAATTCCTTCCTCGTTTTGTTTGATTTGAAGTCCAAGGAAGTATTTCAACTCTCCCATCATACTCATCTCAAATTCTTTGCTCATACACGATGAAAATTCTTTACACAACAATTCATTAGTAGAACCAAAAATGATATCATCAACATAAATTTGAACAATAAGTATGTCTTGGTTCTTATGCTTAACAAATAGAGTAGTATCCGCTTTACCCATTGAAAAGTCATTTTCCAACAGAAAATTCTTAAGTCTATCATACCATGCTCTAGGTGCTTGTTTTAAACCATACAAAGCTTTAAGCAACTTATAAACATGATTTGGAAATTTTTCATTTTCAAAACCAGGGGGTTGTTTTACATACACTTCTTCCATAATATATCCATTTAGGAAAGCACTTTTCACATCCATTTGAAATAAAATAAAATCTTTATGACATGCATATGCTAACAACATTCTAATGGATTCTAACCTTGCTACAGGAGCAAAGGTTTCATCAAAATCAATTCCTTCTTCTTGGTTGTAGCCTTGAGCCACTAATCTAGCTTTATTTCTTACAACCACACCGGATTCATCCATCTTATTCCTAAACACCCATTTAGTACCTATTATAGATTGATGTTCAGGTTTAGGAACTAATTCCCACACATTGTTTCTTTCAAATTGATTTAACTCCTCTTGCATTGCCATAATCCAAGATTCATCATTTTCTGCATCCTCAAAGGATTTTGGTTCAATTTGAGAGATGAATGCATTATGCTCACAAGTATTTCTAAGTGATGATCTAGTTGTTATTCCTCGTGAGGGATCTCCTAAAATTACATCTTTAGGGTGAGAAGAGACATACCTCCACTCCTTGGGGAGTGTTTGAGAAGTACCTTCATTTTGCTCCACATTTGGTTCTTCATGATGTTCCTCTTGAATTCCATGTGGTGCATCCTCTTGATTGTCATTTGATGCTTCTTCTTCTTGTTCTTCTTCTCCTGCATCATCATCAACAACGACTTTCTCCGTAGAGGAGGGGTTAGACTCATCAAATGTGACATGCATAGATTCTTCCACAACTAAAGTTCTTTTGTTATAGACTCTATAAGCTTTGCTTGAATTTGAATAACCAAGAAAAATACCAACATCGGATTTTGAATCAAATTTACCAAGATTGTCTTTAGTGTTCAAAACAAAACATTTGCATCCAAAAACTTTAAAATAGCCAATGTTGGGTTTTCTATCTTTCCAAAGCTCATATGGAGTTTTATTAAGATTAGGTCTAATCAACACTCGATTTAAAACATAACAAAGCGGTGTTGATTTTCGCTCGCCCAAAAATATTTTGGTAATGCATTTTCATTTAACATGGTCCTAGCCATTTCTTGAATAGACCTATTCTTTCTCTCAACAACTCCATTTTGTTGTGGAGTTCTAGGTGAAGAAAATTGATGCTCAATGCCTAGATTATTGCAAAAACTCTCAAATGCATGATTTTCAAATTCTCCTCCATGATCACTCCTAATGCATACAATACCATGCCCTTTTTCATTTTGTAATTTCTTACAAAGCACTTTAAATGCATCAAGAGCATCATCCTTATTGGCTAAGAATAATACCCATGTATATCTAGAATAATCATCCACTATCACAAAAGCATAATATTTGCCATTTAGACTTGCATATCTAGATGGCCCAAAAAGATCTATGTGAAGAAGTTCAAGTGGTTTTGAAGTAGAAATATGGTTTTTATTCTTGAAAGAAGTTTTAATTTGTTTTCCAAATTGACAAGCTTCACAAATCTTATCCTTTTGAAAACCAATTTTCGGAAGACCTTTAACTAAATCATCTTTCGAAATTTTTGAAATCAAATCCATACTTGCATGTCCTAACCTTCTATGCCACAACCAACAATCATCATGCAATGCCGAAAAACATTTATCAAGAGTAGATGCACATTCTATGTCAATGATATAAACATTACCACATCTATTTCCAACAAATAAGGTTTTGCCATCACATGAGTTCTCAATAACACAACTAAATTTATCAAAGATAACTTTATAACCTTTGTCACATAATTGACTAATGCTAATTAAGTTGTGTTTCAAGTTTTCAACCAAACATACATTCTCAATTAGAGTTGAAGAAACTTTACCAACATTTCCAATTCCAAGGATTTTTCCTTTTGAGTTGTCTCCAAAGGATACGTCTCCACCATTTTCAATTTTGGTAAAGCTTGAGAACCATGCATAGTTTCCGGTCATGTGCCTTGAACAACCGCTGTCCAAGTACCATTTATTCTTCTTCTTCAAGCCCTACAAGAAAAAGTCTCAAGTTTTAGGTACCCAAAGCTTTTTGGGTCCTTGAGAGTTAGCAACGGTTCCTTTTGGAACCCAAATGCACTTGACACCATAATATGCATTCCTTTTCAAGGGACATCTAAATTTCATGTGACCATTTTGATTACAATAATGACATACAATCTTATGATCATTTGTGGAGGTAGCTTTAACAAAATAATTCTTATAATACTTTTGCTTCAAGTTTGGCTTATATCCAAGTCCTCCTTTATCAAAAACACATTTTTGTGAGTTAAGCATATTATCCAACATCTTTTGCCCATTTGTAAATTTCAAAACAATTTCATTTAATTCATTATTCTTTTTCTTGAGCAATTCGTTCTCATTTTTCAACTCATCTATGTGTGATTTCAAATGCTCATGTAAGATGCTAGGTTTCTCATTTGATAATGCAATTTCATCATGCAATGTTTTGTTTCCTACTTCTAGGCATACAATTCTTGCATTTAGAGATTCATTTTCATTTTTAAGCTTTGCCATTTCCTTTTTAAGACATACATTCTTTTTACCAATTTTCATCAACTCATTATGCAAATCTTGAAAAGCATCATATAATTCATCATAGGTAGGATCACTTACCTCATTGAGATCATCATCCCCTCCTATAGCCATGAGTGCTAGGTTTGATACTTCTTGCGATCCTTCTTCATCATTTGATTCTTCCTCACTATCATCCCAAGTTGCAACCATTGCTTTCTTCTTGAGTTTGTTGATAAGTGGGCACTCCGATCTTATATGTCCAGGCTTCTTGCATTCATAGCAAGTGATTGCCTCCTTCTTCTCCCTATAGTTCTTGAAGTTTCTGAAATTTCTTCGCTCTCCGGTTTTCTTGAAGAATTTTCTGAACCTCCTTGCTAGCATGGCTAGTTCATCATCATCCGGTTCACTCTCCTCATCACTCTCATATTTTGAAGCTTTGAGAGCAATGCTTTTCTTCTTCTCCTCATGTCCTTTTTCTGCAGCTAAATCCTCTTCATACGAAATAAGAGAACCAATTAAATCATCAAGAGGTAAAGTATTTAAATCTTTGGCCTCTTCAATAGCGGTTCTTTTAGGTCTCCATTCTTTTGGAAGTGACCTAATGATTTTCTTAACTTTCTCACTATTTGAGAAGGTTTTTCCTAAGGCACCTAGGGTGTTCACTATGTCCGTGAATCTAGTGTACATAGAATACACATTTTCATTTTGTTCCATTTGGAACAACTCATATTGGCGAAAGTGTATCTACTGATTTTAGACTCTTTCACTTGATTTGTCCCTTCATAGACAACTTCAAGTTTGTGCCATATATCTTGTGCACTTTCACAACTAGATACTCTATGGAATTCTTTCTTATCAAGGGCACAAAACAAAGCATTCATAGCTTTGGAGTTTAGAGACATCTTTCTCTTTTCTAACTCACTCCATTGACTCGATGGTTTAGGAATATCATCTCCTACTTCATCTTTGAACGTAGGCATGAATGGACCATCACAAACAACTTCCCAAATTTCATAATTTAAGGCTTGCAAATAGATTCTCATTCTAGTTTTCAATAAGCATAATCATTACCATCAAAAAATGGTGGTCTAGTTGTGGATTGCCCTTCTCTAAAGGTTGAGTCATTTAGGGTTGCCATGGATCTTTTACTCTAGACGATTAAGTCTTAATAAGAGAACAAGGCTCTGATACCAATTGAAATACAAGTATGCAACCCAAGAGGGGGGTGAATTGGGATTCTAAAAATTATTCAATAAATAAAAGAAAATCTTAATGCAAATATAAATCAAATTCAACAACAATAACAATTAAGATGATCACAATATAAAAAGTTAAGAGAAGAGGGATTCAAACACGAGATTTTTACGTGGTTCGGCCAACCTCGCCTACGTCCACGCCTCCAAGCTTTCCGGGCTTGAGGATTCCACTAAGCAAGCCTCCAAGGCTTCAAATGCTTACACTTGACTTCCAAGGTGTCAATGGACCTTTACAACAAGAGATTATCCCCAATCTCTTAACCCAAGTGTATCCCAACACTTACAATCACTCAAAGTAAAAGATTACAAATTGTTTTTTCTCTCACACAATATTTAAGATTACAAATCAATGCCCAATGTGTGAATAAATGAAGAGAGAATGTGTTTAAAGCTTTATGAAGATTGTATTCTCGGATATATGCTCAATGGTAGTGTTGTGATCAACCTTCTTTGAATTTGAATGAGCTTATTTATATTTGGAGCCGAAAATCTAGCCGTTACAAACTGTCGGACAGAAAACGGTTCGCCGTTAACCATAAACGGTTAGCCGTTTCGGTTGGTCAAAGTTACCGTTTGGGCCAGATTTCAAATAAACGGTTTGCCGTTTAGGATTACCCTTTCGCCGTTAACTTCCAGAGACCTGCAAGATGAACATTTGTTATCCGTTTACGCTAAACGGTTAAGGCCTTGCATGAACTAACGTTTCTGGGTATTATCGGTTAACCGTTTGGAAATAAACGGTTAGCCGTTTGTCTCCAGTAACCTGCACAATGAACATCAGTTAATCCGTTTTCATTTAGCGGTTAAGGGTTTGCATAAAGTGGCTTCTCTGGGTGTTATCGGTTGACCGTTTAAAAATAAACGGTTTGCCGTTTGGCTCCAGTAACCTGCACAACAATTTAGCCTTATCAGTTTTCGTTAATCAATGACAAAGGAGGACAACCCTAAGTTCTGGACGTTATCGGTTAACCGTTTAAAAATAAACGGTTCACCGTTAGGTTCCAGTAGCCTTCCCATCTTGGGTGTTTTCCGTTAAGCATAATCGGCTAGAGGTTTAGGCAATGTGGTGCTCTCTGGTGTTAATCGGTTAACCGTTTAAAAGTAAACGGTTTACCGTTAATTTCCAGTAACCTCCATTTTTCACAAACGGTTAGAGGTTTCGGAAAAGTGTTACTCTCTGCCTATAATCGGTTAACCGTTTAAAATAAACGGTTCACCGTTTATAACCAGGATTGCAATTTTAAACAAGTTTCTTTCTATTATGAAAAACCATCTTTTATGAAGAAATAAGGCAATGATTAAAAGGGTTTTCGTTTATTAAGAAATAGCTCCAATATTTTTGTCAAAATACATTTAAAATTTGTTATCATCAAAATCAATATTATTAACATATTTATGTTAACAAAAATGGTCAGGGGCGCCAAGTTCAGGCAAGCGGAAAAAGGCGCAAAACCGTGGGGCCTTGGGGGGCTGGGCTGAATGGCCCCGGAATGGGAGACTTTGCGAGGCCGGGCTCCGCGGTGCCAAAAAAAAAAATGGGCACAGCTCCGCCGAAAATAAGGCCAAGGATTTTGCGAGGCGCCAAGTTCGCCCAGCGGAAAAAGGCCACAAAACGGGTGGGCTATAGCCTTGGGGTGGGGCTGGCCAAATCGTCCGCGGACTCCGAATGGCGCGAGACTTTGCGAGGGCCTCCGTGTGCAAAAATAGGCCGCGGGCACAGCCGCGCCCAAAAATACCCGCCGAAGGCCGGGCGCCAAGTTCACCCCAGCGGAAAAAGGCCACAAAAACGGGTGGGCTATAGCCTTGTGGGGGCTGGCCAACTGTCCGCCCGCCGGACTCGGAATGGCGCGAGATTTGCGAGGCGCCTCCGTGTGCCAAAAATAGGTCGCGGCACAGCCGCGCCAAAAAAATACCGCCCAAGGGCGGGCGCCAAGTTTGTCCAGCGAAAAAGGCACAAAAACGGGTGGGCTATAGCCTTGGGGTGGGGCTGGCCAACTCGTCCGACCGGACTCGAATGGCGCGAGACTTTGCGAGGCGCCTCCGTGTGCCGCGGGCACAAGCGCAAAAAATAACACACCCGAAGGCTAAAAAAGTTCGCCCAGCGGAGAAAGGCCACAAAACGGTGGGCTATAGCCTTGGGGGTGGGGAAGTCTCCGGGCGGACCTCGGAATGGCGCGAGGAAAAAGGCGCACAAAAACGGCACAGCCGACTAAAATAGCAAGGCCGGGCGCCAAGTTCGCCCAGCGGAAAAGGCTACAAAAACGGGCGGGCTATAGCCTTGGGGGTGGCTGGCCAACTGGGTCCGCCGGACTCGGAATGGCGCGAGACTTTGCGAGGGGCCTCCGTGCCAAAAATAAGCCGCGGGCACAGCGCAAAAATACCCGCCCAAGGCCGGGCGCAAGTTCGTCCCAGCGGAAAAAGGCCACAAAAACGGGTGGGCTATAGCCTTGGGGGTGGGGCTGGCCAACTCGTCGTCCGCCGGACTCGGAATGGCGCGAGACTTTGCGAGGGGCCTCCGTGTGTAAAATAGGCCGCTGGCACAGCCGCGCCAAAATACCCACCCAAGGCCGGGGCGCCAAGTTCGTCTCCAGCGGAAAAGGCCACAAAAACGGGTGGGCTATAGCCTTGGGGGTGGGGCTGGCCAACTCGTCCGCCGGACTCGGAATGGCGCGAGACTTTGCGAGGCGCTCCGTGTGCTGTAAAATAGGTCGCGGGCACAGCCGCGCAAAAAAATACCCGCCCAAGGCCCGGGCGCCAAGTTCGTCCAGCGGAAAAAAGGCCACAAAAACGGGTGGGCTATAGCCTTGGGGGTGGGGCTGGCCAACTTCGTCCGCCGGACTCGAATGGCGCGAGACTTTGCGAGGCGCCTCCGTGTGCCAAAAAATAGGTCATGGGCACAGCCGCGCCCAAAAATACCCGCCCAAGGCCGGGCGCCAAGTTCGCCCAGCGGAAAAGGCCACAAAACGGGTGGGCTATAGCCTTGGGGGTGGGGCTGGCCAACTTGGTCCGCTCGGACTCGGAATGGCGCGAGACTTTGCGAGGCGCCTCCGTGGCCAAAAATAGGCCGCTGGGCACAGCCGCGCCTAAAAATACCCGCCCAAGGCCGGGCGCCAAGTTCGTCCATTGGAAAAGGCCACAAAAACGGGTGGGCTATAGCCTTGGGGGTGGGGCTGGCCAACTTCGTCCGCCGGACTCGGAATGGCGCGAGACTTTGCGAGGCACCTCCGTGTGCCAAAATAGGCCGCGGGCACAGCCGCGCCTAAAAATACCCGCCCGAAGGCCGGGCGCCAAGTTCGGCCCAGCGAAAAAAGGCCACAAAACGGGTGGGCTATAGCCTTGGGGTGGGGCTGGCCAACTCGTCCGCCGGACTCGGAATGGCGCGAGACTTTGCGAGGCGCCTCCGTGTGTGAAAAATAGGCACGGGCACAGCCGCGCCTAAAAATACCCGCCCAAGGCCGGGGCGCCAAGTTCGGCTCCAGCGAAAAAGGCCACAAAAACGGTGGGCTATAGCCTTGGGGGTGGGCTGGCCAACTGTCCGCCGGATGGCGTCCGTCCCGGCACAGACTGGAATGGCGCGAGAGGCGCGAGGCGCCTCAGAAAAAGGCCACAAAAATATAGCCTTGGGGGCACAGCCGCCAACTTTGTCCAAAATACTTGCGAGGCCCGAAGGCCGGGGCGCCAAGTTCGTCCAGCGAAAAAGGCCACAAAAACGGGTGGGCTATAGCCTTGGGGGGTGGGGCTGGCCAACTTCGTCCGCCGGACTCGGAAAGGCGCTAGACTTTGCGAGGCGCCCGTGTGCCAAAATAGGCCGCGGGCACAGCCGCGCCCAAAAATACTCCGCCCAAGGCCGGGCGCCAAGTTCGTCCAGAGGGAAAAGGCCACAAAAACGGGTGGGCTATAGCCTTGGGGGTGGGGCTGGCCAACTGGGTCCGCCGGACTCGGAATGGCGCGAGACTTACGAGGCGAGGCGCTCCCGTGTGGCCAAAATAGGCCGCGGGCACAGCCGCGCGCCCAAAATACCCCGCCCGAAGGCCGGGCGCCAAGTTCGCCCCAATGAAAAAGGCCACAAAAACGGGTGGGCTATAGCCTTGGGGTGGGGCTGGCAAATTTGGTCCGCTGGACTCGGAATGGCGCGAGACTTTGCGAGGCGCCTCCGTGTGCCAAAAATAGGCCATGGCACAGCCGCGCCCAAAATACCCGCCCGAAGGCCGGGCGCCAAGTTCGCCCCAGCGGAAAAAGGCCACAAAAACGGGTGGCTATAGCCTTGGGGGTGGGGCTGGCCAACTTCGTCCGCCGGACTCGGAATGGCGCGAGACTTTGCGAGGCGCCTCCGTGTGCAAAAATAGGCCGCGGGCACAGCCGCGCCCAAAAATACCCGCCCAAGGCCGGGCGCCAAGTTCGTCCAGCGAAAAAGGCCACAAAAACGGGTGGGCTATAGCCTTGGGGGTGGGGCTGGCCAACTTCGTCCGCCGGACTCGGAATGGCGCGAGACTTTGCGAGGCGCCTCCGTGCTGCCAGGCCAGGGCGGGCACAGCACAGCCGCCTAAAAATACCCGCCCGAAGGCCGGGCGCAAGTTCGCCCAGCGAAAAAGGCCACAAAAACGGGTGGGCTATAGCCTTGGGGGTGGGGCTGGCCACTTTGTCCGCTCGGACTCGGAATGGCGCGAGACTTTGCGAGGCGCCTCCGTGTGCTGTGGGCCAGGTCGTGGGCACAGCCGCGCTAAAAATACCCGCCCGAAGGCCGGGGCGCCAAGTTCGCCCAGCGGAAAAAGGCCACAAAAACGGGTGGGCTATAGCCTTGGGGGTGGGCTGGCCAACTGGTCCGCCGGACTCGGAATGGCGCGAGACTTTGCGAGGCGCCCGTGTGTAGCAAAAAATAGGGCGGGCACAGCCGCGCTAAAAATACCCGCCCAAGGCCGGGCGCCAAGTTCGCCCAGCGAAAAAGGCCACAAAAACGGGTGGGCTATAGCCTTGGGGGTGGGCTGGCCAACTCTGTCCGCCGGACTTCGGAATGGCGCGAGACTTTGCGAGGCGCCTCCCGGCAAAAATAGCCGCGGGCACAGCCGCGCCAAAAATACCCGCCCAAGGCCGGGCGCCAAGTTCTGGCCCAGCGAAAAAAAAGGCCACAAAACGGGTGGGCTATAGCCTGGGGGGTGGGGCTGGCCAACTTCTGTCCGCCGGACTCGGAATGGCGCGAGACTTTGCGAGGGCCTCCGTGTGCCAAAATAGGTCATGGCACAGCCGCGCCCAAAAATACCCGCCCGAAGGCCGGGCGCCAAGTTGGCCCAGCGGAAAAAGGCCACAAAACGGGTGGGCTATAGCCTTGGGGGTGGGGCTGGCCAACTGGGTCCGCCGGACTCGGAATGGCGCGAGACTTTACGAGGCGCCTCCGTGTGCCAAAAAAGGCGCGGGCACAGCCGCGCCCAAAAATACCCGCCCGAAGGTCGGGCGCCAAGTTCGCCCATGGAAAAAGGCCACAAAAACGGGTGGGCTATAGCCTTGGGGGTGGGGCTGGCCAACTTCGTCCGCCGGACTCGGAATGGCGCGAGACTTTGCGAGGCACCTCCGTGTGCCAAAATAGGGCCTTGGGCACAGCCGCCTAAAAATACCCGCCCGAAGGCCGGGCGCCAAGTTCTGGCCCAGCGGAAAAAGGCCACAAAAACGGTGGGCTATAGCCTTGGGGTGGGGCTGGCCAACTCGTCCGCCTCGGACGGAATGGCGCGAGACTTTGTGAGGCGCTCCGTGTGCCAAAAATAGGCCGCGGCACAGCAGCCGCGCCAAAAATACCCGCCCAAGGCTGGGGCCAAGTTCGCCCAGCGGAAAAAGGCCACAAAACAGGTGGGCTATAGCCTTGGGGGTGGGGCTGGCCAACTTTGTCCGCCTCGGACTCGGAATGGCGCGAGACTTTGCGAGGCGCCTCCGTGTCCAAAAATAGGCCATGGGCACAGCCGCGCTAAAAAAATACCCGCCCGAAGGCCGGGCCAAGTCTGGCCCAGCGGAAAAGGCCACAAAAACGGGTGGGCTATAGCCTTGGGGGTGGGGCTGGCCAACTTCGTCCGCCGGACTCGGAATGGCGCGAGACTTATGCGAGGCGCCCGTGTGCCAAATAGGCCATGGCACAGCCGCGCCAAAATACCCGCGCCCCAAGGCCGGGGCGCCAAGTTCGTCCAGCGGAAAAGGCCACAAAACGGGTGGGCTATAGCCTTGGGGGTGGGGCTGGCCAACTCGTCCGCTGGACTCGGAATGGCGCGAGACTTTGCGAGGCGCCTCCGTGTGCCAAAATAGGCCGCGGGCACAGCCGCACCTAAAAATACCCGCCCAAGGCCGGGCGCCAAGTTCGCCCAGCGGAAAAAGGCCACAAAAACGGGTGGGCTATAGCCTTGGGGGTGGGGCTGGCCAACTCGTCCACGGACTCGGAATGGCGCGAGACTTTGCAGGCACCTCCGTGTGCCAAAAATAGGCCGCGGGCACAGCGCCCAAAAATACCCGCCCCCAAGGCCGGGCGCCAAGTTCGCCCAGCGGAAAAAGGCCACAAAAACGGGTGGGCTATAGCCTTGGGGTGGGGCTGGCCAACTTCGTCCGCCGGACTCGGAATGGCGCGAGACTTTGCGAGGCGCCCCGTGTGCCAAAATAGGCCGCGGGCACAGCCGCGCTCCAAAAATACCCGCCCAAGGTCGGGCGCCAAGTTCGTCCAGCGGAAAAAGGCCACAAAACGGGTGGGCTATAGCCTGGGGGTGGGGCTGGCCAACTTCGTCCGCCCGGACCGGAATGGCGCGAGACTTTGCGAGGCGCCCCGTGTGCCAAAAATAGGCCATGCGGCACAGCCGCGCCCAAAAATACCCGCCCGAAGGCCGGGCGCCAAGTTCATCCAGCGGAAAAAGGCCACAAAAACGGGGGTGGGCTATAGCCTTGGGGGTGGGGCTGGCCAACCGGGTCCGCCGGACTCGGAATGGCGCGAGACTTTGCGAGGCGCCTCCGTGTGCCAAAAATAGGGTGGCACAGTCGCCTAAAAATACCCGCCCAAGGCCGGGCGCCAAGTTCGTCCAGCGGAAAAAGGCCACAAAACGGGTGGGCTATAGCCTTGGGGGTGGGGCTGGCCAACTTTGTCCGCCGGACTCGGAATGGCGCGAGACTTTGCGAGGCGCTCCGTGCCAAAATAGGCCGCGGGCACAGCCGCGCACAAAAATACCCGCCCGAAGGCCGGGCGCCAAGTTCGCCCAGCGGAAAAGGCCACAAAAACGGGTGGGCTATAGCCTGGGGGGGCTACCAACTTCTGGTCCGCCGGACTCGGAATGGCGCGAGACTTTGCGAGGCGCCTCCGTGTGCAAAATAGGCCGCGGGCACAGCCGCATCCAAAAATACCCGCCCAAGGCCGGGCGCCAAGTTCGCCCAGCGGAAAACGGCCCCAAACCCGGGCGGGCTATAGCCTTGGGGGGTGGGGCTGGCCAACCTCGTCCGCTTGTCTCGGAATGGCGCGAGACTTTGCGAGGCACCTCCGTGTACCAAAAATAGGTCGCAGGCACAGCCGCGCCTAAAAATACCCGCCCAAGGCCGGGCGCCAAGTTCGCCCAGCGGAAAAAGGCCACAAAAACGGTGGGCTATAGCCTTGGGGGGTGGTGCTGGCCAACTTCGTCCGCCGGACTCGGAATGGCGCGAGACTTTGCGAGGCGCCTCCGTGTGCCAAAAATAGGCCGCGGCACAGCCGCGCCCCAAAAAATACCCGCCCAAGGCCGGGCGCCAAGTTCGTCCAGCTGAAAAAGGCCACAAAACGGGTGGGCTATAGCCTTGGGGGTGGGGCTGGCCAACTCGTCCGGGCCGGACTCGGAATGGCGCGAGACTTTATGAGGCGCTCCGTGTGCCAAAATAGGTCATGGGCACAGCCGCGCCTAAAAATACCCGCCCAAGGCCGGGCGCAAGTTCGTCCAGCGGAAAAAGGCCACAAAACGGGTGGGCTATAGCCTTGGGGGTGGGGCTGGCCAACTTCGTCCGCCGGACTCGGAATGGCGCGAGACTTTGCGAGGCGCCTCCGTGTACAAAATAGGCCGCGGGCACAGCCGCGCCCAAAAATACCCGCCCAAGGCCGGGCGCCAAGTTCGCCCAGCGGAAAAAGGCCACAAAAACGGGTGGGCTATAGCCTTGGGGTGGGGCTGGCCAACTGTCCGTCCGCCGGACTCGGAATGGCGCGAGACTTTGCGAGGCGCTCCGTGTGCCAAAAATAGGTCATGGGCACAGCCGCGCCCAAAAATACCCGCCCCAAGGCCGGGCGCCAAGTTCGCCCAGCGGAAAAAGGCCACAAAAACGGGTGGGCTATAGCCTTGGGGTGGGGCTGGCCAACTTGGTCCGCCGGACGCGGAATGGAGCGAGACTTTGCGAGGCGCCTCCGTGCGCCAAAAATAGGCAGCGGGCACAGCCGCGCCCAAAAATACCCGCCCGAAGGCCGGGGCGCCAAGTTCGACCAGCGGAAAAAGGCCAAAAACGGGTGGCTATAGCCTTGGGGGTGGGGCTGGCCAACTGGTCCGCCGGACTCGGAATGGCGCGAGACTTTGCGAGGCGCTCCGTGTGCCTAAAATAGGACGCGGGCACAGCCGCGCCCAAAATACCTGCCCAAGGTCGGGCGCCAAGTTTGTCCAGCATGGAAAAAGGCCACAAAAACGGGTGGGCTATAGCCTTGGGGGTGGGGCTGGCCAACTGGTCCACGGACTCGGAATGGGCGAGATTCTGCGAGGCGCCTCCGCAGTTAAAATAGGCATGGCACAGCCGTAGCCAAAAATACCCGCCCAAGGCCGGGCGCCAAGTTCGGCCCAGCGAAAAAGGCCACAAAAACGGTGGGCTATAGCCTTGGGGGTGGGGCTGGCCCACTGTGGGGCCGGACTCGGGAATGGCGCGAGACTTTGCGAGGCGCCCGTGCCAAAAATAGGCCGCGGGCACAGCCGCGCCCAAAAATACCCGCCCAAGGCCGGGGGCCAAGTTCGGTCCAGCGGAAAAAGGCCACAAAAACGGTGGGCTATAGCCTTGGGGGTGGGGCTGGCCAACTTGTCCGCTGGACTCGGAATGGCGCGAGACTTGCGAGGCGCCTCCGTGTGCCAAAATAGGCCGCGGCACAGCCGCGCCCAAAAATACCCGCCCAAGGCCGGGCGCCAAGTTCGGCCCAGTGGGCGGAAAAAGGCCACAAAAACGGGTGGGCTATAGCCTTGGGGGTGGGGCTGGCCAACCGTCCGCCGGACTCGAATGGCGCGAGACTTTGCGAGGCGCCTCCCGTGTGCGAAAAATAGGCCACGGGCACAGCCGCGCCCAAAAATACCCGCCCGAAGGCCGGGCGCCAAGTTCGCCCAGCGGAAAAGGCCACAAAAACGGTGGGCTATAGCCTTGGGGGTGGGGCTGGCCAACTCCTGTCCGCCGGACTCGGGAATGGCGCGAGACTTTGCGAGGCGCCTCCGTGCCAAAAATAGGCCGCGGGCACAGCCGCGCCTAAAAATAACCCGCCCAAGGCCGGGCGCCAAGTTCGTCCAGCGGAAAAAGGCCACAAAAACGGGTGGGCTATAGCCTTGGGGGTGGGGCTGGCCAACTCGTCCGCCTGACTCGGAATGCGCGAGACTTTGCGAGGCGCTCCGTGTGCAAAAATAGGCCGCGGGCACAGCCGCTGCCCAAAAATAACCGCCCGAAGGCCGGGCGCCAAGTTCGCCCAGCGGAAAAAGGCCACAAAAACGTGGTGGGCTATAGCCTTGGGGGTGGGGCTGGCCAACTTGTCCGCTCGGACTCGGAATGGCGCGAGACTTTATGAGGGGCCCCGTGTGCCAAAAATAGGCCATGGGCACAGCCGCGCCAAAAAATAACCGCCCGAAGGCCGGGCGCCAAGTTGGCCCAGCGGAAAAAGGCCACAAAAACGGGTGGGCTATAGCCTTGGGGGTGGGGCTGGCCAACTCGGTCCGCCGGACTCGGAATGGCGCGAGACTTGCGAGGGGCCTCCGTGTGCCAAAAATAGGCCGCGGGCACAGCCGCGCCTAAAATACCCGCCCGAAGGCCGGGGCGCCAAGTTCCGCCAGAGGAAAAAGGCCACAAAAACGGGTGGGCTATAGCCTTGGGGGGTGGGGCTGGCCAACTTCGTCCGCCGGACTCAGAATGGCCCGAGAATATGCGGGAGGCCTCCGTGTGCCAAAAATAGGCCGCTGGCACAGCCGCGCCCAAAAAAATACCCGCCCGAAGGCCGGGCGCCAAGTCTGTCCAGCGGAAAAGGCCACAAAAACGGGTGGGCTATAGCCTTGGGGGTGGGGCTGGACAACTTCGTCCGCCGGACTCGGAATGCGCGAGACTTTGCGAGGCGCCTCCGTGTGCCAAAATAGGCCGCGGGCACAGCCGCACCCAAAAAACCGCCCGAAGGCCGGGCGCCAAGTTCGCCCAGCGGAAAAAGGCCACAAAAACGGGTGGGCTATAGCCTTGGGGGTGGGGCTGGCCAACTTCTGTCCGCCCGGACTCGGAATGGCGCGAGACTTTATGAGGCGCCTCCGTGTGACAACAATAGGCCGCGGGCGCAGCCGCGCCTAAAAATACCCGCCCCAAGGCCGGGCGCCAAGTTCGCTCCAGCGGAAAAAGGCCACAAAACGGTGGCTATAGCCTTGGGGTGGGGCTGGCCAACTTCGTCCGCCGGACTCGGAATGGCGCGAGACTTTCATGGGCCTCCTGGTGCCAAAAATAGGTCGCGGGCACAGCCGCGCCAAAATAACCGCCCGAAGGCCGGGCGCCAAGTCTGGCCCAGCGGAAAAAGGCCACAAAACGGGTGGGCTATAGCCTTGGGGGTGGGGGCTGGCCAACCGTCCGCCCGGACTGGGAATGGCGCGAGACTTTGCGAGGGGCCCCGTATGAAAGAAAATAGGCCGCGGGCACAGCCGCGCCCAAAAATAACCGCCCAAGGCCGGGGCGCCAAGTCTGCCCAGCGGAAAAGGCCACAAAAACGGGTGGGCTATAGCCTTGGGGGTGGGGCTGGCCAACTTGGTCCGCCCGGACTCGGAATGGCGCGAGACTTTGCGAGGGGCCTCCGTGTGGGGCCAAAAATAGGCCGCGGGCACAGCCGCGCCCAAAAATAACCGCCCAAGGCCGGGCGCCAAGTTCGGCCCAGCGGAAAAGGCCACAAAACGGGTGGGCTATAGCCTTGGGGGTGGGGCTGGCCAACATCGTCCGCCGGACTCGGAATGGATGAGACTTTGTGAGGGCCTCCGTGTGCCAAAATAGGCCGCGGCACAGCGCTGCCTAAAAATAACCGCCCGAAGGCCGGGCGCGCAAGTTCTGGTCCAGCGGAAAAGGCCACAAACACGGGTGGGCTACAGCCTTGGGGGGTGGGGCTGGCCATCTTCGTCCGCCGGACTCGGAATGGCGCGATACTTTGCGCGGGCCTCCATGTGCCAAAAATAGGCCGCGGGCACAGCCGCACGCAAAAATAACCGCCCAAGGTCGGGCGCCAAGTTCGGTCCAGCGGAAAAGGCCACAAAACGGGTGGGCTATAGCCTTGGGGTGGGGCTACAACTCTGTCCGCCTGACTCGGAATGGCGCGAGACTTGCGAGGGGCCTCCGTGTGCCAGCGAAAAATAGGCCGCGGGCACAGCCGCCCCAAAATACCCGCCCGAAGGCCGGGCGCCAAGTTCGTCCAGCTGAAAAAGGCCACAAAACGGGTGGGCTATAGCCTTGGGGGTGGGGCTGGCCAACTGGTCCACTGGACTCGGGAATGGCGCGAGACTTTGCGAGGGGCCTCCGTATCCCAAAAATAGGCCGCGGGCACAGCCGCGCCTAAAAATACCCGCCCAAGGCCGGGCGCCAAGTTCGCCCAGCGGGAAAAAAGGCCACAAAACGGGTGGGCTATAGCCTTGGGGGTGGGGCTGGCCAACTCGTCCGCCGGACTCGGAATGGCGCGAGACTTTGCGAGGGCCTCCGTGTGCCAAAATTGGGCACACAAGGCAAAAAAATACCGCCCAAGGCCGGGCGCCAAGTTCGTCCAGCTGAAAAAGGCCAAAAAACGGGTGGGCTATAGCTCTGGGGGTGGGGCTGGCCAAACTCGTCCGCCGGACTCGGGAATGGCGTGAGACTTTGCGAGGGGCCTCCGTGTGCCAAAAATAGGCTGGGCACAGCCACGCCTAAAAATAACCGCCCAAGGCCGGGGCGCCAAGTCTGGTCCAGCGGAAAAAGGCCACAAAACGGGTGGGCTATAGCCTTGGGGGTGGGGCTGGCCAACTGGGTCCGCCTCGGACTCGGAATGGCGCGAGACTTGTGAGGCCCTCCGTGGTGCCAAAAATAGGCCGTGGGCACAGCCACCTAAAAATAACTGCCCAAGGCCGGGCGCCAAGTTCATTCCAGCGGAAAAAGGCCACAAAACGGGTGGGCTATAGCCTTGGGGGTGGGCAGGCCAACTTCGTCCGCCGGACCTCGGAATGGCGCGAGACTTTGCGAGGCGCCTGTGCCTGCCAAAATAGGCCACGGGCACAGCCGCGCCAAAAATACCCGCGCCGAAGGCCGGGCGCCAAGTTCGTCCAGTGGAAAAAGGCCACAAAAACGGGTGGGCTATAGCCTTGGGGGTGGGGCTGGCCAACTGGGTCCGCCGGACTCGGAATGGCGCGAGACTTTGCGAGGGGCCTCCGCTGGGCTGAAAAGGCCGGGCACAGCCGCGCCCAAAAAATACCCGCCAAGGCTGGGGCGCCAAGTTCGTCCAGCGGAAAAAGGCCACAAAACGGGTGGCTATAGCCTTGGGGGTGGGGCTGGCCAACTCGGGTCCGCCGGACTCGGAATGGCGCGAGACTTTGCGAGGGGCCTCCGTGCTGCCAAAAATAGGCAAAGGGCACAGCCGCGCCCAAAAATACCCGCCCAAGGCCGGGCGCCTGTCTGCCCCAGCGGAAAAAGGCCACAAAACGGGTGGGCTATAGCCTTGGGGGTGGGGCTGGCCAACTGCCCGCCTGACTCGGAATGGCGCGAGACTTTGTGAGGGCCTCCGTGTGCCAAAATAGGCCACGGCACAGCCGCGCCCAAAAATACCCGCCCCAAGGCCGGGCGCCAAGTTCGTCCAGCGGAAAAAGGCCACAAAAACGGTGGCTATAGCCTTGGGGTGGGGCTGGCCAACTGGTCCGCCGGACTCGAATGGCGCGAGACTTTGCAGCGGCCTCCATGTGCCAAAAATAGGTACGTGGGCACAGCCGCGCCCAAAAATAACCGCCCAAGGTCGGGGCGCCAAGTTGCCCAGCTGAAAAAGGCCACAAAACGGGTGGGCTATAGCCTTGGGGGTGGGGCTGGCCAACTCGGTCCGCCGGACTCGGAATGGGCGAGACTTTGCGAGGCGCTCCGTGTGCCAAAATAGGCAGGACGCTGGCACAGCCGCACCCAAAAATAACCGCCCGAAGGCCCGGGCGCCAAGTTCACCCAGCGGAAAAAGGCCACAAAAACGGGTGGGCTATAGCCTTGGGGGTGGGGCTGGCCAACTCGTCCGGGACTCGGAATGGCGCGAGACTTTGCGAGAGGCCTCCGTGGTGCCAAGGCCGCGGCACAGCCGGGGCACAGCCGCGCGGCCAGTGAAAAGGCCAAAAATAACCGCCTGAAGGCCGGGCGCCAAGTTCGCACCCAGCTGGAAAAGGCCACAAAAACGGGTGGGCTATAGCCTTGGGGGTGGGGCTGGGCAACTTCATCCGCTCGGACTCGGAATGGCGCGAGACTTGCGAGGCGCCTGGTGTTTAAAACAGGTCATGGGCACAGCCGCGCCCAAAAATACCCCGCCCGGCCAGGGCGCCAAGTCCGTCCATTGGAAAAAGGCCACAAAACGTGGGTGGGCTATAGCCTTGGGGGTGGGGCTGGCCAACTTCGTCCGCCTCGGACACGGAATGGCGCGAGACTTTGCGAGGCGCCATTGTGTGCCAAAAATAGGGCCGTGGGCACAGCCGCACCAAAAACCAGCCTGAAGGCCGGTCGCAAGTCTGGCCCAGCGGAAAAAGGCCAGAAAACGGGTGGGCTATAGCCTTGGGGTGGGGCTGGCCAACTTGTCCGCCTGATTTTGGAATGGCGCGAGACTTTTGCGAGGCACCTGCAGTTAAAAATAGTCATGGGCACAGCCGCGCAAAAAAATACCCGCTCAAGGTCGGGCGCAAGTCTGCCCAGCGGAAATAGGCCACAAAATGGGTGGGCTATAGCCTTGGGGGGGGGGCTGGCCAACTTCGTCCGCCGGACTCGGAATGGCGTGAGACTTTGCAGGTGCCCAAAAAGTTAAAATAGGCCGCTGGGCACAGCCGTCAAAAATACCCCGCCCCGAAGGTCGGCGCCAAGTCTTTCAAAATGCAAAAGGCCACAAAAATGGGGTGGCCATAGCCTTGGGGGTGGGCTGGACAACTCTCGTCCGCTGGACTTTTAATGGCGCGAGATTTACAGGCACCTCCAAAGCGCTGGGGACGGGCACAGCCGCTGTAAAATACCTGCCCGAAGGCCGGGCACCAAGTTCGGCCCAGCTGAAAAAAGGCCACAAAACAGGTGGGCCAGCCTTGGGGGTGGGGCCACAACTTCATCCGGGCCGGACTGGCAATGGCGCGAGACTTGCAGGCACCTCCGTCTGCCAAAAATAGGTCATGGCACAGCCGTGCCCAAAAATACCCGCCCGAAGGCCGGGCGCGAAGTTCGCCCAGCGGAAAAGGCCAGAAAACGGGTGGGCTATTGCCTTGGGGGTGGGGCTGGCCAACTCCTCGTCCGCCGGACTGGAATGGCGCGAGACTTGCAGGCACCTCCGTGTGCTGTGGCCAGGTCAGGCACACAGCCGCGCCCAAAAATACCCCCTGAAGGCCGGGCGCTGAAACTGCCCAGCGGAAAAGGCCACAACACGGATGGGCTATAGCCTGGGGGTGGGCAGGCCAACCGTCCGCCGGACTCGGAATGGCGCGAGACTTTGCAAGGCACCTCTGTGTGCTAAAACTAGTCAAAGGGCACAGCCGCGCCCAAAAATACCTCCGAAGGCCGGGCACCAAGTCTGGCCCAGC
>JAUJEM010000042.1:0-64890 GCA_030448935.1 Citrus cavaleriei
AATAGGCCAGGCACAGCCCGCGCCCAAGTGGCGCCAGGTCAGGTGCCAAAAACCCCCCAGCGGAAAAATGGCCAAAAGCGGGTAGGGCTACTCAGCCTTGGTGGGGCGTGGGCGAGACCAAGTCCATGGACTCGGAGCTGGCCCAGACTTTGCGGGGCGGCCTCCGTGTGCCAAATAGGCCTGGCTGCTTGCCTTAAAAATTAGCGCCCGAAGGTCGGGTGCCAAAACCCCTGCGGAAAAATAGCCAAGGTGTGGACTATAGCCTTGGTGGGCGTGGCGAGATTCGTCCGCGGACTCGGAGATAGCCCCAGGACTGCGGGCGGCCTCATATTAAATGTAAATAGGTTTTTTAGGCACTGCGCGCAAAAATTAGCGCCCGAAGGTCGGGAGTGCCAAAACCCCAAGCGGAAAAATGGCCAAAAGCGGGTGGGCTATAGCCTTGGTGGGGGCGTGGGCGAGTTCGTCCGCCCAGACTCGGAATGGCCCCAGACTTTGCGGGCCGCCTCCAAAAATGTGCAAAAAAATAGCGCCCGAAGGTCGGGGCAAAACCCGCGGGGCGGCCTCCGTGTGCCAAAAAATAGGCCACAGGCACAGCGCGCCCAAAAATTAGCGCCCGAAGGTCGGGGTGCCAAAACCCCCAGCGGAAAAATGGCAAAAAAGCAGGTGGGCTATAGCCTTGGTGGGCGTGGGCGAGATTCGTCCGCCGGTCTCGGAATGGCCCCATACTTTAAGGTCGGCCTCCGTGTGCCAAAAATAGGCCACGGGCACAGCCGCGCCCAAAAATTAGCGCCCGAAGGTCGGGGTGCCAAAACCCCCCAGCGGAAAAATGGCCAAAAAACGGGTGGGCTATAGCCTTGGTGGGGGGCGTGGGCGAAGTTCGTCCCCCGCACACGGAATCGCCCCAGACTTTGCGGGCGGCCTCCGTGTGCCAAAAATAGGCCACAGGCACAGCCGCGCCAAAAATAAGCGCCCGAAGTTCGGGGTGCCAATACCCCGCAGCGGAAAATTGGCCAAAAGCGGGTGGGCTATAGCCTTGGTGGGCGTGGCGAGATTCGTCCGCCGGACTCGGAATGGCCCATACTTTGCGGGCTGCGTCCGTGTGCCAAAAATAGGCCCACGGGCACAGCCGCGCCAAAAATTAGCGCCCGAAGAGGGCCAAAACCCCAAGCGGAAAAAAGGCCAAAACCCCCCAGCGGAAAAATGGCCAAAAAACGGGTGGGCTATAGCCTTGGTAGGGGGTGTGGGCGAACTTCGTCCACCGGGCTCAGAATGGCCCGAGACTTTGCGGGCGACCTCCGTCTGCCAAAAATAGGCCACGGGCATAGCCGCGCCCAAAAATTAGCGCCCGAAGGTCGGGGTGCCAAACCCACCCAGCGGAAAAATGGCCAAAAAACGGGTGGGCTATAGCGTTGGTGGGGGCGTGGGCGAACTTCATCCGCCGTACTCGGAATTGCCCGAGACTTTGCGGGCGGCCTCCGTGTGCCAAAAATAGGCCACGGGCACAGCCGCGGCCAAAAATTAGCGCCCGAAGGTCGGGGTGCCAAAACCCCCCAGCGCAAAAATGGCCAAAAAACGGGTGGGCTATAGCCTTGGTGGGGGGCGTGGGCGAAATTCGTCCGCCGGACTCGGAAAGGCCCGAGACTTTGCGGGAGGCCTCCATGTGCCAAAAATAGGCCCCAGGCGTGGCAGCGCCCAAAAATTAGCGCCCGAAGGTCGGGGTGCCAAACCCCCAGCGGAAAAATGGCCAAAAGCGGGTGGGCTATAGCCTTGGTGGGGCGTGGGCGAGTTCGTCCGCGGACTCGGAATGGCCCCAGACTTTGCGGGAGTCCTCCGTGTGCCAAAAATAGGCCACGGGCACAGCCGCGGCCAAAAATTAGCGCCCGAAGGTCGGGGTGCCAAAACCCCCAGCGGAAAAATGGCCAAAAGCGGGTGGGCTATAGCCTTGGTGGGGCGTGGGCGAGATTCGTCCGCCGGACTCGGAATGCCCCGAGACTTGCGGGCGGCCTCCGTGTGCCAAAAATAGGCCACAGGCACAGCCGCGCCCAAAAATTAGCGCCCGAAGGTCGGGTGCCCAAAACCCCAGCGGAAAAATGGCCAAAAGCGGGTGGGCTATAGCCTTGGTGGGGCGTGGGCGAGTTCGTCCGCCGGACTCGGAATGGCCCGAGAGCTTACGGGTGGCCTCCGTGTGCCAAATATAGGACACAGGCACAGCCGCGCCCAAAAATTAGCCCCCGAAGGTCGGGGTGCCAAAACCCCCCAGCGGAAAAATGGCCAAAAAAAGGGTCGGCTATAGCCTTGGTGGGGGGCGTGGGCGAAGTTCGTCCGCCGGACTCGGAATGCCCGAGACTTTGCAGGCGGCCTCCGTGTGCCAAATATAGGCCACAGGCACAGCCGCGCCCAAATATTAGCGCCCGAAGGTCGGGGTGCCAAAACGCCCCTGCGGAAAAATGGCCAAAAAACGGGTGGGCTATAGCCTTGGGGGGGGCGTGGGCGAACTTCGTCCGCCGGACTCGGAATGGCCCGAGACTTTTCGGGCGGCCTCCGTGTGCCAAAAATAGGCCACGGGCACAGCCGCGCCCAAAAATTAGCGCCCGAAGGTCGGGGTGCCAAAACCCCCCTGCGGAAAAATGGCCAAAAAACGGGTGGGCTATAGCCTTGGTGGGGGGCGTGGGCGAAGTTCGTCCGCCGGACTCGGAATGGCCCCAGACTTTGCGGGCGGCCTCCGTGTGCCAAAAATAGGCGACAGGCACAGCCGCGCCTAAAAATTAGCGCCCGAAGGTCGGGGTGCCCAAACCCCCCAGCGGAAAAATGGCCAAAAAACGGGTGGGCTATAGCCTTGGTGGGGGGCGTGGGCGAAGTTCGTCCGCCGGACTCGGAATGGCCCCAGACTTTGCGGGCGGCCTCCGTGTGCCAAAAATAGGCCACGGGCACAGCCGCGCCAAAAAATTAGCGCCCGAAGGTCGGGGTGCCAAAACAACCCTGCGGAAAAATGGCCTAAAAACGGGTGGGCTATAGCCTTGGTGGGGCGTGGCGAGATTCGTCCGCCCGGACTCGGAATGGCCCCGAGACTTTGCGGGCGGCCTCCGTGTGCCAAAAATAGGCCACAGGCACAGCCGCGCCCAAAATTAGCGCCCGAAGTCGGGGTGCCAAAACCCCAGCGGAAAAATGGCCAAAAGCGGGTGGGCTATAGCCTTGGTGGGCGCGTGGGCGAGATTCGTCCGCCCGGACTCGGAATAGGCCCCAGAGACTGCGGGCGGCCTCCGTGTGCCAAAAATAGGCCACAGGCACAGCCGCGCGCCAAAAATTAGCGCCCGAAGGTCGGGGTGCCAAAACCCACCAGCGGAAAAATCTCAAAAAAACGGGTGGGCTATAGCATTGGTGGGGCGTGGGCGAGTTCGTCCGCCCGTACTCGGAATGGCCCGTGACTTTTCGGGTGGCCTCCGTGTGCCAAAAATTTTCAACAGGCACAGCCGCGCCCCAAAATTAGCGCCCGAAGGTCGGGGTGCCAAAAACCCCCAGCGGAAAAATGGCCAAAAAACGGGTGGGCTATAGCCTTGGTGGGGGGCGTGGGCGAAGTTCGTCCGCCGGACTCGGAATAGCCCGAGACTTTGCGGGCGGCCTCCGTGTGCCAAAAATAGGCCACGGGCACAGCCGCGCCCAAAAATTACCGCCCGAAGGTCGGGGTACCAAAACCCGCCAGAGGAAAAATGGCCAAAAAAAGGGTGGGCTATAGCATTTGTGGGGGGCGTGGGCGAAGTTCGTCCGCCGGACTCGGAATGGCCCGAGACTTTGCGGGCGGCCTCCGTGTGCCAAAAATAGGCCACGGGCACAGCCGCGCCCAAAAATTAGCGCCCGAAGGTCGGGGTGCCAAAACCCCCAGCGGAAAAATGGGCAAAAAACGGGTGGGCTATGGCCTTGGTAGGGGCGTGGGCGAGTTCGTCCGCCGGACTCGGAATGGCCGAGACTTTGCGGGCGGCCTCCGTGTGCCAAAAATAGGCCACAGGCACAGCCGCGCTCAAAAATTAACGCCCGAAGGTCGGGGTGCCAAAACCCCAGCGGAAAAATGGCCAAAAGCGGGTGGGCTATAGCCTTGGGGGGGCGTGGTCGAAGTTCGTCCGCCGGACTCGGAATGGCCCGAGACTTTGCGGGCGGCCTCCGTGTGCCAAAAATAGGCCATGGGCACAGCCGCGCCCAAAAATTAGCGCCGAAGGTCGGGGTGCCAAAACCCCCCTGCGGAAAAATGGCCAAAAAACGGGTGGGCTATAGCCTTGGTTGGGGGCGTGGGCGAAGTTCGTCCGCCGGACTCGGAATGGCCCGAGACTTTGCGGGCGGCCTCCGTGTGCCAAAAATAGGCCACGGGCACAGCCGCGCCCAAAAATTAGCGCCCGAAGGTTGGGGTGCCAAAACCCCCCAGCGGAAAAATGGCCAAAAACCGGGTGGGCTATAGCCTTGGTGGGGGGCGTGGGCGTCGTTCGCCCGCCGGACTCGGAATGGCCCGAGACTTTGCGGGCGGCCTCCGTGTGCCAAAAATATGCCACGGGCACAGCCGCGACCAAAAATTAGCGCCGAAGGTCGGGGTGCCAAAACCGCCCTGCGGAAAAATGGCCAAAAAACGGGTGGGCTATAGCCTTGGTGGGGGGCGTGGGCGAAGTTCGTCCGCCGGACTCGGAATGGCCCCAAACTTTGCGGGCGCCTCCGTGTGCCAAAAATAGGCCACGGGCACAGCCGCGCCCAAAAATTAGCGCCCGAAGGTCGGGGTGCCAAAACCCCAGCGGAAAAATGGCCAAAAGCGGGTGGGCTATAGCCTTGGTGGGGCGTGGGCGAGATTCGTCCGCCCGGACTCGGAATGGCCCCAGACTTTGCGGGCGGCCTCCGTGTGCCAAAAATAGGCCACAGGCACAGCGCGCCCAAAAATTAGCGCCCGAAGGTCGGGTGCCAAAACCCCCAGCGGAAAAATGGCCAAAAGCGGGTGGGCTATAGCCTTGGTGGGGGCGTGGGCGAGTTCGTCCGCCCGGACTCGGAATGGCCCGAGACTTTGGGCGGCCTCCGTGTGCCAAAAATAGGCCACGGGCACAGCCGCGCCCAAAAATTAGCGCCCGAAGGTCGGGGTGCCAAAACCCCAGCGGAAAAATGGCCAAAAGCGGGTGGGCTATAGCCTTGGTGGGGCGTGGGCGAGTTCGTCCGCCGGACTCGGAATGGCCCCAGACTTTGTGGGTGGCCTCCGTGTGCCAAAAATAGGCCACGGACACAGCCGCGCCCAAAAATTAGCGCCCGAAGGTCGGGGTGCCAAAACCCCCAACCGAAAAAATGCCAAAAAAACGGGTGGGCTATAGACTTGGTGGGGCGTGGCGAGATTCGTCCGCCGGACTCGGAATGCCCCGAGACTGCGGGCGGCCTCCGTGTGCCAAAAATAGGCCACAGGCACAGCCGTGCCTAAAAATTAGCGCCCGAAGGTCGGGGTGCCAAAACCCCCCAGCGGAAAAATGGCCAAAAGCGAGTGGGATATAGCCTTTGTGGGGCGTGGGCGAAGTTCGTCCGCCGGACTCGGAATGGCCCGAGACTTTGCGGGCGGCCTCCGTGTGCCAAAAATAGGCCACGGGCACAGCCGCGCCCAAAAATTAGCGCCCGAAGGTCGGGGTGCCAAAACCCCCCAGCGGAAAAATGGGCAAAAAACGGGTGGGCTATTGCCTTGGGAGGGGCGTGGGCGAAGTTCGTCCGCCGGACTCGGAATGGCCCGAGACTTTGCGGGCGGCCTCCGTGTGCCAAAAATAGGCCACGGGCACACCCGCCCCAAAAATTAGCGCCCGAAGGTCGGGGTGCCAAAACCCCCCAGCGGAAAAATGGCCAAAAAACGGGTGGGCTATAGCCTTGGTGGGGGGCGTGGGCGAAGTTCGTCCGCCGGACTCGGAATGGCCCCAGACTTTGCGGGCGGCCTCCGTGTGCCAAAAATATGCCACGGGCACAGCCACGGCCAAAAATTAGCGCCCGAAGGTCGGGGTGCCAAAACCCGCCAGCGGAAAAATGGCCAAAAAACGGGTGGGTTATAGCCTTGGTGGGGGTCGTGGGCGAAGTTCGTCCGCCGGACTCGGAATGGTCCCAGACTTTGCGGGCGGCCTCCGTATGACAAAAATAGGCCACGGACACAGCCGATCCCCAAAAATTAGCGCCCGAAGGTCGGGGTGCCAAAACCCCCCAGCGGAAAAATGGCCAAAAAACGGGTGGGCTATAGCCTTGGTGGGGGGCGTGGGCGAAGTTCGTCCGCCGGACTCGGAATGGCCCGAGACTTTGCAGGCGGCCTCCGTGTGCCAAAACTAGGCCACGGGCACAGCCGCGCCCAAATATTAGCGCCGAAGGTCGGGGTGCCAAAACCCCCAAGCGGAAAAATGGCCCAAAAACGGGTGGGCTATAGCCTTGGGGGGGCGTGGTCGAAGTTCGTCCGCCGGACTCGGAATGGCCCGAGACTTTGCGGGCGGCCTCCGTGTGCCAAAAATAGGCCACGGGCACAGCCGCGCCCAAAAATTAGCGCCCGAAGGTCGGGGTGCCAAAACCCCCCAGCGGAAAAATGGCCAAAAGACGGGTGGGCTATAGCCTTGGTGGGGCGTGGGCGAGTTCGTCCGCCCGGACTCGGAATGGCCCGAGACTTTGCGGGCGGCCTCCGTGTGCCAAAAATAGGCCACGGGCACAGCCGCGCCAAAAATTAGCGCCCGAAGGTCGGGGTGCCAAAACCCCCCAGCGGAAAAATGGCCAAAAAACGGGTGGGCTATAGCCTTGGTGGGGGGCGTGGGCGAAGTTCGTCCGCCGGACTCGGAATGGCCCGAGACTTTGCGGGCGGCCTCCGTGTGCCAAAAATAGGCCCCGGACACAGCAAAAATTAGCGCCCGAAGGTCGGGGTGCCAAAACCCGCCAGTGGAAAAATGGCCAAAAACCGGGTGGGATAGAGCCTGGGTGGGGCGTGGGCGAAGTTCGTCCGCCGGACTCGGAATGGCCCCAGACTTTGCGGGCGGCCTCCGTGTGCCAAAAATAGGCCACGGGCACAGCCGCGCCCAAAAATTAGCGCCCGAAGGTCGGGGTGCCCAAACCCCCCAGCGGAAAAATGGCCAAAAAACGGGTGGGCTATAGCCTTGGTGGGGCGTGGGCGAAGTTCGTCCGCCGGACTCGGAATGGCCCGAGACTTTGCGGGCGGCCTCCGTGTGCCAAAAATAGGCCACGGGCACAGCCGCGCCCAAAATTAGCGCCCGAAGGTCGGGGTGCCAAAACCGAAAAATGGCCAAAAAACGGGTGGGCTATAGCCTTGGTGGGGGGCGTGGGCGAAGTTCGTCCGCCGGACTCGGAATGGCCCGAGACTTTGCGGGCGGCCTCCGTGTGCCAAAAATAGGCCACGGGCACAGCCGCGCCCAAAAATTAGCGCCCGAAGGTCGGGGTGCCAAAAACCCCCCAGCGGAAAAATGGCCAAAAAAC
The DNA here is from genome assembly GCA_030448935.1 of Citrus cavaleriei. NCBI lineage: Eukaryota > Viridiplantae > Streptophyta > Magnoliopsida > Sapindales > Rutaceae > Citrus > Citrus cavaleriei. The sequence continues at coordinate 7,459 of JAUJEM010000042.1, forward strand.
GGGTGGGCTATAGCCTTGGTGGGGGGCGTGGGCGAAGTTCGTCCGCCGGACTCGGAATGGCCCGAGACTTTGCGGGCGGCCTCCGTGTGCCAAAAATAGGCCACGGGCACAGCCGCGCCCAAAAATTAGCGCCCGAAGGTCGGGGTGCCAAAACCCCCCAGCGGAAAAATGGCCAAAAACGGGTGGGCTATAGCCTTGGTGGGGGGCGTGGGCGAAGTTCGTCCGCCGGACTCGGAATGGCCCCAGACTTTGCGGGCGGCCTCCGTGTGCCAAAAATAGGCCACGGGCACAGCCCTGCCCAAAAATTAGCGCCCGAAGGTCGGGGTGCCAAAACCCCCCAGCGGAAAAATGGCCAAAAGCGGGTGGGCTATAGCCTTGGTGGGGCGTGGGCGAGAGTTCGTCCGCGGACTCGGAATGGCCCGAGACTTTGCGGGCGGCCTCCGTGTGCCAAAAATAGGCCATGGGCACAGCCGCGCCCAAAAATTAGCGCCCGAAGGTCGGGGTACCAAAACCCCCAAGCGGAAAAATGGCCAAAAAACGGGTGGGCTATACCCTTGGTGGGGGGCGTGGGCGAAGTTCGTCCGCCGGACTCGGAATAGCCCGAGACTTTGCGGGCGGCCTCTGTGTGCCAAAACTAGGCCACGGACACAGCCGCGCCCAAAAATTACCGCCCGAAGGTCGGGGTACCAAAACCCGCCAGCGGAAAAATGGCCAAAAAAAGGGTGGGCTATAGCATTTGTGGGGGGCGTGGGCGAAGTTCGTCCGCCGGACTCGGAATGGCCCGAGACTTTGCTTGCGGCCTCCGTGTGCCAAAAATAGGCCACGGGCACAGCCGCGCCGAAAAATTAGCGCCCGAAGGTCGGGGTGCCAAAACCCCCCAGCGGAAAAATGGCCAAAAAACGGGTGGGCTATAGCCTTTGTGGGGGGCGTGGGCGCAGTTCGTCCGCCGGACTCGGAATGGCCCGAGACTTTGCGGGCGGCCTCCGTGTTCCAAAAATAGGCAACGGGCAGAGCCGCACCCAAAAATTAGCGCCCGAAGGTCGGGGTGCCAAAACCCCAGGCGGAAAAATGGCCAAAAAACGGGTGGGCTATAGCCTTGGTGGGGGGCGTGGGCGAAGTTCGTCCGCCGGACTCGGAATGGCCCGAGACTTTGCGGGCGGCCTCCGTGTGCCAAAAATAGGCCACAGGCACAGCCGCGATCAAAAATTAGCGCCCGAAGGTCGGGGTGCCAGAACCCCCCCGCGGAAAAATGGCCAACAAACGGGTGGGCTCTAGCCTTGGTGGGGGCGTGGGCGAGTTCGTCCGCCCGGACTCGGAATGGCCCCGAGACTTTGCGGGCGGCCTCCGTGTGCCAAAAATAGGCCACGGACACAGCCGCTACCAAAAATTAGCGCCCGTAGGTCGGGGTACCAAAACCCCCCAGCGCAAAAATGGCCAAAAAACGGGTGGGCTATAGCCTTGGTGGGGGCGTGGCGAGATTCGTCCGCCCGGACTCGGAATGGCCGGAGACTTTTCGGTCGGCCTCCGTGTGCCAAAACTAGGCCACAGGCACAGCCGCGCCCAAAAATTAGCGCCCGAAGGTCGGGGTGCCAAAACCGCCCTGCGGAAAAATGGCCAAAAGCGGGTGGGCTATAGCCTTGGTGGGGCGCGTGGCGAGATTCGTCCGCCGGACTCGGAATGGCCCGAGAGACTGCGGGCGGCCTCCGTGTGCCAAAATAGGCCACAGGCACAGCCGCGCCAAAAATTTAGCGCCCGATGTTCGTGGTGGCAAAACCCCCCAGTGGAAAAATGGACAAAAATCGGGTGTGCTATAGGCTTGGTGGGGCGTGGGGCGAGTTCGTCCGCCGGACTCGGAATGGCCCCGAGACTTTGCAGGCGGCCTCCGTGTGCCAAAAATAGGCCACAGGCACAGCGCGCCAAAAATTAGCGCCCGAAGGTCGGGGTGCCAAAAACCCCAGCGGAAAAATGGCCAAAAGCGGGTGGGCTATAGCCTTGGTGGGGGCGTGGGCGAGATTCGTCCGCCCGGACTCGGAATGGCCCGAGACTTTGCGGGCGGCCTCGTGTGCCAAAAATAGGCCACAGGCACAGCCGCGCCCAAAAATTAGCGCCCGAAGGTCGGGGTGCCAAAACCCCCAGCGGAAAAATGGCCAAAAGCGGGTGGGCTATAGCCTTGGTGGGCGTGGGCGAGATTCGTCCGCCCGGACTCGGAATGGCCCGAGACTGCGGGCGGCCTCCGTGTGCCAAAAATAGGCCACAGGCACAGCCGCGCCCAAAAATTAGCGCCCGAAGGTCGGGGAGCAAAAACCCCAGCGGAAAAATGGCCAAAAGCGGGTGGGCTATAGCCTTGGTGGGGCGTGGGCGAGTTCGTCCGCCCGGACTCGGAATGGCCCCGAGACTTTGCGGGCGGCCTCCGTGTGCAAAACCAAAAAATAGGCCACAGGCACAGCCGCGCCCAAAAATTAGCGCCCGAAGGTCGGGGTGCCAAAACCCCCAGCGGAAAAATGGCCAAAAGCGGGTGGGCTATAGCCTTGGTGGGGCGTGGGCGAGATTCGTCCGCCGGACTCGGAATGGCCCCAGACTTTGCGGGCGGCCTCCGTGTGCCAAAAATAGGCCACAGGCACAGCCGCGCCCAAAAATTAGCGCCCGAAGGTCGGGGTGCCAAAACCCCCAGCGGAAAAATGGCCAAAAGCGGGTGGGCTATAGCCTTGGTGGGGCGTGGCGAGTTCGTCCGCCGGACTCGGAATGGCCCCGAGACTTTGCGGGCGGCCTCCGTGTGCCAAAAATAGGCCACAGGCACAGCCGCGCCAAAAATTAGCGCCCGAAGGTCGGTGCCAAAACCCCCCAGCGGAAAAATGGCCAAAAGCGGGTGGGCTATAGCCTTGGTGGGGCGTGGGCGAGTTCGTCCGCCGGACTCGGAATGGCCCGAGACTTTGCGGGCGGCCTCCGTGTGCCAAAAATAGGCCACAGGCACAGCCGCGCCAAAAATTAGCGCCCGAAGGTCGGGGTGCCAAACCCCCAGCGGAAAAATGGCCAAAAGCGGGTGGGCTATAGCCTTGTGGGGCGTGGGGAGAGTCGTCCGCCGGACTCGGAATAGCCCGAGACTTTGCGGGGCGGCCTCCGTGTGCCAAAAAAAATAGGCCACAGGCACAGCCGCGCCAAAAATTAGCGCCCGAAGGTCGGGGTGCAAAACCCCCAGCGGAAAAATGGCAAAAAGCGGGTGGGCTATAGCCTTGGTAGGGGCGTGGGCGAGATTCGTCCGCCGGACTCGGAATGGCCCGAGACTGCGGGGCGGCCTCCGTGTGCCAAAAATAGGCCACAGGCACAGCCGCGCGCCCAAAATTAGCGCCCGAAGGTCGGGGTGCCAAAACCCCAGCGGAAAAATGGCCAAAAAAGCGGGTGGGCTATAGCCTTGGTGGGGCGTGGGCGAGATTCGTCCGCCGGACTCGGAATGCCCCGAGACTTTGCGGGCGGCCTCCGTGTGCCAAAAAATAGCCACAGGCACAGCCGCGCGCAAAATTAGCGCCCGAAGGTCGGGGTGCAGGCACCCCAGCGGAAAAAAGCGGGTGGGCTATAGCCTTGAAGGTCGGGGTGGCAAAACCGTCCGCGGAAAAATGGCCGAGAAGGCGGCCTCCGTGGGCTATAGCCTTGCACAGGGGCGTGCGCCCGAAGGTCGGGGTGCCAAAACCCCAGCGGAAAAATGGCCAAAAGCGGGTGGGCTATAGCCTTTGTGGTGGGCGTGGGCCTCCGTGGACTCGGAATGGCCCGAGACTGCGGGCGGCCTCCGTGCCAAAAAAAGGCCAAAAATTAAAATTAGCGCCCGAAGGTCGGGGTGCCAAAACCCCCAGCGGAAAAATGGCCAAAAGCGGGTGGGCTATAGCCTTGGTGGGGCGTGGGCGAAGTTCGTCCGCCGGACTCGGAATGGCCCCAGACTTTACGGGCGGCCTCCGTGTGCCAAAAATAGGCCACGGGCACTGCCGCGCCCAAAAGTTAGCGCCCGAAGGTCGGGGTGCCAAAACCCCCCTGCGCAAAAATGGCCAAAAAACGGGTGGGCTATAGCCTTGGTGGGGGGCGTGGGCGAAGTTCGTCCGCCGGACTCGGAATGGCCACAGACTTTACGGGCGGCCTCCGTGTGCCAGAAATAGGCCACGGTCACAGCCGCGCCCAAAAATTAGCGCCCGAAGGTCGGGGTGCCAAAACCCCCCAGCGGAAAAATGGCCAAAAAACGGGTGGGCTATAGCCTTGGGGGGGCGTGGGCGAACTTCGTCCGCCGGACTCGGAATGGCCCGAGACTTTGCGGGCGGCCTCCGTGTGCAAAAAATAGGCCACGGGCACAGCCGCGCCCAAAAATTAGCGCCCGAAGGTCGGGGTGCCAAAACCCCCCAGCGGAAAAATGGCCAAAAAACGGGTGGGCTATAGCCTTGGTGGGGGCGTGGGCGAAGTTCGTCCGCCGGACTCGGAATGGCCCCAGACTTTGCGGGCGGCCTCCGTGTGCCAAAAATAGGCCACGGGCACAGCCGCGCCCAAAAATTAGCGCCCGAAGGTCGGGGTGCCAAAACCCCCCAGCGGAAAAATGGCCAAAAAACGGGTGGGCTATAGCCTTGGTGGGGGGCGTGGGCGAAGTTCGTCCGCCGGACTCGGAATGGCCCGAGACTTTGCGGGCGGCCTCCGTGTGCCAAAAATAGGCCACAGGCACAGCCGCGCCCAAAAATTAGCGCCCGAAGGTCGGGGTGCCAAAACGGAAAAATGGCCAAAAAACGGGTGGGCTATAGCCTTGGTGGGGGGCGTGGGCGAAGTTCGTCCGCCGGACTCGGAATGGCCCGAGACTTTGCGGGCGGCCTCCGTGTGCCAAAAATAGGCCACGGGCACAGCCGCGCCCAAAAATTAGCGCCCGAAGGTCGGGGTGCCAAAACCCCCCAGCGGAAAAATGGCCGAAAAAAGGGTGGGCTATAGCCTTGGTGGGGGGCGTGGGAGAAGTTCGTCCGCCGGACTCGGAATGGCCCGAGACTTTGCGGGCGGCCTCCGTGTGCCAAAAATAGGCCACGGGCACAGCCGCGCCCAAAAATTAGCGCCCGAAGGTCGGGGTGCCAAAACCCCCAGCGGAAAAATGGCCAAAAAACGGGTGGGCTATAGCCTTGGTGGGGGGCGTGGGCGAAGTTCGTCCGCCGGACTCGGAATGGCCCGAGACTTTGCGGGCGGCCTCCGTGTGCCAAAAATAGGCCACGGGCACATCGCGCCTAAAAATTAGCGCCCGAAGGTTGGGGTGCCAAAACCGAAAAATGGCCAAAAAACGGGTGGGCTATAGCCTTGGTGGGGGGCGTGGGCGAAGTTCGTCCGCCGGACTCGGAATGGCCCGAGACTTTGCGGGCGGCCTCCGTGTGCAAAAAATAGGCCACGGGCACAGCCGCGCCCAAAAATTAGCGCCCGAAGGTCGGGGTGCCAAAACCCCCCAGCGGAAAAATTGCCAAAAAAAGGGTGGGCTATAGCCTTGGTGGGGGGGCGTGGGTGAAGTTCGTCCGCCGGACTCGGAATGGCCCGAGACTCTGCGGGCGGCCTCCGTGTGCCAAAAATAGGCCACAGGCACAGCCGCGCCCAAAAATTAGCGCCCGAAGGTCGGGGTGCCAAAACCCCCCAGCGGAAAAATGGCCAAAAAACGGGTGGGCTATAGCCTTGGTGGGGGGCGTGGGCGAAGTTCGTCCGCCGGACTCGGAATGGCCCGAGACTTTGCGGGCGGCCTCCGTGTGCCAAAAATAGGCCACAGGCACAGCCGCGCCCAAAAATTAGCGCCCGAAGGTCGGGGTGCCAAACACACCAGCGGAAAAATGGCCAAAAAACGGGTGGGCTATAGCCTTGGTGGGGCGTGGGCGAAGTTCGTCCGCCGGACTCGGAATGGCCCCAGACTTTGCGGGCGGCCTCCGTGTGCCAAAAATAGGCCACGGGCACAGCCGCGCCCAAAAATTAGCGCCCGAAGGTCGGGGTGCCAAAACCCCCAGCGGAAAAATGGCCAAAAAACGGGTGGGATATAGCCTTGGTGGGGCGTGGGCGAGATTCGTCCGCCGGACTCGGAATAGCCCCAGAGACTTTGCGGGCGGCCTCCGTGTGCCAAAAATAGGCCTGGGGGCACAGCCGCGCCCAAAAATTAGCGCCCGAAGGTCGGGGTGCCAAAACCCCCAGCGGAAAAATGGCCAAAAGCGGGTGGGCTATAGCCTTGGTGGGCGTGGGCGTGGGCGAGATTCGTCCGCCGGACTCGGAATGGCCCAAAAATTAGCCCGAGACTTTGCGGGCGGCCTCCGTGTGCCAAAAATCGGAAGGCCACGGGCCTCCGTGTGCCAAAAATAGCAAAAAAGTAGCGCCAAAAGGTCGAAGGGGTGCCAAAACCCCCAGCGGAAAAATGGCCAAAAGCGGGTGGGCTATAGCCTTGGTGGGCGTGGGCGAGTTCGTCCGCGGGACTCGGAATAGCCCGAGACTTTGCGGGGCGGCCTCCGTGTGCCAAAAAATCGCCCACCGGCACAGCCGAACCCAACAATTAGCGCCCGAAGGTCGGGGTGCAAAAACCGAAAAATGGCCAAAAAACAGGTGGGCTATAGCCTTGGTGGGGCGTGGGCGAAGTTCGTCCGCCGGACTCGGAATGGCCCGAGACTTTGCGGGCGGCCTCCGTGTGCCAAAAATAGGCCACGGGCACAGCCGCGCCCAAAAATTAGCGCCCGAAGGTCGGGGTGCCAAAACCCCCCAGCGGAAAAATGGCAAAAAAACGGGTGGGCTATAGCCTTGGTGGGGGGCGTGGGCGAAGTTCGTCCGCCGGACTCGGAATGGCCCGAGACTTTGCGGGCGGCCTCCGTGTGCCAAAAATAGGCCACGGGCACATCGCGCCTAAAAAATTAGCGCCCGAAGGTTGGGGTGCCAAAACCCCAGCGGAAAAATGGCCAAAAGCGGGTGGGCTATAGCCTTGGTGGGGGCGTGGGGCGAGTTTCGTCCGCCCGGACTCGGAATGCCCCGAGACTTTGCGGGCGGCCTCCGTGTGCAAAAAAAATAGGCCACGGGCACAGCCGCGCCCAAAAATTAGCGCCCGAAGGTCGGGGTGCCAAAACCGAAAAATGGCCAAAAAACGGGTGGGCTATAGCCTTGGTGGGGGGCATGGGCGAAGTCTGTCCGCCGGACTCGGAATGGCCCGAGACTTTGCGGGCGGCCTCCCTGTGCCAAAAATAGGCCACAGGCACGGCCGCGCCCAAAAATTAGCGCCCGAAGGTCGGGGTGCCAAAACCCCCCAGCGGAAAAATTGCCAAAAAACGGGTGGGCTATAGCCTTGGTGGGGGGCGTGGGCGAAGTTCGTCCGCCGGACTCGGAATGGACCGAGACGTTGAGGGCAGCCTCCGTGTGCCAAAAATAGGCCACAGGCACAGCCGCGCCCAAAAATTAGCGCCCGAAGGTCGGGGTGCCAAAACCCCCCGCCGGAAAAAGGGCCAAAAGCGGGTGGGCTATAGCCTTGGTGGGGGGCGTGGGCGAAGTTCGTCCGCCGGACTCGGAATGGCCCGAGACTTTGCGGGCAGCCTCCGTGTGCCAAAAATAGACCACGGGCACAGCCGCGCCCAAAAATTTGCGCCCGAAGGTCGGGGTGCAAAACCCCCCAGCGGAAAAATGGCCAAAAAACGGGTGGGCTATAGCCTTGGTGGGGGGCGTGGGCGAAATTCGTCCGCCGGACTCGGAATGGCCCGAGACTTTGCGGGCGGCCTCCGTGTGCAAAAAAAATAGGCCCAGGCAGGCACAGCGCGCCAAAAATTAGCGCCCGAAGGTCGGGGTGCCAAAACCCCCAGCGGAAAAATGGCCAAAAGCGGGTGGGCTATAGCCTTGGTGGGGCGTGGGCGAGATTCGTCCGCCGGACTCGGAATAGCCCGAGACTTTGCGGGCGGCCTCCGTGTGCCAAAAATAGGCCACAGGAACAGCCGCGCCCAAAAATTAGCGCCCGAACGTCGGGGTGCCAAAACCCCAGCGGAAAAATGGCCAAAAGCGGGTGGGCTATAGCCTTGGTGGGGCGTGGGCGAGATTCGTCCGCCGGACTCGGAATGGCCCGAGACTTTGCGGGCGGCCTCCGTGTGCCAAAAATAGGCCCACAGGCACAGCCGCGCCCAAAAATTAGCGCCCGAAGGTCGGGGTGCCAAAACCCCCAGGCGGAAAATTGGCAAAAAAGCGGGTGGGCTATAGCCTTGGTGGGCGCGGGCGAGTTCGTCCGCCGGACTCTGAATCGCCCGAGACATTGCGGGCGGCCTCCGTGTGCCAAAAATAGGCCCACAGGCACAGCCGCAAAAATTAGCGCCCGAAGGTCGGGGTGCCAAAACCCCCCGCGGGAAAATTGCCCAAAAAAGGGGTGGGCTATAGCCTTGGTGGGGCGTGGGCGAGATTCGTCCGCCGGACTCGGAATAGCCCGAGACTTTGCGGGCGGACTCCGTGTGCAAAAAAAATAGGCCACAGGCACAGCGCGCCCCTAAATTAGCGCCCGAAGGTCGGGGTGCCAAAAAACCACACCGAAAAAAAGCCCAAAAAACGGGTGGGCTATAGCCTTGGTGGGGCGCGGGCGAGTTCGTCCGCCGGACTCGGAATGGCCCGAGACTGCGGGCGGCCTCCGTGTGCAAAAAATAGGCCACAGGCACAGCCGCGCCCAAAAATTAGCGCCCGAAGGTCGGGTGCCAAAACCCCCAGCGGAAAAATGGCCAAAAGCGGGTGGGCTATAGCCTTGGTGGGGCGTGGGCGAGATTCGTCCCGCCGGACTCGGAATGGCCCCAGACTTTGCGGGCGCCCTCCGTTTGCCAAATATAGGCCACAGGGCACAGCGCCAAAAATTAGCGCCCGAAGGTCGGGGTGCCAAAACCCCCAGCGGAAAAATGGCCAAAAGCGGGTGGGCTATAGCCTTGGTGGGGCGTGGGCGAGATTCGTCCGCCGGACTCGGAATGGCCCGAGACTTTGCGGGGCGGCCTCCGTGTGCCAAAAATAGGCCACAGGCACAGCCGCGCCCAAAAATTAGCGCCGAAGGTCGGGGTGCCAAAACCCCCCAGCGGAAAAATGGCCAAAAAACGGGGGGGGGGGGGGCGGGGGGGAAGTTCGTCCGCCCGAAACGGAAAAGCCCGAGACATTTCGGGCGGCCACCGGGTACCAAAATATGGCCACGGGCACACCCCCGCCCAAAAAATAGAGCCCGAAGGTAGGGGTGCCCAAAACCCCCAGCGGAAAAATGGCCAAAAGCGGGTGGGCTATAGCCTTGGTGGGGGCGTGGGCGAGATTCGTCCGCCGGACTCGGAATGGCCCGAGACTGCGGGGCGGCCTCCGTGTGCCAAAAAATAGGCCCACAGGCACAGCGCGCCCAAAAATTAGCGCCCGAAGGTCGGGGTGCCAAAACCCCCCAGCGGAAAAATGCCCAAAAAACGTCTGGGCTCGAGCCTTGGTTGGGGGCGTGGGCTGAGTTCGTCGGCCGGACTCGGAATGGCCCCGGACTTGGCGGGCGGCCTCCGTGTGCAAAAAAAATAGGCCCAGGCACAGCGGAAAAATGGCCAAAAGCGGGTGGGCGCCCAAAAATTAGCGCCCGAAGGTCTTTGGGGGGTGCAAAAAAAACCCCCAGCGGAAAAATGGCAAAAGCAAGGGTGGGCTATAGCCTTGGTGGGGGGAGTGGGGGAAGTTCGTCCGCCGGACTCGGAATGGCCCGAGGCTGTGGGGGCGGCCTCCGGGTTCCAAAAATAGGCCCACAGGCACAGCGCGCCCAAAAATTAGCGCCCGAAGGTCGGGGTGCCAAAACCCCCAGCGGAAAAATGGCCAAAAAACGGGTGGGCTATAGCCTTGGTGGGGGGCGTGGGCGAAGTTCGTCCGCCGGACTCGGAATGGCCCCAGACTTTGCGGGCGGCCTCCGTGTGCCAAAAATAGGCGACAGCCCCGCCCAAAAATTAGCGCCCGAAGGTCGGGGTGCCAAAACCCCCCAGCGGAAAAATGGCCAAAAAACGGGTGGGCTATAGCCTTGGTGGGGGGCGTGGGCGAAGTTCGTCCGCCGGACTCGGAATGGCCCCAGACTTTGCGGGCGGCCTCCGTGTGCCAAAAAAAATAGGGCCACAGGCACACAGCGCCCAAAATTAGCGCCCGTAGGTCGGGGTGCCAAAAACCCCAGCGGAAAAATGGCCAAAAAACGGGTGGGCTATAGTCTTGGTGGGGCGTGGCGCGAGTTCGTCCGCCGGATATGGATTGGCCGGAGACTTTGCGGGCGGCCTCCGTGTGCGAAAAATAGGCCACAGGCACAGCCGCGCGCAAAAATTAGCGCCCTAAGGTCGGGGTGCCAAAACCCCCCAGCGGAAAAATGGCCAAAAGCGGGTGGGCTATAGCCTTGGTGGGGCGTGGGGCGAGATTCGTCCCCGGACTCGGAATGGCCCCGAGACTGCGGGCGGCCTCCGTGTGCCAAAAAAATAGGCCCACAGGCACAGCCGCGCCCAAAAATTAGCGCCGAAGGTCGGGGTGCCAAAACCCCCAGCGGAAAAATGGCCAAAAAAAGGGTGGGCTATAGCCTTGGTGGGGGGCGTGGGCGAAGTTCGTCCGCCGGACTCGGAATGGCCCGAGACTTTGCGGGCGGCCTCCGTGTGCCAAAAATAGGCCACGGGCACAGCCGCGCCCAAAAATTAGCGCCCGAAGGTCGGGGTGCCAAAACCCCCAGCGGAAAAATGGCCAAAAAAAGGGTGGGTGGGCTATAGCCTTGGTGGGGCGGGCGAGAGTTCGTCCGCCCGGACTCGGAATGGCCCGAGACTTTGCGGGCGGCCTCCGTGCCAAAAAAAATAGGCCACAGGCACAGCGCGCCAAAAATCAGCGCCCGACGGTCGGGGTGCCAAAACCCCGGGCGGAAAAATGGCCAAAAAACGGGTGGGCTATAGCCTTGGTGGGGCGTGGGCGAGATTCGTCCGCCCGGACTCGGAATGGCCGGAGACTTTGCGGGGCGGCCTCCGTGTGCCAAAAATAGGCAGGCAGGCACAGCGCCCAAAAATTAGCGCCCCGAAGGTCGGGGTGCCAAACCCCCAGCGGAAAAATGGCCAAAAGCGGGTGGGCTATAGCCTTGGTGGGGCGTGGGGCGAGTTCGTCCGCCGGACTCGGAATGGCCCCAGACTTTGAGGGGTGCCTCCGTGTGCCAAAAATAGGCAACAGGCACAGCCGCGCCAAAAATTAGCCCGAAGGTCGGGGTGCCAAAACCCCCAGCGGAAAAATGGCCAAAAGCGGGTGGGCTATAGCCTTGGTGGGGCGTGGGCGAAGTTCGTCCGCCGGACTCGGAATGGCCCGAGACTTTGCGGGTGGCCTCCGTGTGCCAAAAATAGGCCACGGGCACAGCCGCACCCAAAAATTAGCGCCCGAAGGTCGGGGTGCAAAAAACCCCCCAGCGGATAAATGGCAAAAAAACGGGTGGGCTATAGCCTTGGTGCGGGGCGTGGGCGAAGTTCGTCCGCCGGACTAGGAATGCCCGAGACTTTGCGGGCGGCCTCCGTGTGCAAAAAAATAGGCCCGCAGGCACAGCCGCCCAAAAATTAGCGCCGAAGGTCGGGGTGCCAAAACCCCCCAGCGGAAAAATGGCCAAAAAACGGGTGGGCTATAGCCTTGGTGGGGGGCGTGGGCGAAGTTCGTCCGCCGGACTCGGAATGGCCCCAGACTTTGCGGGCGGCCTCCGTGTGCCAAAAATAAGCTACGGGCGCAGCCGCGCCCAAAAATTAGCGCCCGAAGGTCGGGGTGCCAAAACCCCCCAGCGGAAAAATGGCCAAAAAACGGGTGGGCTATAGCCTTGGTGGGGGGCGTGGGCGAAGTTCGTCCGCCGGACTCGGAATGGCCCGAGACTTTGCGGGCGGCCTCCGTGTGCCAAAAAAAAAAGGCCCAGGCACAGCAGCGCCCAAAAATTAGCGCCCGAAGGTCGGGGTGCCAAAACCCCAGCGGAAAAATGGCCAAAAAAGCGGGTGGGCTATAGCCTTGGTGGGGGCGTGGGCGAGTTCGTCCGCCCGGACTCTGGATGGACCGAGACTGTGCGGGCGGCCTCCGTGTGTGCCAAAAATAGGCCACAGGCACAGCCGCGCCAAAAATTAGCGCCCGAAGGTCGGGGTGCCAAAACCCCAGCGGAAAAATGGCCAAAAAGCGGGTGGGCTATAGCCTTGGTGGGGGCGTGGGCGAGATTCGTCCGCCCGGACTCGGAATGGCCCGAGACTTTGCGGGCGGCCTCCGTGTGCCAAAAATAGGCCACAGGCACAGCCGCGCCCAAAAATTAGCGCCCGAAGGTCGGGGTGCCAAAACCCCAGGTGCCAAAAACCCCCAGCGGAAAAATGGCCGGAAAAAAGCCCCAGGTGGGCTATAGCCTTGGTGGGGCGTGGCGCGAGTTCGTCCAAAACCCGGACTCGGAATGGCCCGAGACTGCGGGGCGGCCTCCGTCCGCCGGACAAAAAATAGGCGGCCTCCGTGGCAAAAATAGGCCGCAGCGCGCCCAAAAATTAGCGCCCGAAGGTCGGGGTGCCAAAACCCCAGCGGAAAAATGGCCAAAAGCGGGTGGGCTATAGCCTTGGTGGGGCGTGGGCGAGTTCGTCGCCCGGACTCGGAATGGCCCGAGACTTTGCGGGCGGCCTCCGTGTGCCAAAAAAATAGGCCACAGGCACAGCCGCGCCCAAAATATAGCGCCCGAAGGTCGGGGTGCCAAAACCCCCAGCGGAAAAATGGCCAAAAAAGCGGGTGGGCTATAGCCTTGGTGGGGCGTGGGCGAGTTCGTCCGCCCCGGACTCGGAATGGCCCGAGACTTTGCGGGGCGGCCTCCGTGTGCAAAAAAGGCCACAGGCACAGCCGCGCCAAAAATTAGCGCCCGAAGGTCGGGGTGCCAAAACCCCCAGCGGAAAAATGGCCAAAAGCGGGTGGGCTATAGCCTTGGTGGGGGCGTGGGCGAAGTTCGTCCGCCGGACTCGGAATGGCCCGAGACATTGCGGGCGGCCTCCGTGTGCCAAAAATAGGCCACGGGCACAGCCGCGCCCAAAAATTAGAGCCCGAAGGTCGGGGTGCCAAAACCCCCCAGCGGAAAAATGGCCAAACAGCGGGTGGGATATAGCCTTGGTGGGGGCGTGGGCGATTCGTCCCGGACGTAATGGCCCCAGACTTTGCGGGCGGCCTCCGTGTGCCAAACAAATGCCACGGGCACAGCCGCGCCCAAAAATTAGCGCCCGAAGGTCGGGGTGCCAAAACCCCCCCAGCGGAAAAATGGCCAAAAAACGGGTGGGCTATAGCCTTGGTGGGGGGCGTGGGCGAAGTTCGTCCGCCGGACTCGGAATGGCCCGAGACTTTGCGGGCGGCCTCCGTGTGCCAAAAATAGGCCACAGGCACAGCCGCGCCCAAAAATTAGCGCCCGAAGGTCGGGGTGCCAAAACCCCCCAGCGGAAAAATGGCCAAAAAACGGGTGGGCTATAGCCTTGGTGGGGCGTGGGCGAGTTCGTCCGCCCGGACTCGGGAATAGCCCCGAGACTTTGCGGGCGGCCTCCGTGTGCCAAAAATAGGCCACAGGCACAGCCGCGCCCAAAAATTAGCGCCCGAAGGTCGGGGTGCCAAAACCCCCCAGCGGAAAAATGGCCAAAAAACGGGTGGGCTATAGCCTTGGTGGGGGGCGTGGGCGAAGTTCGTCCGCCGGACTCGGGATGGCCCCAGACTTTGCGGGCGGCCTCCGTGTGCCAAAAATAGGCCACGGGCACAGCCGCGCCCAAAAATTAGCGCCCGAAGGTTGGGGTGCCAAAACCACAGCGGAAAAATGGCCCAAAAACGGGTGGGCTATAGCCTTGGTGGGGGGGGTGGGCGAAGTTCGTCCGCTGGACTCGGAATGGCCCGAGACTTTGCGGGCGGCCTCCGTGTGCCAAAAATCGGCCACGGGCACAGCCGCGCCCAAAAATTAGCGCCCAAAGGTCGGGGTGCCAATACCCCCCAGCGGAAAAATGGCCAAAAAACGGGTGGGCTATAGCCTTGGTGGGGGGGGCGTGGGCGAAGTTCGTCCGCCGGACTCGGAATGGCCCGAGACTTTGCGGGCGGCCTCCGTGTGCCAATAATAGGGCACGGGCACAGCCGCGCCCAAAACTTAGTGCCCGAATTTCGGGGTGCCAAAATCCCCCAGCGGAAAAATGGCCAAAAAACAGGTGGGCTATAGCCTTGGTGGGGCGTGGGCGAGATTCGTCCGCCGGACTCGGAATGGCCACAGACTTTGCGGGCGGCCTCCGTGTGCAAAAAAAATAGGCCCACAGGCACAGCCGCGCCAAAAATTAGCGCCCGAAGGTCGGGGTGCCAAAACCCCCAGCGGAAAAATGGCCAAAAAGCGGGTGGGCTATAGCCTTGGTGGGGGCGTGGGGCGAGAGTTCGTCCGCCGGACTCGGAATGGCCGAGACTTTGCGGGCGGCCTCCGTGTGCCAAAAATAGGCCACGGGCACAGCCGAGCCGCAAAATTAGCGCCCAAAGGCCGGGGTGCAAAAAAACCCCCCAGCGGAAAAATGGCCAAAATACGGGTGGGCTTTAGCCGTGGTGGGGGGTGTGGGCGTAGTTCCTCCGCCGGACTCGGACTGGGCCCCGACTTTGCGGGCGGCCTCCGTGTGCCAAAAATAGGCCACGGGCACAGCCGCGCCCAAAAATTAGCCCCCGAACGTCGGGGTGCCAAAACTACCCAGCGGAAAAATGGCCAAAAAACGGGTGGGCTATAGCCTTGGTGGTTGGCGTGGGCGAATTTCGTCCGCAGGACTCGGAAACGCCCGAGACTTTGCGGGCGGCCTCCGTGTGCCAAAAATAGGCCACGGGCACAGCCGTGCTTTAAATTAGCGCCCAAAGGTCGGGGTGCCAAAACCCCCCAGCGGAAAAATGGCCAAAAAACGGGTGGGGTATAGCCTTGGTGGGGGCCGTGGGCGAAGTTCGTCCGCCGGACTCGGAATAGCCCGAGACTTTGCGGGCGGCCTCCGTGTGTCAAAAATAGGCCACGGGCACAGCCCCAAAAATTAGCGCCCGAAAGGGGGGTGCCAAAACCCCCAGCGGAAAAATGGCCAAAAAAGCGGGTGGGCTATAGCCTTGGTGGGCGCGGGCGAGATTCGTCCGCCGGACTCGGAATAGCCCCGAGACTTTGCGGGCGGCCTCCGTGTGCCAAAAATAGGCCACAGGCACAGCGCGCGCCCAAAAATTAGCGCCCGAAGGTCGGGGTGCCAAAAGACCCCAGCGGAAAAAAAAAAAACGGGTGGGCTATAGCCTTGGGGGCGTGGGCGAGATTCGTCCGCCCGGACTCGGAATGCCCCAGACTTTGCGGGCGGCCTCCGTGTGCCAATAAAAAAAGGCCACAGGCACAGCCGCGCCAAAAATTAGCGCCCGAAGGTCGGGGTGCCAAAACCCCCCAGCGGAAAAATGGCCAAAAAACGGGTGGCCTATAGCCTTGGCGGGGGGCGTGCCGAAGTTCGTCCGCCGGACTCGGAATGGCCCCAGACTTTGCGGGCGGCCTCCGTGTGCCAAAAATAGGCCACGGGCACAGCCGCGCCCAAAAATTAGCGCCCGAAGGTCGGGGTGCCAAAACCCCCCAGCGGAAAAATGGCCAAAAAACGGGTGGGCTATAGCCTTGGTGGGGGGCGAAGTTCGTCCGCCGGACTCGGAATGGCCCGAGACTTTGCGGGCGGCCTCCGTGTGCCAAAAATAGGCCACGGGCACAGCCGCGCCCAAAAATTAGCGCCCGAAGGTCGGGGTGCAAAAACCCCCCAGCGGAAAAATGGCCAAAAAACGGGTGGGCTATAGCCTTGGTGGGGGGCGTGGGCGAAGTTCGTCCGCCGGACTCGGAATGGCCCCAGACTTTGCGGGCGGCCTCCGTGTGCCAAAAATAGGCCACGGGCACAGCCGCGCCCAAAAATTAGCGCCCGAAGGTCGGGGTGCCAAAATCCCCCAGCGGAAAAATGGCCAAAAAACGGGTGGGCTATAGCCTTGGTGGGGGGCGTGGGCGAAGTTCGTCCGCCGGACTCGGAATGGCCCCAGACTTTGCGGGCGGCCTCCGTGTGCCAAAAATAGGCCGCGGGCGCGGCCGCGCAGAAAGTAGCGCCCGAAGGTCGGGGTGCCAAAACCCCCCAGCGGAAAAATGGCCAAAAAAAGGGTGGGCTATAGCCTTTGTGGGGGGCGTGGGTGAAGTTCGTCCGCCAGACTCGGAATTGCCTGAGACTTTGCGGGCGGCCTCCGCATACAAAAAATCGGCCACGGGCACAGCCGCGCCCAAAAATTAGCTCCCGAAGGTCGGGGTGCCAAAACCCCCCAGCGGAAAAATGGCCAAAAAACGGGTGGGATATAGCCTTTGTGGGTGGCGTGGGCGAAGTTCGTCCGCCGGACTCGGAATGGCCCGAGACTTTGCGGGCGGCCTCCGTGTGCCAAAAATAGGCCACGGGCACAGCCGCGCCCAAAAATTAGCGCCCGAAGGTCGGGGTGCCAAAACCCCCCAGCGGAAAAATAGAAAAAAAACGGGTGGGCTATAGCTTGGTGGTGGGGGGGCGTGGGCGAGTTCGTCCCCCCGGACTCGGAATAGCCCCAGACTTTGCGGGCGGCCTCCGTGTGCCAAAAATAGGCCCCCAGGCACAGCGCGCGCAAAAATTAGCGCCCGAAGGTCGGGGTGCCAAAACCCCCCAGCGGAAAAATGGCAAAAAAACGGGTGGGCTATAGCCTTGGTGGCGTGGGGCGAGTTCGTCCGCCGGACTCGGAATGGCCCGAGACAGACTTTGCGGAAGGCGGCCTCCGCGTGCCAAACATAGGCCACAGGAACAGCCGCGCCAACACAATAGCGCCCGAAGGTCGGGGTGCCAAACCCCCCCAGCGGAAAAATGGCCAAAACCCGGGTGGGCTATAGCCTTGGTGGGGGGCGTGGGCGAAGTTCGTCCGCCGGACTCGGAATGGCCCCAGACTTTGCGGGCGGCCTCCGTGTGCCAAAAATAGGCCACGGGCACAGCCGCGCCCAAAAATTAGCGCCCGAAGGTCGGGGTGCCAAAACCCCCCAGCGGAAAAATGGCTAAAAAACGGGTGGGCTATAGCCTTGGTGGGGGGCGTGGGTGAAGTTCGTCCGCCGGACTCGGAATGGCCCCAGACTTTGCGGGCGGCCTCCGTGTGCCAAAAATAGGCCACGGGCACAGCCGCGCCCAAAAATTAGCGCCCGAAGGTCGGGGTGCCAAAACCCCCCAGCGGAAAAATGGCCAAAAAACGGGTGGGCTATAGCCTTGGTGGGGGGCGTGGGCGAAGTTCGTCCGCCGGACTCGGAATGGCCCTAGACTTTACGGGCGGCCTCCGTGTGCCAAAAATAGGCCACTGGCACAGCCGCGCCGAAAAATTAGCGCCCGAAGGTCGGGGTGCCAAAACCCCCCTGCGGAAAAATGGCCAAAAAACGGGTGGGCTATAGCCTTGGTGGGGGGCGTGGGCGAAGTTCGTCCGCCGGACTCGGAATGGCCCCAGACTTTGCGGGCGGCCTCCGTGTGCCAAAAATAGGCCACGGCCACAGCCGCGCCCAAAAATTAGCGCCCGAAGGTCGGGGTGCCAAAACCCCCCAGCGGAAAAATGGCCAAAAAACGGGTGGGCTATAGCCTTGGTGGGGGGCGTGGGCGAAGTTCGTCCGCCCGGACTCGGAATAGCCCGAGACTGCGGGCGGCCTCCGTGTGCCAAAAATAGGCCACCAGGCACAGCCGCGCCAAAAAAATTAGAGCCCGAAGGTCGGGGGTGCAAAAACCCCCAGCGGAAAAATGGCCAAAAGCGGGTGGGCTATAGCCTTGGTGGGGCGTGGGCGAGTTCGTCCGCCGGACTCGGAATGGCCCGAGACTTTGCGGGGCGGCCTCCGTGTGCCAAAAAAATAGGCCACGGGCACAGCCGCGCCCAAAAATTAGTGCCCGAAGGTCGGGGTGCCAAAACCCCGGGCGGAAAAATGGCCAAAAAACGGGTGGGCTATAGCCTTGGTGGGGGGCGTGGGCGAAGTTCGTCCGCGCGGACTCGGAATGGCCCCAGACTTTGCGGGCGGCCTCCGTGTGCCAAAAATAGGCCACGGGCGCAGCCGCGCCCAAAAATTAGCGCCCGAAGGTCGGGGTACCAAAACCCCCCAGCGGAAAAATGGCCAAAAAACGGGTGGGCTATAGCCTTGGTGGGGTCGTGGGCGAAGTTCGTCGTCCGCCGGACTCGGAATGGCCCCAGACTGCGGGGGCGGCCTCCGTGTGCCAAAAAAATAGGCCAGGCCAGGCACAGCCGCCAAAAATTAGCACCCGAAGGTCGGGGTGCCAAAACCCCGGGCGGAAAAATGGCCAAAAAACGGGTGGGCTATAGCCTTGGTGGGGGCGTGGGCGAGTTCGTCCGCCCGGACTCGGAATGGCCCGAGACTTTGCGGGCGGCCTCCGTGTGCCAAAAATAGGCCACAGGCACAGCCGCGCCCAAAAATTAGCGCCCGAAGGTCGGGTGCCAAAACCCCAGCGGAAAAATGGCCAAAAAAGCGGGTGGGCTATAGCCTTGGTGGGGGCGTGGGCGAGATTCGTCCCCCCGGACTCGGAATGGCCCCAGACGTTGCGGGCTGCCTCCGTGTTCCACAAATAGGCCACGGGCACCGCCGCACCAAAAACTACCCGCCCGACGGGCGGGGTCCCAAACCCCCGTGCGGAAAAATGGCCAAAACACGGGTGGGCTATAGCCTTGGTGGGGCGTGGGCGAGTTCGTCCCCCGGACTCGGAATGGCCCGAGACTTTGCGGGCGGCCTCCGTGTGCCAAAAAAATAGGCCACAGGCACAGCCGCGCCCAAAAATTAGCGCCCGAAGGTCGGGGTGCCAAAACCCCCAGCGGAAAAATGGCCAAAAGCGGGTGGGCTATAGCCTTGGTGGGCGTGGGCGAGTTTCGTCCGCCGGACTCGGAATGGCCCCAGACTTTGCGGGGCGGCCTCCGTGTGCCAAAAAAAATAGGCCACAGGCACAGCCGCGCCCAAAAATTAGCGCCCGAAGTCGGGTGCCAAAACCCCAGCGGAAAAATGGCCAAAAGCGGGTGGGCTATAGCCTTGGGGGGGCGGGGCGAGTTCGTCCGCCGGACCCGGACTCGCCCAGACTTTTCGGGCGGCCTCCGTGTGCCAAAAATAAAAAAAAAGGCCACGGGCACAGCGCGCCCAAAAATTAGCGCCCGAAGGTCGGGGTGCCAAACCCCCAGCGGAAAAATGGCAAAAGCGGGTGGGCTATAGCCTTGGGGGGGCGTGGGGAGTTCGTCCGCCGGACTCGGAATAGCCCCAGACTTTTGCGGGCGGCCACCGTGTGACAAAAAAATGACACTGGCACAGCCGCGCCCAAAAATTAGCGCCCGAAGGACGCGGTGCCAAAACCCCCCAGCGGAAAAATGGCCGGAAAAAAGCGGGTGGGCTATAGCCTTGGTGGGGCGTGGGCGAGATTCGTCCGCCGGACTCGGAATGGCCCCAGACTTGGCGGGCGGCCTCCGTGTTCCATAATTAGGACCCGGGCACAGCCGCCCAAAAAATTTGCGCCCGATGGTGGGGGTGCCAAACCCCCCCTGCGGAAAAATGGCCAAAAAACGGGTGGGCTATAGCCTTGGGGGGGGCGTGGGCGAAGTTCGTCCGCCGGACTCGGAATGGCCCGAGACTTTGCGGGCGGCCTCCGTGTGCCAAAAATAGGCCACGGGCAGCGCGAGAAAATGAGCGCCCGAAGGTCGGGGTGCCAAAACCCCCCAGCGGAAAAATGGCCAAAAAACGGGTGGGCTATAGCCTTGGTGGGGGGCGTGGGTGAAGTTCGTCCGCCGGACTCGGAATGGCCCCAGACTTTGCGGGCGGCCTCCGTGTGCCAAAAATAGGCCACGGGCACAGCCGCGCCCAAAAATTAGCGCCCGAAGGTCGGGGTGCCAAAACCCCACAGCGGAAAAATGGCCAAAAAACGGGTGGGCTATAGCCTTGGTGGGGGGCGTGGGCGAAGTTCGTCCGCCGGACTCGGAATAGCCCCAGACTTTGCGGGCGGCCTCCGTGTGCCAAAAATAGGCCACGGGCACAGCCGCGCCCAAAAATTAGCGCCCGAAGGTCGGGGTGCCAAAACCCCCCAGCGGAAAAATGGCCAAAAAACGGGTGGGCTATAGCCTTGGTGGGGGGCGCGGGCGAACTTCGTCCGCCGGGCTCAGAATGGCCCAAGACTTTGCGGGCGGCCTCCGTGTGCCAAAAATTGGCCACGGGCACAGCTGCACCCAAAAATTAGCGCCCGAAGGTCGGGCTGCCAAAACCCCCCAGCGGAAAAATGGTCGGGTGGGCTAAGCCCCCAGCGGAAAAATGGCCAAGAGCGGGTGGGCGGCCTCCGTGTGGTGGGGCGTGGGCGGAGCCAAAAAGTAGCGCCCCGAAGGTCGGGGTGCCAAAACCCCCCAGCGGAAAAATGGCCGGGTGGGTGGGCTATAGCCTTGGTGGGGGCGGCCTCCGTGTCCGCCGGACAAAAATGGCCCGAGACTTTGCGGGCGGCCTCCGTGTGCCAAAAATTGGCCACGGGCACAGCCGCGCCCAAAAATTAGCGCCCGAAGGTCGGGGTGCCAAAACCCCCCAGCGGAAAAATGGCCAAAAAACGGGTGGGCTATAGCCTTGGTGGGGGGCGTGGGCGAAGTTCGTCCGCCGGACTCGGAATAGCCCGAGACTTTGCGGGCGGCCTCCGTGTGCCAAAAATAGGCCACGGGCACAGCCGCGCCCAAAAATTACCGCCCGAAGGTCGGGGTACCAAAACCCGCCAGCGGAAAAATGGCCAAAAAAAGGGTGGGCTATAGCATTTGTGGGGGGCGTGGGCGAAGTTCGTCCGCCGGACTCGGAATGGCCCGAGACTTTGCGGGCGGCCTCAAAAAAAAAAAATAGGCCACAGGCACAGCCGCGCCAAGGTGTTAAAATTAGCGCCCGAAGGTCGTCCGCGGGGGTGCCCAAAACCCCAAAAGCGGAAAAATGGCCAAAACCCCCAAGCTGAAAAATGGCCAAAAAACGGGTGGGCTATAGCCTTGGTCGGGGGGCGGGGGCGAGTTCGTCCGCCCGGACTCGGAATGGCCCCAGACTTTGAGGGCGGCCTCCTTGGGCCAAAAATAGGCCCACAGGCACAGCCGCGCCAAAAATTAGCGCCCGAAGGTCGGGGTGCCAAAACCCCCAGCGGAAAAATGGCCAAAAAAGCGGGTGGGCTATAGCCTTGGGGGGCGTGGGCGAGATTCGTCCGCCGGACTCGGAAAGGCCCGAGACTTTGCGGGCGGCCTCCGTGTGCCAAAAATAGGCCACGGTCACAGACGCGCCCAAAATTTAGCGCCCGAAGGTCGGGGTGCCAAAACCCGCCAGCGGAAAAATGACCAAAAAACGGGTGGGCTATAGCCTTGGTGGGGGGCGTGGGCGAAGTTCGTCCGCCGGACTCGGAATGGCCGGAGACTTTGCGGGCGGCCGCCGTGTGCCAAAAATAGGCAACGGGAACAGCCGCGCCCAAAAATTAGCGCCCGAAGGTCGGGGTGCCATAACCCCCCAGCGGAAAAATGGCCAAAAAACGGTGGGCTATAGCCTTGGTGGGGGGCGTGGGCGAACTTCGTCCGCCAGACTCGGAATGGCCCGAGACTTTGCAGGCGGCCTCCGTGTACCAAAAAGGGCCATAGGCACAGCCGCGCCCAAAAATTAGCGCCCGAAGGTCGGGGTGCCAAAACCCCCCAGCGGAAAAATGGCCAAAAAACGGGTGGGCTATAGCCTTGGTGGGGGGCGTGGCGAGTTCGTCCGCCGGACTCGGAATGGCCCCAGACTTTGCGGGCGGCCTCCGTGTGCCAAAAATAGGCCACGGGCACAGCCGCGCCCAAAAATTAGCGCCCGAAGGTCGGGGTGCCAAAACCCCCAGCGGAAAAATGGCCAAAAAACGGGTGGGCTATAGCCTTGGTGGGGGGCGTGGGCGAAGTTCGTCCGCCGGACTCGGAATGGCCCCAGACTTTGCGGGCAGCCTCCGTGTGCCACAAAAATAGGCCACGGGCACAGCCGCGCCCAAAAATTAGCGCCCGAAGGTCGGGGTGCCAAAACCCCCCAGCGGAAAAATGGCCAAAAGCGGGTGGGCTATAGCCTTGGTGGGCGTGGGCGAGTTCGTCCCCGGACTCGGAACGCCCCGAGACTCCGCCGGCAGCCTCCCCGCGCCACAAATAGGCCACTGGCACAGCCGCGCCCAAAAATTTGCGCCCGAAGGTCGGGGTGCCAAAACCCCCTAGCGGAAAAATTGCCAGAAATCGGTTGGGCTCTAGCCTTGGGGGGGGGCGAGGGAGGAGATCGTCCGCCGGACTTGGAATGGCCCGAGACTTGGCGGGTGGCCTCCGTGTGCCAAAAATAGCCCACAGGCACAGCCGCGCACAAAAATTAGTGCCCGAAGGTCGGGGTGACAAAACCCCCCAGCGGAAAAATGGCCAAAAGCGGGTGGGCTATTGCCTTGGTGGGGTGGGTCGTCCGGGCGAGTTCGTCCCCGGACTCGGAATGGCCCCAGACTGCGGGCGGCCTCCGTGTGCCAAAAATAGGCCACGGGCACAGCCGAGCCCAAAAATTCGAGCCCGAAGGTCGTGGTGCCAAAACCCCCAAGCGGAAAGATGGCGAAACAGGGGGTGGGCTATAGCCTGGGTGGGGGGCGTGGGCGAGGTTCGTCCCCCGGACTCGGAATGGCCCGAGACTTGGCGGGCGGCCTCCGTGTGCAAAAATAGGCCACGGGCACAGCCGCGCCCAAAAATTAGCGCCCGAAGGTCGGGGTGCCAACACCCCCCAGCGGAAAAATGGCAAAAAAGCGGGTGGGCTATAGCCTTGGGGGGGCGTGGGGCGAGATTCGTCCCGCCCGGACTCGGAATGGCCCCGAGACTTTGCGGGCGGCCTCCGTGTGCCAAAAATAGGCCCACAGGCACAGCGCGCACAAAAATTAGCGCCCGAAGGTCGGGGTGCCAAAACCCCCAGTGGAAAAATGGCCAAAAAAGCAGCGGGTGGGCTATAGCCTTGGGGGGCGTGGGCGAGTTCGTCCGCCGGACTCGGAATGGCCCCAGACTTTGCGGGCGGCCTCCGTGTGCAAAAAAAATAGCCCAGGCAGGCACAGCGCCAAATATTAGCGCCCGAAGGTCGGGGTGCCAAAACCCCCCAGCGGAAAAATGGCCAAAAAACGGGTGGGCTATAGCCTTGGTGGGTGGGGCTGGCCAACTTCGTCCGCCGGACTCGGAATGGCGCGAGACTTTGCGAGGCGCCTCCGTGTGCCAAAAATAGGCCGCGGGCACAGCCGCGCCAAAAAATTAGCGCCGAAGGTCGGGGTGCCAAAACCCCCAGCGGAAAAATGGCCAAAAAAGCGGGTGGGCTATAGCCTTGGTGGGGCGTGGGCGAGAGTTCGTCCGCGGACTCGGAATGCCCCGGACTCGGAATGGCCCCAGACTTTGCGGGCGGCCTCCGTGTGCCAAAAATAGGCCCAGGCACAGCGCCCAAAAATTAGCGCCCGAAGGTCGGGGGTGCCAAAACCCCCAGCGGAAAAATGGCCAAAAAAGCGGGTGGGCTATAGCCTTGGTGGGGCGTGGGCGAGTTCGTCCCCCGGACTCGGAATGGCCCCGAGACTTTGCGGGCGGCCTCCGTGTGCCAAAAATAGGCCACGGGCACAGCGCGCCAAAAATAGCGCGCCGAAGGTCGGGGTACCAAAACCCCCCGCGGAAAAATGGCCCAAAAACGGGTGGGCGATAGCCGTGGTTGGGGGCGTGGGGGGAGTTGGGCCGCCGGTGTCGGAATGGGGCCAGACTTTGCGGGCGGCCTCCGGGTGCCAAAAAAAATAGGCCACAGCAGCGCGCCAAAAAAAAGCGCCGAAGGTCGGGGTGCCAAAACCCCCAACCAGAAAAATGGACAAAAAACGGGTGGGCTATAGCCTTGATGGGGGCGTGGGCGAGGTTCGTCCGCCCGGACTCGGCATGGCCCCAGACTTTGCGGGCGGCCGCCGTGTGCCAATCATAGCCCACAGGCACAGCCGCGCCCTAAAATTAGCGCCCGAAGGTCGGGGTGCCAAAAACCCCCAGCGGAAAAATGGCCAAAAAACGGGTGGGCTATAGCCTTGGTGGGGGGCGTGGGCGAGATTCGTCCGCCGGACTCGGAATAGCCGAGACTTTGCAGGCGGCCTCCGTGTGCCAAAAATAGGCCACAGGCACAGCCGCGCCCAAAAATTAGCGCCCGAAGGTCGGGGTGCCAAAACCCCCCAGCGGAAAAATGGCCAAAAAACGGGTGGGCTATAGCCTTGGGGGGGGCGTGGGCGAAGTTCGTCCGCCGGACTCGGAATGGCCCAGACTTTGCGGGCGGCCTCCGTGTGCCAAAAATAGGCCACGGGCACAGCCGCGCCCAAAAATTAGCGCCCGAAGGTCGGGGTGCCAAAACCCCCAGCGGAAAAATGGCCAAAAAACGGGTGGGCTATAGCCTTGGTGGGGGGCGTGGGCGAAGTTCGTCCGCCGGACTCGGAATGGCCCCAGACTTTGCGGGCGGCCTCCGTGTGCCAAAAATAGGTTTTTGGGCACAGCCGCGCCCAAAAATTAGCGCCCGAAGGTCGGGGTGCCAAAACCCCCCAGCGGAAAAATGGCCAAAAAACGGGTGGGCTATAGCCTTGGTGGGGGGCGAGGGCGGAGTTCGTCCGCCGGAGGCAGAATGGCCCCAGACTGTGCGGGCGGCCTCCGTGTGCCAAAAATAGGCCACGGGCACAGCCGCGTCCAAAAATTAGCGCCCGAAGGTCGGGGTGCCAAAACCCCCCAGCGGAAAAATGGCCAAAAAACGGGTGGGCTATAGCCTTGGTGGGCGTGGGCGAAGTTCGTCCGCCGGACTCGGAATGGCCCCAGACTTTGCGGGCGGCCTCCGTGTGCCAAAAATAGGCCACGGGCACAGCCGCGCCCAAAAATTAGCGCCCGAAGGTCGGGGTGCCAAAACCCCCCTGCGGAAAAATGGCCAAAAAACGGGTGGGCTATAGCCTTGGTGGGGGGCGTGGGCGAAGTTCGTCCGCCGGACGCGGAATGTCCCGAGTCTTTGCGGGCTGGCTCCATGTGCAAAAAAAATAGGCCCACGGGCACGGCCGCCCAAAAATTAGCGCCCGAAGGTCGGGGTGCCAAAACCCCCCAGCGGAAAAATGGCCAAAAAACGGGTGGGCTATAGCCTTGGGGGGGCGTGGGCGAAGTTCGTCCGCCGGACTCGGAATGGCCCCAGACTTTGCGGGCGGCCTCCGTGTGCCAAAAATAGGCCACGGGCACAGCCGCGGCCAAAAATTAGCGCCCGAAGGTCGGGGTGCCAAACCCCCCCAGCGGAAAAATGGCCAAAAAACGGGTGGGCTATAGCCTTGGTGGGGGGCGTGGGCGAAGTTCGTCCGCCGGACTCGGAATGGCCCCAGACTTTGCGGGCGGCCTCCGTTTGCCAAAAATAGGCCACGGGCACAGCCGCGCCCACCGAAGGTCGAGGTGCCAAAACCCCCCAGCGGAAAAATGGCCAAAAAACGGGTGGGCTATAGCCTTGGTGGGGGTCGTGGGCGAAGTTCGTCCGCCGGACTCGGAATGGCCCCAGACTTTGCGGGCGGCCTCCGTGTGCCAAAAATAGGCCACGGGCACAGCCGCGCCCAAAAATTAGCGCCCGAAGGTCGGGGTGCCAAAAACCCCCAGCGGAAAAATGGCCAAAAAACGGGTGGGCTATAGCCTTGGTGGGGGGCGTGGGCGAAGTTCGTCAGCCGGCATCGGAATGGCCCCAGACTTTGCGGTCGGCCTCCGTTTGCCTAAAATAGGCCCACAGGCACAGCCGCGCCCAAAAATTAGCGCCCAAAGGTCGGGGTGCAAAACCCCCCAGCGGAAAAATGGCCAAAAAAGGGTGGGTGGGCTATAGCCTTGGTGGGGCGTGGGCGAGTTCGTCCCGGACCGGACTCGGAATGGCCACAGACTTTGCGGGTTGGCTCCGTGTGCCAAAAATAGGCCACGGGCACAGCCGCCCCCAAAAATTAGCGCCCGAAGTTCGGGGTGCCAAAACCCACCACCGGAAAAAATGACAAAAATCGGGTGGGCTATAGCCTTGGTGGGGGGCGTGGGCGAAGTTCGTCCGCCGGACTCGGAATGGCCGCAGACTTTGTGGGCGGCCTCCGTGTGCCAAAAATAGGCCACAGGCACAGCCGCGCCCAAAAATTAGCGCCCGAAGGTCGGGGTGCCAAAACCCGCCAGCGGAAAAATGGCCAAAAAACGGGTGGGCTATAGCCTTGGTGGGGGGCGTGGGCGAAGTTCGTCCGCCGGACTCGGAACGGCCCCAGACTTTGCGGGCGGCCTCCGTGTGCCAAAAATAGGCCACAGGCACAGCCGCGGCCAAAAATTAGCGCCCGAAGGTCGGGGTGCCAAAACCCCAGGCGGAAAAATGGCCAAAAAACGGGTGGGCTATAGCCTTGGTGGGGGGCGTGGGCGAAGTTCGTCCGCCGGACTCGGAATATCCCCAGACTTTGCGGGCGGCCTCCGTGTGCCAAAAATAGGCCACGGGCACAGCCGCGCCCCTAAATAAGAGACCTAAGGTCGGGGTGCCAAAACCCCCCAGCGGAAAAATGGCAAAAAAACGGGTGGGCTATAGCCTTGGTGGGGGGCGTGGGCGAAGTTCGTCCGCCGGACTCGGAATGGCCCCAGACTTTGCGGGCGGCCTCCGTGTGCCAAAAATAGGCCACGGGCACAGCCGCGCCCAAAAATCAGCGCCCGAAGGTCGGGGTGCCAAAACCCCCGAGCGGAAAAATGGCCAAAAAACGGGTGGGCTATAGCCTTGGTGGGGGGCGTGGGCGATGTTCGTCCGCCGGACTCGGAATGGCCCAGACTTTGCGGGCGGCCTCCGTGTGCCAAAAATAGGCCACTGGCTCAGCCGCGCCTAAAAATCAGCGCCCGAAGGTCGGGGTGCCAAAACCCCCCAGCGGAAAAATGGCCAAAAAACGGGTGGGGTATAGACTTGGTGGGAGGCGTGGGCGAAGTTCGTCCGCCGGACTCGGAATGGCCCCAGACTCTGCGGGCGGCCTCCGTGTGCCAAAAATAGGCCTCGGGCACAGCCGCGCCCAAAAATTAGCGCCCGAAGGTTGGGGTGCCAAAACCCCCGGGGAAAAATGGCCAAAAGCGGGTGGGCTATAGCCTTGGGGGACGTGGGCGGGGTTCGTCCGCCGGGCTCGGAATGGCCCCAGACTGCGGGCGGCCTCCGTGTAAAAAATGGCCCCCAGGCACAGCCGCGCCCAAAAATTAGCGCCCGAAGGTCGGGGTGCCAAAACCCCAGCGGAAAAATGGCCAAAAGCGGGTGGGCTATAGCCTTGGTGGGGCGCGGGGCGTTTCGTCCCCGGACTCGGAATGGCCCCGAGACTTTGGGCGGCCTCCGTGTGCCAAAAATAGGCCACAGGCACAGCCGCGCCCAAAAATTAGCGCCCGAAGGTCGGGGTGCCAAAACCCCAGCGGAAAAATGGCCAAAAAAGCGGGTGGGCTATAGCCTTGGTGGGGGCGTGGGCGAGATTCGTCCGCCGGACTCGGAATGGCCCCAGACTTTGCGGGCGGCCTCCGTGTGCCAAAAAAAAAGCCCCACAGGCACAGCCGCGCCCAAAAATTAGCGCCCGAAGGTCGGGGTGCCAAAACCCCCAGCGGAAAAATGGCCAAAAGCGGGTGGGCTATAGCCTTGGGGGGCGTGGGCGAGTTCGTCCGCCGGACTCGGAATGGCCCCAGACTGCGGGCGGCCTCCGTGTGCCAAAAATAGGCCACCCAGGCACAGCCGCGCCCAAAAATTAGCGCCCGAAGGTCGGGGTGCCAAAACCCCCAGCGGAAAAATGGCCAAAAGCGGGTGGGCTATAGCCTTGGTGGGGCGTGGCGAGTTCGTCCGCCGGACTCGGAATGGCCCCAGACTTTGCGGGCGGCCTCCGTGCCAAAAAATAGGCCACAGGCACAGCCGCGCCCAAAAATTAGCGCCCGAAGGTCGGGGTGCAAAACCCCCAGCGGAAAAATGGCCAAAAAAGCGGGTGGGCTATAGCCTTGGTGGGGCGTGGGCGAGTTCGTCCGCCGGACTCGGAATGGCCCCAGACTTTTTGCGGGCGGCCTCCGTGTGCCAAAAATAGGCCCACAGGCACAGCCGCGCCCAAAAATTAGCGCCCGAAGGTCGGGGTGCCAAAACCCCAGCGGAAAAATGGCAAAAGGGTGGGTGGGCTATAGCCTTGGTGGGGCGTGGGCGAGAGTTCGTCCGCCCGGACTCGGAATGGCCCCAGACTGCGGGCGGCCTCCGTGTGCCAAAAATAGGCCACAGGCACAGCCGCGCCCAAAAATTAGCGCCGAAGGTCGGGGTGCCAAAACCCCAGCGGAAAAATGGCAAAAAGGGGGTGGGCTATAGCCTTGGTGGGGGCGTGGGCGAGTTCGTCCGCCGGACTCGGAATGGCCCCAGACTTTGCGGGCGGCCTCCGTGTGCCAAAAATAGGCCCACAGGCACAGCCGCGCCCAAAATTAGCGCGCCGAAGGTCGGGGTGCCAAACCCCCAGCGGAAAAATGGCCAAAAGCGGGTGGGCTATAGCCTTGGTGGGGCGTGGGCGGGCGAAGTTCGTCCGCCGGACTCGGAATGGCCCCAGACTTTACGGGCGGCCTCCGTGTGCCAAAAATAGGCCACGGGCACAGCCGCGCCCAAAAATTAGCGCCCGAAGGTCGGGGTGCCAAAACCCCCTAGCGGAAAAATGGCCCAAAAAACGGGTGGGCTATAGCCTTGGTGGGGGGCGTGGGCGAAGTTCGTCCGCCGGACTCGGAATGGCCCCAGACTTTGCGAGCGGCCTCCGTGTGGCAAAAATAGGCGACAGCCGCGCCTAAAAATTAGCGCCCGAAGGTCGGGGTGCCAAAACCCCCCAGCGGAAAAATGGCCAAAAAACGGGTGGGCTATAGCCTTGGTGGGGGGCGTGGGCGAAGGTCGTCCGCCGGACTCGGAATGGCCCCAGACTTTGCGGGCGGCCTCCGTGTGCCCAAAATAGGCCCCCAGGCACAGCGCGCCCAAAAATTAGCGCCCGAAGGTCGGGGTGCCCAAATCCCCAGCGGAAAAATGGCCAAAAAACGGGTGGGCTATAGCCTTGGTGGGGGGCGTGGGCGAAGTTCGTCCGCCGGACTCGGAATGGCCCCAGACTTTGCGGGCGGCCTCCGTGTGCCAAAAATAGGCCACGGGCACAGCCGCGCCCAAAAATTAGCGCCCGAAGGTCGGGGTGCCAAAACCCCCAGCGGAAAAATGGCCCAAAAACGGGTGGGCTATATAGCCTTGGGGGGGCGTGGCGAGAGTTCGTCCGCCGGACTCGGAATGGCCCCAGACTTTGCGGGCGGCCTCCGGGTCCCAAAAATGGGCCCCGGGCACAGCCGCGCCCAAAATTTAGAGCCCGAAGGTCGGGGTGCCAAAATCCCCCAGCGGAAAAATGGCCAAAAGCGGGTGGGCTATAGCCTTGGTGGGCGTGGGCGAGTTCGTCCCGCCGGACTCGGAATGGCCCAGACTTTGCGGGCGGCCTCCGTGTGCCAAAAATAGGCCCACGGGCAGGCACAGCGCCCAAAAATTAGCGCCCGAAGGTCGGGGTGCCAAAACCCCCCAGCGGAAAAATGGCCAAAAAACGGGTGGGCTATAGCCTTGGTGGGGGGCGTGGGCGAAGTTTGTCCGCCGGACTGGGAATGGCCCCAGACTTTGCGGGCGGCCTCCGTGTGCCAAAAATAGGCCACGGGCACAGCCGCGCCCAAAAATTAGCGCCCGAAGGTCGGGGTGCCAAAACCCCCCAGCGGAAAAATGGCCAAAAAACGGGTGGGCTATAGCCTTGGTGGGGGCGGGGCGAGTTCGTCCGCCGGACTAGGAATGGCCCCAGACTTTGCGGGCGGCCTCCGTGTGCCAAAAAAACCCCACGTGCACAGCCGCGCCCACCGACGGCCGGGGGGCCAAAACCCCCCAGCGGAAAAAGGGCCAAAAAACGGGTGGGCTATAGCCTTGGTGGGGGCGCGGGCGAGTTCAAATCCCGGACTCGGAATGGCCCCAGACTTTGCGGGCGGCCTCCGTGTGCCAAAAATAGGCCACAGGCACAGCCGCGCCAAAAATTAGCGCCCGAAGGTCGGGGTGCCAAAACCCCCAGCGGAAAAATGGCCAAAAGCGGGTGGGCTATAGCCTTGGTGGGGGCGGGGGGAGTTCGTCCGCCCGGACTCGGAATGGCCCCAGAGACTGCGGGCGGCCTCCGTGTGCCAAAAAAATTGGCCAGGGGCACCGCCGCGCCAAAAATTTAGCGCCCGATGGTGGGGGTGCCAAAACCCCCCAGCGTAAAATTGGCAAAAAACGGGGTGGGATTAGCCTTGGTGGGGCGTGGGCGAGTTCGTCCCCCGGACTCGGAATGGCCCCAGAATTTGCGGGCGGCCTCCGTGTGCCAAAAATAGGCCACAGGCACGCGCCAAAAATTAGCGCCCGAAGGTCGGGGTGCCAAAAACCCCCCAGCGGAAAAATGGGCAAAAAACGGGTGGGCTATAGCCTTGGTGGGGGGCGTGGGCGAAGTTCGTCCGCCGGACTCGGAATGGCCCCAGACTTTGCGGGCGGCCTCCGTGTGCCAAAAATAGGCCACGGGCACGGCCGCGCCCAAAAATTAGCGCCCGAAGGTCGGGGTGCCAAAACCCCCCTGCGGAAAAATGGCCAAAAAACGGGTGGGCTATAGCCTTGGTGGGGGGCGTGGGCGAAGTTCGTCCGCCGGACTCGGAATGGCCCCAGACTTTGCGGGCGGCCTCCGTGTGCCAAAAATAGGGCACCGGCACAGCCGCGCCCAAAAATTAGCGCCCGAAGGTCGGGGTGCCAAAACGCCCCAGCGGAAAAATGGCCAAAAAACGGGTGGGCTATAGCCTTGGTGGGGGGCGTGGGCGAAGTTCGTCCGCCGGACTCGGAATGGCCCCAGACTTTGCGGGCGGCCTCCGTGTGCCAAAAATAGGCCACAGGCACAGCCGCGCCCAAAAATTAGCGCCCGAAGGTCGGGGTGCCAAAACCCCCCAGCGGAAAAATGGCCAAAAAACGGGTGGGCTATAGCCTTGGTGGGGGGCGTGGGCGAAGTTCGTCCGCCGGACTCGGAATGGCCCCAGACTTTGCGGGCGGCCTCCGTGTGCCAAAAATAGGCCACGGGCACAGCCGCGCCCAAAAATTCCCCCCAGCGGAAAAATGGCCAAAAAACGGGTGGGCTATAGCCTTGGTGGGGGGCGTGGGCGAAGTTCGTCCGCCGGACATGGAATGGCCCCAGACTTTACGGGCGTCTTCCGTGTGCGAAATAAAAGCCACGTGCACAGCCGCGCCCAAAAATTAGCGCCCGAAGGTCGGGGTGCCAAAACCCCCCAGCGGAAAAATGGCCAAAAAACGGGTGGGCTATAGCCTTGGTGGGGGGCGTGGGCGAAGTTCGTCCGCCGGACTCGGAATGGCCCCAGACTTTGCGGGCGGCCTCCGTGTGCCAAAAATAGGCCGCGGGCACAGCCGCGCCCAAAAATAACCGCCCGAAGGCCGGGGCGCCAAGTTCGTCCAGCGGAAAAATGGCCAAAAAACGGGTGGGCTATAGCCTTGGTGGGGGGCGTGGGCGAAGTTCGTCCGCCGGACTCGGAATGGCCCCAGACTTTGCGGGCGGCCTCCGTGTGCCAAAAAAATAGCCCAGGCAGGCACAGCCGCGCCCAAAAATTAGCGCCGAAGGTCGGGGTGCCAAAACCCCCAGCGGAAAAATGGCCAAAAGCGGGTGGGCTATAGCCTTGGTGGGGCGTGGGCGAGTTCGTCCGCCCGGACTCGGAATGGCCCCAGACTTTTGAGGCGGCCTCCGTGTGCCAAAAATAGGCCACGGGCACAGCCGCGCCAAAAAATGAGCGCCCGTCGGTCGGGGTGCCAAACCCCCCGCGCTGAAAACTGGCCAAAACCGGGGTGGGATATAGCCTTGGGGGGGCGTGGGCGAAGTTCGTCCGCCGGACTCGGAATGGCCCCAGACTTTGCGGGCGGCCTCCGTGTGCCACAAAAATAGGCCACGGGCACAGCCGCGCCCAAAAATTAGCGCCCGAAGGTCGGGGTGCCAAAACCCCCCAGCGGAAAAATGGCCCAAAAACGGGTGGGCTATAGCCTTGGTGGGGGGCGTGGGCGAAGTTCGTCCGCCGGACTCGGAATGGCCCCAGACTTTGCGGGCGGCCTCCGTGTGCCAAAAATAGGCCACGGGCACAGCCGCGCCCAAAAAGTAGCGCCCGAAGGTCGGGGTGCCAAAACCCCCCAGCGGAAAAATGGCCAAAAAACGGGTGGGCTATAGCCTTGGTGGGGGGTGTGGCGAGAGTTCGTCCCCCGGACTCGGAATGGCCCCAGACTTTGCGGGCGGCCTCCGTGTGCCAAAAATAGGCCACGGGCACAGCCGCGCCCAAAAATTAGCGCCCGAAGGTCGGGGTGCCAAAACCCCCCAGCGGAAAAATGGCCAAAAAACGGGTGGGCTATAGCCTTGGTGGGGGGCGTGGGCGAAGTTCGTCCGCCGGACTCGGAATGGCCCCAGACTTTGCGGGCGGCCTCCGTGTGCCAAAAATAGGCCACGGGCACAGCCGCGCCCAAAAATTAGCGCCCGAAGGTCGGGGTGCCAAAACCCCCCAGCGGAAAAATGGCCAAAAAACGGGTGGGCTATAGCCTTGGTGGCCGCGGGCGTCGCTCGCCCTCCGGACTCGGAATGGCCCCAGACATTGCGGGCGGCCTCGGTGTGGCAAAAATAGGCCCCGGGCAGGCACAGCGCCCAAAAATTAGCGCCGAAGGTCGGGGTGCCAAAACCCCCCAGCGGAAAAATGGCCAAAAAACGGGTGGGCTATAGCCTTGGTGGGGGGCGTGGGCGAAGTTCGTCCGCCGGACTCGGAATGGCCCCAGACTTTGCGGGCGGCCTCCGCGAGCCAAAAATTAGCGCCCGAAGGTCGGGGTGCCAAAACCCCCCAGCGGAAAAATGGCCAAAAAACGGGTGGGCTATAGCCTTGGTGGGGGGCGTGGGCGAAGTTCGTCCGCCGGACTCGGAATGGCCCCAGACTTTGCGGGCGGCCTCCGTGTGCAAAAAATAGGCCACGGGCACAGCCGCGCCCAAAAATTAGCGCCCGAAGGTCGGGGTGCCAAACCCCCCAGCGGAAAAATGGCCAAAAAACGGGTGGGCTATAGCCTTGGTGGGGGGCGTGGGCGAATTTCGTCCGCCGGACTCGGAATGGCCCCAGACTTTGCGGGCGGCCTCCGTGTGCCAAAAATAGGCCACGGGCACAGCCGCGCCCAAAAATTAGCGCCCGAAGGTCGGGGTGCCAAACCCCCCAGCGGAAAAATGGCCAAAAAACGGGTGGGCTATAGCCTTGGTGGGGGGGGTGGGCGAAATTCGTCCGCCGGACTCGGAATGGCCAGAGACTTTGCGGCCGGCCTCCGTGTGCCAAAAATAGGCCACGGGCACAGCCGCGCCCAAAAATTAGCGCCCGGAGGTCGGGGTGCCAAACCCCCCAACGGAAAAATGGCCAAAAAACGGGTGGGCTATAGCCTTGGTGGGGGGAGTGGGCGTAGTTCGTCCGCCGGACTCGGAATGGCCCCAGACTTTGCGGGCGGCCTCCGTGTGCCAAAAATAGGCCACGGGCACAGCCGCGCCCAAAAATTGGCACCCGAAGGTCGGGGTGCCAAAACCCCCCCCGGAAAAATGGCCAAAAAACGGGTGGGCTATAGCCTTGGTGGGGGGCGTGGGCGACGTTTGTCCGCCGGACTCGGAACGGCCCCAGACTTTGCGGGCGGCCTCCGTGTGCCAAAAATAGGCCACGGGCACAGCCGCGCCCAAAAATTAGCGCCCGAAGGTCGGGGTGCCAAAACCCCCCAGCGGAAAAATGGCCAAAAAACGGGTGGGCTATAGCCTTGGTGGGGGCGTGGGCGAAGTTCGTCCGCCGGACTCGGAATGGCCCCAGACTTTGTGAGGCGCCTCCGTGTGCCAAAAATAGGCCCACAGGCACAGCGCGCCCAAAAATTAGCGCCCGAAGGTCGGGGTGCCAAAACCCCAGCGGAAAAATGGCCAAAAAAGCGGGTGGGCTATAGCCTTGGTGGGGCGTGGGCGAGATTCGTCCGCCGGACTCGGTATGGCCACAGACTTTGCGGGCGGCC
Organism: Citrus cavaleriei; assembly: GCA_030448935.1. Classification (NCBI taxonomy): domain Eukaryota; kingdom Viridiplantae; phylum Streptophyta; class Magnoliopsida; order Sapindales; family Rutaceae; genus Citrus; species Citrus cavaleriei. The sequence continues at coordinate 41,555 of JAUJEM010000042.1, forward strand.
TCCGTGTGCCAAAAAAAGCCACAGGCACAGCAGCGCCCAAAAATTAGCGCCCGAAGGTCGGGGTGCCAAAACCCCCAGCGGAAAAATGGCCAAAAGCGGGTGGGCTATAGCCTTGGTGGGGCGTGGGCGAGTTCGTCCGCCGGACTCGGAATGGCCCCAGACTTTGCGGGCGGCCTCCGTGTGCCAAAAATAGGCCACAGGCACAGCCGCGCAAAAATAGCGCGCCGAAGGTCGGGGTGCCAAAACCCCCAGCGGAAAAATGGCCAAAAAAAAGCGGGTGGGCTATAGCCTTGGTGGGGGCGTGGGCGAGATTCGTCCGCCCGGACTCGGGAATGGCCCCAGACTGCGGGCGGCCTCCGTGCGCCAAAAATAGGCCACAGTCACAGCCGCGCCCAACAATTAGCGCCCGACGGTCGGGGTGCCAACCCCCCCCAGCGAAAAAATGGCCAAAAAACGGGTGGGCTATAGCCTTGGTGGGGGGCGTGGTGGTACTTCCTGCGCCGGCCTCGGTCTGGCCCCAGACTTTGCGGGCGGCCTCTCTGTGCCAAAAATAGGCCCACCAGGCACAGCGCGCCAAAAATTAGCGCCCGAAGGTCGGGGTGCCAAAACCCCCAGCGGAACAATGGCCAAAAAAGCGGGTGGGCTATAGCCTTGGTGGGGGCGTGGGCGAGTTCGTCCGCCCGGACTCGGAATTGCCCGAGACTTTGCGGGCGGCCTCCGTGTGCCAAAAATAGGCCACGGGCACAGCCGCGCCAAAAATTAGCGCCCGAAGGTCGGGGTGCCAAAACCCCCAGCGGAAAAATGGCCAAAAAACGGGTGGGCTATAGCCTTGGTGGGGGGCGTGGGCGAAGTTCGTCCGCCGGACTCGGAATGGCCCCAGACTTTGCGGGCGGCCTCCGTGTGCTAAAAATAGGCGACAGACACAGCCGCGCCTAAAAATTAGCGCCCGAAGGTCGGGGTGCCCAAACCCCCCAGCGGAAAAATGGCCAAAAAACGGGTGGGCTATAGCCTTGGTGGGGGGGGCGTGGGCGAAGTTCGTCCGCCGGACTCGGAATGGCCCCAGACTTTGCGGGCGGCCTCCGTGTGCCAAAAATAGCCCACTGGCGCGGCCGCGCCCAAAAATTAGCGCCCGAAGGTTGGGGTGCCCAAACCCCCCCAGCGAAAAAATGGCCAAAAAACGGGTGGGGTATAGCCTTGGTGGGGCGTGGGCGAGATTCGTCCGCCCGGACTCGGAATGGCCCCAGACTTTGCGGGCGGCCTCCGTGTGCAAAAAAATAGGCCACAGGCACAGCCGCGCCAAAAATTAGCGCCCGAAGGTCGGGGTGCCAAAACCCCCAGCGGAAAAATGGCCTGAAGAGGGTGGGCTATAGCCTTGGTGGGGGGCGTGGGCGAAGTTCGTCCGCCGGACTCGGAATGGCCCCAGACTTTGCGGGCGGCCTCCGTGTGCCAAAAATAGGCCACGGGCACAGCCGCGCCCAAAAATTAGCGCCGAAGGTCGGGGTGCCAAAACCCCCCAGCGGAAAAATGGCCAAAAAACGGGTGGGCTATAGCCTTGGTGGGGCGTGGGCGAAGTTCGTCCGCCGGACTCGGAATGGCCCCAGACTTTGCGGGCGGCCTCCGTGTGCCAAAAATAGGCCACGGGCACAGCCGCGCCCATAAATTAGCGCCCGAAGGTCGGGGTGCCAAAAAACCCCTGCGGAAAAATGGCCAAAAAACGGGTGGGCTATAGCCTTGGTGGGGGGCGTGGGCGAAGTTCGTCCGCCGGACTCGGAATGGCCCCAGACTTTGCGGGCGGCCTCCGTGTGCCAAAAATAGGCCACGGGCACAGCCGCGCCCAAAAATTAGCGCCCGAAGGTCGGGGTGCCAAAACCCTCCAGCGGAAAAATGGCCAAAAAACGGGTGGGCTATAGCCTTGGTGGGGGGCGTGGGCGAAGTTCGTCGTCCCCGGACTCGGAATGGCCCCCGACTTTGCGGGCGGCCTCCGTGTGCCACCCATAGGCCCCGGGCACTGCCACGCCCGCCGAAGGTCGGGGTGCCAAAACCCCCAGCGGAAAAATGGCCAAAAGCGGGTGGGCTATAGCCTTGGTGGGGCGTGGGCGAGTTCGTCCGCCGGACTCGGAATGGCCCCAGACTTTGCGGGCGGCCTCCGTGTGCCAAAAAAAAAAATAGGCCACAGGCACAGCGCGCCCAAAAATTAGCGCCCGAAGGTCGGGGTGCCAAAACCCCCAGCGGAAAAATGGCCAAAAGCGGGTGGGCTATAGCCTTGGTGGGGCGTGGGGGCGAGATTCGTCCTGGGGACTCGGAATGGCCCCAGACTTTGCGGGCGGCCTCCGTGTGCAAAAAATAGGCCACAGGGCACAGCGCGCCAAAAATTAGCGCCCGAAGGTCGGGGTGCCACAACCCGCCAGCGGAAACATGGCCAAAAAACTGCTGGGCTATAGCCTTGGTGGGGGCGTGCGCGCAGTTCGTCAGCCGGACTCGGAATGGCCCCAGACTTTGCGGGTGGCCTCCGTGTGCCAAAAATAGGCCACAGGCACAGCCGCGCCCAAAAATTAGCGCCCGAAGGTCGGGGTGCCAAAACCCCAGCGGAAAAATGGAAAAAAAGCGGGTGGGCTATAGCCTTGGTGGGGCGTGGGCGAGTTCGTCCGCCCGGACTCGGAATGGCCACAGACTTTGCGGTCGGCCTCCGTGTGCCAAAAATAGGCCACAGGCACAGCCGCGCCCAAAAATTAGCGCCGAAGGTCGGGGTGCCAAAACCCCAGCGGAAAAATGGCCAAAAAGCGGGTGGGCTATAGCCTTGGTGGGGCGTGGGCGAGTTCGTCCGCCGGACTCGGAATGGCCCCAGACTTTGCGCGGGCGGCCTCCGTGTGCCAAAAAAAATAGGCCACGGGCACAGCCGCCCAAAAATTAGCGCCCGAAGGTCGGGGTGCCAAAAACCCCAGCGGAAAAATGGCCAAAAGCGGGTGGGCTATAGCCTTGGTGGGGCGTGGCGAGTTCGTCCGCCGGACTCGGAATGGCCCCAGACTTTGCGGGCGGCCTCCGTGTGCCAAAAAATAGGCCACAGGCACAGCCGCGCCCAAAAATTAGCGCCCGAAGGTCGGGGTGCAAAACCCCAGCGGAAAAATGGCCAAAAGCGGGTGGGCTATAGCCTTGGTGGGGGCGTGGGCGAGTTCGTCCGCCGGACTCGGAATGGCCCCAGACTTTGCGGGGGCGGCCTCCGTGTGCCAAAAATAGGCCACCCAGGCACAGCCGCCCAAAAATTAGCGCCCGAAGGTCGGGGGTGCCAAAACCCCAGCGGAAAAATGGCCAAAAGCGGGTGGGCTATATAGCCTTGGTGGGGGCGTGGGGCGAGTTCATCCGCCGGACTCGGAATGGCCCCAGACTTTGCGGGCGGCCTCCGTGTGCCAAAAATAGGCCCCGGGCCCCGCCGCGCCCAAAAATTAGCGCCAGAAGGTCGGGGTGCCAAAACCCCCCAGCGGAAAAATGGCCAAAAAACGGGTGGGCTATAGCCTTGGTGGGGGGCGTGGGCGAAGTTCGTCTGCCGGACTCGGAATGGCCCCAGACTTTGCGGGCGGCCTCCGTGTGCCAAAAATAGCCCACTGGCGCGGCCGCGCCCAAAAATTAGCGCCCGAAGGTCGGGGTGCCAAAACCCCCCAGCGGAAAAATGGCCAAAAAACGGGTGGGCTATAGCCTTGGTGGGGGGCGTGGGCGAAGTTCGTCCGCCGGACTCGGAATGGCCCCAGACTTTGCAGGCGGCCTCCGTGTGCCAAAAATAGGCCACGGGCACAGCCGCGCCCAAAAATTAGCGCCCGAAGGTCCCCAGCGGAAAAATGGCCAAAAAACGGGTGGGCTATAGCCTTGGTGGGGGGCGTGGGCGAAGTTCATCCCCCAGACTCGGAATGGCCCCAGACTTTGCGGGCGACCTCCGTGTGCCAAAAATAGGCCACGGGCACAGCCGCGCCCAAAAATTAGCGCCCGAAGGTCGGGGTGCCAAAACCCCCCAGCGGAAAAATGGCCAAAAAACGGGTGGGCTATAGCCTTGGTGGGGGGCGTGGGCGAAGTTCGTCCGCCGGACTCGGAATGGCCCCAGACTTTGCGGGCGGACTCCGTGTGCGAAAAATAGGCCACGGGCACAGCCGCGCCCAAAAATTAGCGCCCGAAGGTCGGGGTGCCAAAACCCCCCAGCGGAAAAATGCCCAAAAAACGGGTGGGCTATAGCCTTGGTGGGGGGCGTGGGCGAAGTTCGTCCGCCGGACTCGGAATGGCCCCAGACTTTGCGGGCGGCCTCCGTGTGCCAAAAATAGGCCACGGGCACAGCCGCGCCCAAAAATTAGCGCCCGAAGGTCGGGGTGCCAAAACCCCCCAGCGGAAAAATGGCCAAAAACGGGTGGGCTATAGCCTTGGTGGGGCGTGGGGCGAGTTCGTCCGCCCGGACTCGGAATGGCCCCAGACTTTGCGGGCGGCCTCCGTGTGTGCAAAAATAGGCCACAGGCACAGCCGCGCCAAAAATTAGCGCCCGAAGGTCGGGGTGCCAAAACCCCCAGCGGAAAAATGGCCAAAAGCGGGTGGGCTATAGCCTTGGTGGGGGCGTGGGCGAGAGTTCGTCCCGCGGACTCGGAATGGCCCCAGACTTTGCGGGCGGCCTCCGTGTGCCAAAAAAGGCCACGCAGGCACAGCCGCGCCAAAAATTAGCGCCCGAAGTCGGGTGCCAAAACCCCCAGCGGAAAAATGGCCAAAAGCGGGTGGGCTATAGCCTTGGTGGGGGCGTGGGCGAGATTCGTCCGCCGGACTCGGAATGGCCCCAGACTTTGCGGGCGGCCTCCGTGTGCCAAAAATAGGCCACAGGCACAGCCGCGCAAAAAAAAATTAGCGCCGAAGGTCGGGGTGCCAAAACCCCAGCGGAAAAATGGCCAAAAGCGGGTGGGCTATAGCCTTGGTGGGGGCGTGGGCGAGTTCGTCCGCCGGACTCGGAAGCCCCAGACTTTGCGGGCGGCCTCCGTGTGCCAAAAATAGGCCCACAGGCACAGCCGCGCCCAAAAATTAGCGCCCGAAGGTCGGGGTGCCAAAACCCCCAGCGGAAAAATGGCCAAAAAAGCGGGTGGGCTATAGCCTTGGTGGGGCGTGGGCGAGATTCGTCCGCCGGACTCGGAATGGCCCAGAGACTTTGGGCGGCCTCCGTGTGCCAAAAATAGGCCACAGGGCACAGCGCGCCAAAAATTAGCGCCCGAAGGTCGGGGTGCCAAAACCCCAGCGGAAAAATGGCCAAAAGCGGGTGGGCTATAGCCTTGGTGGGGCGCGTGGGCGAGTTCGTCCGCCGGACTCGGAATGGCCCCAGACTTTGCGGGCGGCCTCCGTGTGCCAAAAATAGAGCCCACAGGCACAGCGCGCCCAAAAATTAGCGCCCGAAGGTCGGGGTGCAAAAACCCCAGCGGAAAAATGGCCAAAAGCGGGTGGGCTATAGCCTTGGTGGGGCGTGGGCGAGATTCGTCAGCCGGACTCGGAATGGCCCCAGACTTTTCGGGCGGCCTCCGTGTCCCAAAAATAGGCCACGGACACAGCCGTGACAAAAAGTTAGCGCCCGACGGTCGGGGTTCCAAAACCCCGGGCGCAAAAATGGCCAAAAAACGAGTGGGCTATAGCCTTGGGGCGGGCGTGGGCGAACTTCGTCCGCCGGACTCGGAATCGCCCGAGACTATGCCGGCGGCCTCCATGTGCCAAAAATAGGCCACGGGCACAGCCGCGCCCAAAAATTAGCGCCCGAAGGTCGGGGTGCCAAAACCCCCCAGCGGAAAAATGGCCAAAAAACGGGTGGGCTATAGCCTTGGTGGGGGGCGTGGGCGAGTTCGTCCGCCGGACTCGGAATGGCCCCAGACTTTGCGGGCGGCCTCCGCGTGCAAAAAAATAGGCCCACAGGCACAGCCCGCAAAAATTAGCGCCCGAAGGTCGGGGTGCCAAAACCCCAGCGGAAAAATGGCCAAAAGCGGGTGGGCTATAGCCTTGGTGGGGCGTGGGCGAGATTCGTCCGCCGGACTCGGAATGGCCCGAGACTTTGCCGGCGGCCTCCTTGTGCAAAATATAGGCCACAGGCACAGCCGCGCCCAAATATTAGCGCCCGAAGGTCGGGGTGCCAAAACGCCCCAGCGGAAAAATGGCCAAAAGCGGGTGGGCTATAGCCTTGGGGGGGGGCGTGGCGAGTTCGTCCGCCCGGACTCGGAATGGCCCCAGACTTTGCGGGCGGCCTCCGTGTGCCAAAAATAGGCCACAGGCACAGCCGCGCCCAAAAATTAGCGCCCGAAAGGCGGGGTGCCCAAAACACACAGCGTAAAAATGGCCAAAAGCGGGTGGGCTATAGCCTTGGTGGGGCGTGGGCGAGATTCGTCCCGCCGGACTCGGGATAGCCCCAGACTTTGCGGGCGGCCTCCGTGTGCCAAAAATAGGCCACAGGCACAGCCGCGCCCAAAATTAGCGCCGAAGGTCGGGTGCCAAAACCCCAGCGGAAAAATGGCCAAAAGCGGGTGGGCTATAGCCTTGGTGGGGCGTGGGCGAGTTCGTCCGCCGGACTCGGGCCCCAGACTGCGGGCGGCCTCCGTGTGCAAAAAAAAATAGGCCACAGGGCACAGCGCGCCCCAAAAATTAGCGCCGAAGGTCGGGGGTGCCCAAAACCCCCAGCGGAAAAATGGCCAAAAGCGGGTGGGCTATATCCTTGGTGGGTGGCGTGGGCGAATAACGTCCGCCGGACTCGGAATGGCCCCAGACTTTGCGGGCGGCCTCCGTGTGCCAAAAATAGGCCACGGGCACAGCCGCGCCCAAAAATTAGCGCCCGAAGGTCGGGGTGCCAAAACCCCCCAGCGGAAAAATGGCCCAAAAACGGGTGGGCTATAGCCTTGGTGGGGCGTGGGCGAAGTTCGTCCGCCGGACTCGGAATGGCCCCAGACTTTGCGGGCGGCCTCCGTGTGCCAAAAATAGGCCACGGGCACAGCCGCGCCCAAAAATTAGCGCCCGAAGGTCGGGGTGCCAAAACCCCCCAGCGGAAAAATGGCCAAAAAACGGGTGGGCTATAGCCTTGGTGGGGGGCGTGGGCGAAGTTCGTCCGCCGGACTCGGAATGGCCCCAGACTTTGCGGGCGGCCTCCGTGTGCCAAAAATAGGGCACGGGCACAGCCGCGCCCAAAAATTAGCGCCCGAAGGTCGGGGTGCCAAAACCCCCCAGCGGAAAAATGGCCAAAAAACGGGTGGGCTATAGCCTTGGTGGGGGGGGCGTGGGCGAAGTTCGATCGCCGGACTCGGAATGGCCCCAGACTTTGCGGGCGGCCTCCGTGTGCCAAAAATAGGCCACGGGCACAGCCGCGCCCACCGAAGGTCGGGGTGCCAAAACCCCCCAGCGGAAAAATGGCCAAATGCGGGTGGGCTATAGCTTGGTGGGGGCGTGGGCGAGATTCGTCCGCCGGACTCGGAATGGCCCCAGACTTTGCGGGCGGCCTCCGTGTGCCAAAAAAAAATAGGCCACAGGCACAGCCGCGCCAAAAATTAGCGCCCGAAGGTCGGGGTGCCAAAACCCCAGCGGAAAAATGGCCAAAAAACGGGTGTGCTATAGCCTTGGTGGGGGGCGTGGGCGAAGTTCGTCCGCCGGACTCGGAATGGCCCCAGACTTTGCGGGCGGCCTCCGCGTGCCAAAAATATGCCAATAGGACACGGGCACAGCCGCGTCCAAAAATTAACGCCCGAAGGTCGGGGTGCCAAAACCCCCCAGCGGAAAAATGGCCAAAAAACGGGTGGGCTATAGCCTTGGTGGGGCGTGGGCGAGATTCGTCCGCCGGACTCGGAATGGCCCCAGACTTTGCGGGCGGCCTCCGTGTGCAAAAAAATAGCCACAGGCACAGCCGCCCAAAAATTAGCGCCCGAATGTCGGGGTGCCAAAACCCCAGCGGAAAAATGGCCAAAAGCGGGTGGGCTATAGCCTTGGTGGAGGGCGTGGGCGAAGTTCGTCCGCCGGACTCGGAATGGCCCCAGACTTTGCGGGCGGCCTCCGTGTGCCAAAAAAAAGCCACCGGCACAGCCGTGCCCAAAAATTAGCGCCCGAAGGTCGGGGTGCCAAAACCCCCCAGCGGAAAAATGGCCAAAAACGGGTGGGCTATAGCCTTGGTGGGGGGCGTGGGCGAAGTTCGTCCGCCGGACTCGGAATGGCCCCAGACTTTGCGGGCGGCCTCCGTGTGCCACAAAAATAGGCCACGGGCACAGCCGCGCCCAAAAATTAGCGCCCGAAGGTCGGGGTGCCAAAACCCCCCAGCGGAAAAATGGCCAAAAAACGGGTGGGCTATAGCCTTGGTGGGGGGCGTGGGCGACGTTCGTCCGCCGGACTCGGAATGGCCCCAGACTTTGCGGGCGGCCTCCGTGTGCCAAAAATAGGCCACGGGCACAGCCGCGCCCAAAAATTAGCGCCCGAAGGTCGGGGTGCCAAAACCCCCCAGCGGAAAAATGGCCAAAAAACGGGTGGGCTATAGCCTTGGTGGGGGGCGTGGGCGAAGTTCGTCCGCCGGACTCGGAATGGCGCGAGACTTTGCGAGGCGCCTCCGTGTGCCAAAAATAGGCCGCGGGCACAGCCGCGCCCAAAAATTAGCGCCGAACGTCGGGGTGCCAAAACCCCCCTGCGGAAAAATGGCAAAAAAAAAAGCGGGTGGGCTATAGCCTTGGTGGGGGCGTGGGCGAGTTCGTCCGCCCGGACTCGGAATGGCCCCAGACTTTGGGCGGCCTCCGTGTGCCAAAAATACGCCACTGGCACAGCCGCGCCCAAAAATTAGCGCCCGAAGGTCGGGGTGCCAAAACCCCCAGCGGAAAAATGGCCAAAAAACGGGTGGGCTATAGCCTTGGTGGGGGGCGTGGGCGAAGTTCGTCCGCCGGACTCGGAATGGCCCCAGACTTTGCGGGCGGCCTCCGTGTGCCAAAAAAAGGCCACGGGCACAGCCGCGCCCAAAAATTAGCGCCCGAAGGTCGGGGTGCCAAAACCCCCCAGCGGAAAAATGGCCAAGAAACGGGTGGGCTATAGCCTTGGTGGGGGGGCGTGGGCGAAGTTCGTCCGCCGGACTCGGAATGGCCCCAGACTTTGCGGGCGGCCTCCGTGTGCCACAAAAATAGGCCACGGGCACAGCCGCGCCCAAAAATTAGCGCCCGAAGGTCGGGGTGCCAAAACCCCCCAGCGGAAAAATGGCCAAAAAACGGGTGGGCTATAGCCTTGGTGGGGGGCGTGGGCGAAGTTCGTCCGCCGGACTCGGAATGGCCCCAGACTTTGCGGGCGGCCTCCGTGTGCCAAAAATAGGCCACGGGCACAGCAGCGCCCAAAAATTAGCGCCCGAAGGTCGGGGTGCCAAAACCCCCAGCGGAAAAATTGCCATAAATCGGGTGTGGTTTAGGCTTGGTGTGGGGCGTGGGCGATGTTCGTCCGCCGGACTCGGAATGGCCCCAGACTTTGCGGGCGGCCTCCGTGTGCCAAAAATAGCCCGGCAGGCACAGCCGCGCCCAAAAATTAGCGCCCGAAGGTCGGGGTGCCAAAACCCCAGCGGAAAAATGGCCAAAAGCGGGTGGGCTATAGCCTTGGTGGGGGCGTGGGCGAGGTTCGTCGTCCCCGGACTCGGAATGGCCCCAGACTCTGCGGTCGGCCTCCGTGTGCCAAAAATAGCCCACAGGCACAGCGCGCAAAAATTAGCGCGAAAGGGGGTGCCAAAACCCCCAGCGGAAAAATGGCCTATAAACGGGTGGGCTATAGCCTTGGTGGGGGCGTGGGCGAGATTCGTCCGCCGGACTCGGAATGGCCCCAGACTTTGCGGGCGGCCTCCGTGTGCAAAAAAAAAAAATAGGCCACAGGCACAGCGCGCGCCAAAAATTAGCGGCCGAAGGTCGGGGTGCCAAAACCCTCCAGCGGAAAAATGGCCAAAAGCGGGTGGGCTATAGCCTTGGTGGGGCGTGGGCGAGTTCGTCCGCCCGGACTCGGAATGGCCCCAGACTTTGCGGGCGGCCTCCGTGTGTGTGCCAAAAATAGGCCAGCCTTGGCACAGCCCCAAACTTTGCAGGCGGCCTCCGTGTGCGGCCCGGCACAGCGCGCGCCAAAAATTAGCGCCCGAAGGTCGGGTGCCAAAACCCCAGCGGAAAAATGGCCAAAAAGCGGGTGGGCTATAGCCTTGGTGGGGCGTGGGCGAGATTCGTCCGCCGGACTCGGAATGGCCCCAGACTTTGCGGGCGGCCTCCGTGTGTGCCAAAAATAGGCCACCCAGGCACAGCCGCGCCCAAAAATTAGCGCCCGAAGGTCGGGGTGCCAAAACCCCCAGCGGAAAAATGGCCAAAAGCGGGTGGGCTATAGCCTTGGTGGGGCGTGGGCGAGAGTTCGTCCGCCCGGACTCGGAATAGCCCCAGACTTTGCGGGCGGCCTCCGTGCCAAAAAAAAAATAGGCCACAGGCACAGCCGCCCAAAAATTAGCGCCCGAAGGTCGGGTGCCAAAACCCCCAGCGGAAAAATGGCCAAAAGCGGGTGGGCTATAGCCTTGGTGGGGCGTGGCGCGAGTTCGTCCGCCCGGACTCGGAATAGCCCCAGACTTTGCGGGCGGCCTCCGTGTGCCAAAAATAGGCCGGGCACAGCCGCGCCCAAAAATTAGCGCCCGAAGGTCGGGTGCCAAAACCCCCAGCGGAAAAATGGCCAAAAAAGCGGGTGGGCTATAGCCTTGGTGGGGCGTGGGGCGTGGGCGAGATTCGTCCGCCGGACTCGGAATGGCCCCAGACTTTGCGGGGGCCTCCGTGTGCCAAAAATAGGCCCACGGGCACAGCCGCGCCCAAAAATTAGCGCCCGAAGGTCGGGTGCCAAAACCCCAGCGGAAAAATGGCCGGAAAAAGCGGGTGGGCTATAGCCTTGGTGGGGCGCGGGCGAGTTCGTCCGCCGGACTCGGAATTGCCCCAGACTTTGCGGGCGGCGTCAGTGTGCCAAAAATAGGCCACGGGCACAGCCGCGCCCAAAAATTAGCCACCGAAGTGCGTGGTGCCTGAACCCCCCGGGGGAAAAATGGCCAATCTAGGGGTGGGCTCTAGCCTTGGTGGGGGGCGTGGGCGAGTTCGTCCGCCGGACTCGGAATGGCCCAGAGACTGCGGGCGGCCTCCGTGTGCCAAAAATAGGCCCACAGGCACAGTCGCCCAAAAATTAGCGCCCGAAGGTCGGGGTGCCAAAACCCCCAGCGGAAAAATGGCCAAAAAACGGGTGGGCTATAGCCTTGGTGGGGGGCGTGGGCGAAGTTCGTCCGCCGGACTCGGAATGGCCCCAGACTTTGCGGGCGGCCTCCGTGTGCCAAAAATAGCCTTCGGGGTGCCAAAACCCCCCAGCGGAAAAATGGCCAAAAAACGGGTGGGCTATAGCCTTGGTGGGGGGCGTGGGCGAAGTTCGTCCGCCGGACTCGGAATGGCCCCAGACTTTGCGGGCGGCCTCCGTGTGCCAAAAATAGGCCACGGGCACAGCCGCGCCCAAAAATTAGCGCCGAAGGTCGGGGTGCCAAAACCCCCCAGCGGAAAAATGGCCAAAAAACGGGTGGGCTATAGCCTTGGTGGGGGGGCGTGGGCGAAGTTCGTCCGCCGGACTCGGAATGGCCCCAGACTTTGCGGGCGGCCTCCGTGTGCCAAAAATAGGCCACGGGCACAGCCGCGCCCAAAAATTAGCGCCGAAGGTCGGGGTGCCAAAACCCCCCAGCGGAAAAATGGCCAAAAAATGGGTGGGCTATAGCCTTGGTGGGGGGCGTGGGCGAAGTTCGTCCGCCGGACTCGGAATGGCCCCAGACTTTGCGGGCGGCCTCCGTGTGCCAAAAATAGGCCACGGGCACAGCCGCGCCCAAAAATTAGCGCCCGAAGGTCGGGGTGCCCAAACCCCCCAGCGGAAAAATGGCCAAAAAACGGGTGGGCTATAGCCTTGGTGGGGGGCGTGGGCGAGATTCGTCCGCCGGACTCGGAATAGCCCCAGACTTGCGGGCGGCCTCCGTGTGCCAAAAATAGGCCCACAGGCACAGCCGCGCCCAAAAATTAGCGCCCGAAGGTCGGGGTGCCAAAAACCCCAGCGGAAAAATGGCCAAAAAACGGGTGGGCTATAGCCTTGGTGGGGCGTGGGCGAGTTCGTCCGCCGGACTCGGAATGGCCCCAGAGACTGCGGGCGGCCTCCGTGTGCCAAAAATAGGCCACAGGCACAGCGCCCAAAATTAGCGCCCGAAGGTCGGGGTGCAGAAACCACCAGCCGCAATAATGGCCAGAGAGAGGGTGGGCTATAGCCTAGGTGGGGGCGTGGGCGAGATTCGTCCGCCGGACTCGGAATAGCCCCCCAGACTTTGCGGGGCGGCCTCCGTGTGCCAAAAATAGGCCCACAGGCACAGCCGCGCCCAAAAATTAGCCCCCGAAGGTCGGGGTGCCAAAACCCCCAGCGGAAAAATGGCCAAAAGCGGGTGGGCTATAGCCTTGGTGGGGCGTGGGCGAGTTCGTCCGCCCGGACTCGGAATGGCCCAGACTTTGGGGGCGGCCTCCGTGTGCCAAAAATAGGCCACAGGCACAGCCGCGCCCTAAATTTAGCGCCCGATGGTGGGGGTGCCAAAACCCCAGCGGAAAAATGGCCAAAAGCGGGTGGGCTATGGGGGGCGTGGGCGAGTTCGTCCGCCGGACTCGGAATGGCCCAGACTTTGCGGGCGGCCTCCGTGTGCCAAAAAAAATAGCCCACAGGCACAGCCGCCAAAAAAGCGCCCGAAGGTCGGGGTGCCAAAACCCCCAGCGGAAAAATGGCAAAAAAGCGGGTGGGCTATAGCCTTGGTGGGGGCGTGGGCGAGTTCGTCCGCCGGACTCGGAATAGCCCCAGACTTTGCGGGGGCGGCCTCCGTGTGCCAAAAATAGGCCACCAGGCACAGCCGCGCCAAAAATTAGGGCCCGAAGGTCGGGGTGCCAAAACCCCCAGCGGAAAAATGGCCAAAAGCGGGTGGGCTATAGCCTTGGTGGGGGCGTGGGCGAGTTCGTCCGCCGGACTCGGAATGGCCCCAGACTTGCGGGCGGCCTCCGTGTGCCAAAAAATAGGCCACAGGCACAGCGCGCCCAAAAATTAGCGCCCGAAGGTCGGGGTGCAAAAACCCCAGCGGAAAAATGGCCAAAAGCGGGTGGGCTATAGCCTTGGTGGGGCGTGGGCGAGTTCGTCCGCCGGACTCGGAATGGCCCCAGACTTTGCGGGCGGCCTCCGTGTGCCAAAAATAGGCCCACAGGCACAGCCGCGCCCAAAAGTAGCGCGCCGAAGGTCGGGGTGCCAAAACCCCAGCGGAAAAATGGCCAAAAGCGGGTGGGCTATAGCCTTGGTGGGGCGCGGGGCGAGATTCGTCCGCCGGACTCGGAATGGCCCCAGACGAAGGTCGGGGTTGCGGGCGGCCTCCGGCCTCCAAAAATAGGCCCACAGGCACAGCGGCCTCCGCGCCCAAAAATTAGCGCCCGCGCAAAAGGTCGGGGTGCCAAAACCCCCAGCGGAAAAATGGCCAAAAGCGGGTGGGCTATAGCCTTGGTGGGGGCGTGGGCGAGATTCGTCCGCCGGACTCGGAATGGCCCCAGACTTTGCGGGCGGCCTCCGTGTGCCAAAAAAATAGGCCCACAGGCACAGCCGCAAAAATTAGCGCCCGAAGGTCGGGGTGCCAAAACCCCCAGCGGAAAAATGGCCAAAAGCGGGTGGGCTATAGCCTTGGTGGGCGTGGGCGAGATTCGTCCCGCCGGACTCGGAATGGCCCCAGACTTTGCGGGGCGGCCTCCGTGCCAAAAAAATAGGCCACAGGCACAGCCGCGCAAAAAGTAGCGCCCGAAGGTCGGGGTGCCAACACCCCACACCGGAAAAATGGCCTACAATCGCGTGGTCTATAGCCCTGGTGGGTTGTGTGGGCGCAGTTCGTCCGCCGGACTCGGAATGGCCCCAGACTTTGCGGGGCGGCCTCCGTGTGCCAAAAATAGCCCACAGGCACAGCCGCGCCCAAAAATTAGCGCCCGAAGGTCGGGGTGCCAAAACCCCAGCGGAAAAATGGCCAAAAGCGGGTGGGCTATAGCCTTGTGGGGGGCGTGGGGCGAGTTCGTCCGCCGGACTCGGAATAGCCCCAGACTTGCGGGCGGGCGGCCTCCGTGTGCCAAAAATAGGCCACAGGCACAGCAGCGCGCCCAAAATTAGCGCCCGAAGGTCGGGGTGCCAAAACCCCCAGCGGAAAAATGGCCAAAAAAGCGGGTGGGCTATAGCCTTGGTGGGGCGTGGGGCGAGTTCGTCCGTCCCCGGCCTCGGAATGGCCCCAGACTTTGCGGGCGGCCTCCGTGTGCCAAAAATAGGCCACGGGCACAGCCGCGCGCAAAAATTAGCGCCCGAAGGTCGGGGTGCCAAAACCCCCCCAGCGGAAAAATGTCCCAAAAACGGGTGGGCTAAAGCCTTGGTGGGGCGTGGGGCGAGTTCGTCCGCCGGACTCGGAATGGCCCCAGACTTTGCGGGGCGGCCTCCGTGTGCCAAAAATAGGCCCACCCAGGCACAGCCGCGCGCCAAAAATTAGCGCCCGAAGGTCGGGGTGCCAAAACCCCCAGCGGAAAAATGGCCAAAAAAGCGGGTGGGCTATAGCCTTGGTGGGGCGTGGGCGAGTTCGTCCGCCGGACTCGGAATAGCCCCAGACTTTACGGGCGGCCTCCGTGTGCCAAAAATAGCCCCAGGCGGGCACAGCCGCGCCAAAAATTAGCGCCGAAGGTCGGGGTGCCAAAACCACCCAGCGGAAAAATGGCCAAAAAACGGGTGGGATATAGCCTTGGTGGGGGGCGTGGGCGAAGTTCGTCCGCCGGACTCGGAATGGCCCCAGACTTTGCGGGCGGCCTCCGTGTGCCAAAAATTAGCGCCCGAAGGTCGGGGTGCCAAAACCCCCCAGCGGAAAAATGGCCAAAAAACGGGTGGGCTATAGCCTTGGTGGGGGGCGTGGGCGAGTTCGTCCGCCGGACTCGGAATGGCCCCAGACTTTGCGGGCGGCCTCCGTGTGCCAAAAATAGGCCACGGGCACAGCCGCGCCCAAAAATTAGCGCCCGAAGGTCGGGGTGCCAAAACCCCCCAGCGGAAAAATGGCCAAAAAACGGGTGGGCTATAGCCTTGGTGGGGGGCGTGGGCGAAGTTCGTCCGCCGGACTCGGAATAGCCCCAGACTTTGCGGGCGGCCTCCGTGTGCCAAAAATAGGCCACGGGCACAGCCGCGCCCAAAAATTAGCGCCCGAAGGTCGGGGTGCCAAAACGCCGGGCGGAAAAATGGCCAAAAAACGGGTAGGCTATAGCCTTGGTGGGGGGCGTGGGCGAGAGTTCGTCCGCCGGACTCGGAATGGCCCCAGACTTTGCGGGCGGCCTCCGTGTGCCAAAAATAGGCCACGGGCACAGCCGCGCCCAAAAATTAGCGCCCGAAGGTCGGGGTGCCAAAACCCCCCAGCGGAAAAATGGCCAAAAAACGGGTGGGCTATAGCCTTGGTGGGGGGGGCGTGGGCGAAGTTCGTCCGCCGGACTCGGAATGGCCCCAGACTTTGCGGGCGGCCTCCGTGTGCCAAAAATAGGCCACGGGCACAGCCGCGCCCAAAAATTAGCGCCCGAAGGTTGGGGTGCCAAAACCCCCCAGCGGAAAAATGGCCAAAAAACGGGTGGGCTATAGCCTTGGTGGGGGGCGTGGGCGAAGTTCGTCCGCCGGACTCGGAATGGCCCCAGACTTTGCGGGCGGCCTCCGTGTGCCAAAAATAGGCCACGGGCACAGCCGCGCCCAAAAATTAGCGCCCGAAGGTCGGGGTGCCAAAACCCCCCTGCGGAAAAATTGCCAAAAAACGGGTGGGCTATAGCCTTGGTGGGGGGCGTGGGCGAAGTTCGTCCGCCGGACTCGGAATGCCCCAGACTTTGCGGGCGGCCTCCGTGTGCCAAAAATAGGCCACGGGCACAGCCGCGCCCAAAAATTAGCGCCCGAAGGTCGGGGTGCCAAAACCCCCCAGCGGAAAAATGGCCAAAAAACGGGTGGGCTATAGCCTTGGTGGGGCGTGGGGCGAGTTCGTCCGCCCGGACTCGGAATGGCCCCCGAGACTGCGGGCGGCCTCCGTGTGCCAAAAAAATAGGCCACAGGCACAGCCGCGCCCAAAAATTAGCGCCCGAAGGTCGGGGTGCCAAAACCCCAGCGGAAAAATGGCCAAAAGCGGGTGGGCTATAGCCTTGGTGGGGCGTGGGCGAGATTCGTCCGCCGGACTCGGAATATGGCCCAGACTTTGCGGGCGGCCTCCGTGTGCCAAAAATAGGCCACAGGCACAGCGCGCCAAAAATTAGCGCCCGAAGGTCGGGGTGCCAAAACCCCAGCGGAAAAAAGGCCAAAAAACGGGTGGGCTATAGCCTTGGTGGGGGGCGTGGGCGAAGTTCGTCCGCCGGACTCGGTATGGCCCCAGACTTTGCGGGCGGCCTCCGTGTGCCAAAAATAGGCCACGGGCACAGCCGAGCCCAAAAATTAGCGCCCGAAGGTCGGGGTGCCAAAACCCCCCCCGGCAAAATGGCCAAAAAACGGGTGGGCTATAGCCTTGGTGGGGGGCGTGGGCGAAGTTCGTCCGCCGGACTCGGAACAGCCACAGACTTTGCGGGCGGCCGCCGTGTGCCAAAAATAGGCCACGGGCACTGCCGCGCCCGAAAATTAGCGCCCGAAGGTCGGGGTGCCGAAACCCCCCAGCGGAAAAATGGCCAAAAAACGGGTGGGCTATAGCCTTGGTGGGGGGCGTCGGCGAAGTTCGTCCGCCGGACTCGGAATGGCCCCAGACTTTGTGGGCGGCCTCCGTGTGCCAAAAATAGGCCATGGGCACAGCCGCTTCCAAAAATTAGCGCCCGAAGGTCGGGGTGCCGAAACCCCCCAGCGGAAAAATGGCCAAAAGCGGGTGGGCTATAGCCTTGGTGGGGCGTGGGCGAGTTCGTCCGCCGGACTCGGAACAGCCACAGACTTTGCGGGCGCCCTCCGTGTGCCAAAAATCGGCCCCGGCCACAGCCGCTCCCAACAATTAGCCCCCTAAGGGCGGGGTTCCAAACCCCCCCTGCGTTAACTTGGCCAAAAACCGGGTGGGCTATAGCCTTGGTGGGGGGCGTGGGCGAGATTCGTCCCCGGACTCGGAATAGCCCCAGACTTTGCGGGCGGCCTCCGTGTGCCAAAAATAGGCCCACAGGCACAGCCGCGCCAAAAATTAGCGCCCGAAGGTCGGGGTGCCAAAACCCCCAGCGGAAAAATGGCCAAAAGGTGGGTGGCCACTAGCTCTGGGGGGGGCGTGGGCGAAGTTCGTCCGCCGGACTCGGAATGGCCCCAGACTTTGCGGGCGGCCTCCGTGTGCCAAAAATAGGCCACGGGCACAGCCGCGCCCAAAAATTAGCGCCCGAAGGTCGGGGTGCCAAAAACCCCCAGCGGAAAAATGGCCAAAAAACGGGTGGGCTATAGCCTTGGGTGGGGGCGTGGGCGAAGTTCGTCCGCCGGACTCGGAATGGCCCCAGACTTTGCGGGAGGCCTCCTTGTGCAAAAAATAGGCCACAGACACAGCCGCGCGCCAAAAATTAGCGCCCGAAGGTCGGGGTGCCAAAACCCCAGCGGTAAAATGGGCAAAAAAACGGGTGGGCTATAGCCTTGGTGGGGCGTGGGGCGATTCGTCCGCCCGGACTAGGAAGGGCCCCAGACTTTGCGGGCGGCCTCCGTGTGCCAAAAATAGGCCCCGGGCACAGCCGCGCCCAAAAAAAAGCGCCCGAAGGTCGGGGTGCCAAAACCCCCGAACGGAAAAAAGGCCAAAAGCGGGTGGGCTATAGCCTTGGTGGGGCGTGGGCGAGTTCGTCCGCCGGACTCGGAATGGCCCCAGAGACTGCGGGCGGCCTCCGTGTGCCAAAAATAGGCCCACAGGCACAGCCGCGCCCAAAATTAGCGCCCGAAGGTCGGGGTGCCAAAACCCCCAGCGGAAAAATGGCCATGGGTGGGCTATAGCCTTGGTGGGCGTGGCGAGTTCGTCCGCCCGGACTCGGAATAGCCCCAGACTTTGCGGGCGGCCTCCGTGTGCCAAAAATAGGCCACCCAGGCACAGCCGCGCCCAAAATTAGCGCCCGAAGGTCGGGGTGCCAAAACCCCAGCGGAAAAATGGCCAAAAGCGGGTGGGCTATAGCCTTGGTGGGGGCGTGGGCGAGTTCGTCCGCCGGACTCGGAATGGCCCCAGACTTTGCGGGGCGGCCTCCGTGTGCAAAAAATAGGCCATGGGCATGGCCGCGCCCCACAATAAGCGCCCGAGGGTCGTGGTGCCAAAACCCCCCTGCGGAACAATGGCCAAAAAACGGGTGGGCTATAGCCTTGGTGGGCGTGGCGAGATTCGTCCGCCGGACTCGGAATGGCCCCAGACTTGCGGGCGGCCTCCGTGTGTGCAAAAATAGGCCACAGGCACAGCCGCGCCAAAAATTAGCGCCCGAAGGTCGGGTGCCAAAACCCCCAGCGGAAAAATGGCCAAAAACGGGTGGGCTATAGCCTTTGTGGGGCGTGGGCGAAGTTCGTCCGCCGGACTCGGAATGGCCCCAGAATTTGCGGGCCGCCTACGTGTGCCAAAAATAGGCCACCAGGCACAGCCGAGCCCAAAAATTAGCGCCCGAAGGTCGGGGTGCCAAAACCCCCCAGCGGAAAAATGGCCAAAAAACGGGTGGGCTATAGCCTTGCGTGGGCGAAGTTCGTCCGCCGGACTCGGAATGGCCCCAGACTTTGCGGGCGGCCTCCGTGTGCCAAAAATAGGCCACGGGCACAGCCGCGCCCAAAAATTAGCGCCCGAAGGTCGGGGTGCCCAAACCCCCCAGCGGAAAAATGGCCAAAAAACGGGTGGGCTATAGCCTTGGTGGGGGGCGTGGGCGAAGTTCGTCCGCCGGACTCGGAATGGCCCCAGACTTTGCGGGCGGCCTCCGTGTGCCAAAAATAGGCCACGGGCACAGCCGCGCCCAAAAATTAGCGCCCGAAGGTCGGGGTGCCAAAACCCCCCAGCGGAAAAATGGCCAAAAAACGGGTGGGCTATAGCCTTGGTGGGGGGCGTGGGCGAAGTTCGTCCGCCGGACTCGGAATGACCCCAGACTTTGCGGGCGGCCTCCGTGTGCCAAAAATAGGCCACGGGCACAGCCGCGCCCAAAAATTAGCGCCGAAGGTCGGGGTGCCAAAACCCCCAAGCGGAAAAATGGCCAAAAAACGGGTCGGCTATAGCCTTTGGTGGGGCGTGGGCGAGATTCGTCCGCCGGACTCGGAATGGCCCCAGACTTTGCGGGCGGCCTCCGTGTGCCCAAAAATAGGCCACAGGCACAGCCGCGCCAAAAATTAGCGCCCGAAGGTCGGGGTGCCAAAACCCCAGCGGAAAAATGGCCAAAAAGCGGGTGGGCTATAGCCTTGGTGGGCGTGGGAGAGTTCGTCCGCCGGACTCGGAATAGCCCCAGACTTTGCGGGCGGCCTCCGTGTGCCAAAAATAGGCCACGGGCACAGCCGCGCCCAAAAATTAGCGCCCGAAGGTCGGGGTGCCAAAACCCCCCAGCGGAAAAATGGCCAAAAAACGGGTGGGCTATAGCCTTGGTGGGGGGCGTGGGCGTAGTTCGTCCGCCGGACTCGGAATGGCCCCAGACTTTGCGGGCGGCCTCCGTGTGCCAAAAATAGGCCACGGGCACAGCCGCGCCCAAAAATTAGCGCCCGAAGGTCGGGGTGCCAAAACCCCCCAGCGGAAAAATGGCCAAAAAACGGGTGGGCTATAGCCTTGGTAGGGCGTGGCGAGAGTTCGTCCGCCCGGACTCGGAATGGCCCCAGACTTTGCGGGCGGCCTCCGTGTGCCAAAAAAATAAGGCCACAGGCACAGCGCGCCCAAAAATTAGCGCCCGAAGGTCGGGGTGCCAAAACCCCCAGCGGAAAAATGGCCAAAAGCGGGTGGGCTATAGCCTTGGTGGGGCGTGGGCGAGAGTTCGTCCCCGCCGGACTCGGAATGGCCCCAGACTTTGCGAGGCGCCTCCGTGTGCCCAAAAATAGGCCCACAGGCACAGCCGCGCCCAAAAATTAGCGCCCGAAGAAGGTCGGGTGCCAAAACCCCCAGCGGAAAAATGGCCAAAAAGCGGGTGGGCTATAGCCTTGGTGGGGCGTGGGCGAGATTCGTCCGCCGGACTCGGAATGGCCCCAGACTTTGCGGGGCGGCCTCCGTGTGCCAAAAATAGGCCACAGGCACAGCCGCGCCCAAAAATTAGCGCCCGAAAGTCGGGGTGCCAAAACCCCCCGCGGCAAAATGGCCAAAAGCGGGTGGGCTATAGCCTTGGTGGGGCGTGGGGCGAGATTCGTCCGCCGGACTCGGAATAGCCCCCAGACTTTGCGGGCGGCCTCCGTGTGCCAAAAATAGGCCCACAGGCACAGCCGCGCCCAAAAATTAGCGCCCGAAGGTCGGGGTGCCAAAACCCCCTAGCGGAAAAATGGCCAAAAAACGGGTGGGCTATAGCCTTGGTGGGGGGGGCGTGGGCGTTGGTCGTCCGCCGGACTCGGAATGGCCACAGACATTGCGGGCGGCCGCGGCGTGCCAAAAATAGACCCACAGGCACAGCAGCGCCCAAAAAATTAGCGCCCGAAGGTCGGGGTGCCAAAACCCCCAGCGGAAAAATGGCCAAAAAAACGGGTGGGCTATAGCCTTGGTGGGGCGTGGGCGAGTTCGTCCGCCGGACTCGGAATGGCCCTAGACTTTGCGGGCGGCCTCCGTGTGCCAAAAATAGGCCACTGGCACGGCCGCGCACGAAAATTAGCGCCCGAAGGTCGGGGTGCCAAAACCCCCCAGCGGAAAATTGGCCAAAAAACGGGTGGGCTATAGCCTTGGTGGGGGGCGTGGGCGAAGTTCGTCCGCCGGACTCGGAATGGCCCCAGACTTTGCGGGCGGCCTCCGTGTGCCAAAAATAGGCCACGGGCACAGCCGCGCCCAAAAATTAGCGCCCGAAGGTCGGGGTGCCAAAACCCCCAGCGGAAAAATGGCCAAAAGCGGGTGGGCTATAGCCTTGGTGGGGGCGTGGCGAGATTCGTCCGCCGGACTCGGAATAGCCCCAGACTTTGCGGGCGGCCTCCGTGTGCCAAAAATAGGCCCAGGAGGCAGCCGCACCCAAAAATTAGCGCCCGAAGGTCGGGGTGCCAAAACCCCCCAGCGGAAAAATGGCCAAAAAACGGGTGGGATATAGCCTTGGTGGCGGGCGTGGGCGAAGTTCGTCCACCGGACTCGGAATGGCCCGAGACTTTGCGGACGGCCTCCGTGTGCCAAAAATAGGCCACAGGCACAGCCGCGCCCAAAAATTAGTGCCCGAAGATCGGGGTGCCAAACACCCCAGCGGAAAAATGGCCAAAAAACGGGTGGGCTATAGCCTTGGGAGGGGCGTGAGCGAAGTTCGTCCGCCGCACTCGGAATGGCCCGAGACTTTGCGGGTGGCCTCCGTCTGCCAAAAATAGGCCACGGGCACAGCCGCGCCCAAAAATTAGCGCCCGAAGATCGGGGTGCCAAAAACCCCCAGCGGAAAAATGGGCAAAAAACGGGTGGGATATACCCTTGGTGGGGGGCGTGGGCGAAGTTCGTCCGCCCCGGACTCGGAATGGCCCCAGACTTTGCGGGCGGCCTCGTGTGCCAAAAATAGGCCACTGGCACATCCGCGCCCAAAAATTAGCGCCCGAATGTCGGGGTGCCAAAACCCCCAGCGGAAAAATGGCCAAAAGCGGGTGGGCTATAGCCTTGGTGGGGCGTGGGCGAGATTCGTCCGCGGACTCGGAATGGCCCCAGACTTTGCGGGCGGCCTCCGTGTGTAAAAAAAATAGGCAACAGGCACAGCCGCGCCCAAAAATTAGCGCCCGAAGGTCGGGTGCCAAAACCCCAGCGGAAAAATGGCCAAAAGCGGGTGGGCTATAGCCTTGGTGGGGCGTGTGCGAAGTTCGTCCGCCGGACTCGGAATGGCCCGAGACTTTGCGGGCGGCCTCCGTGTGCCAAAAATAGGCCACGCACACAGCCGCGCCCAAAAATTAGCGCCGCGGCCTCCGTGTGCCAAAAATAGGCCACGGGCACAGAACCGCACAAAAAGTAGCACCCGAAGGTCGGGTGCCAAAACCCCCAGCGGAAAAATGGCCAAAAAGCGGGTGGGCTATAGCCTTGGTGGGGCGTGGGCGAGATCGTCCG
The DNA here is from genome assembly GCA_030448935.1 of Citrus cavaleriei. Lineage (NCBI taxonomy): Eukaryota > Viridiplantae > Streptophyta > Magnoliopsida > Sapindales > Rutaceae > Citrus > Citrus cavaleriei. The sequence continues at coordinate 63,765 of JAUJEM010000042.1, forward strand.
CCGGACTCGGAATGGCCCCAGACTTTGCGGGCGGCCTCCGTGTGCCAAAAATAGGCCACGGGCACAGCAGCGCCCAAAAATTAGCGCCCGAAGGTCGGGGTGCCAAAACCCCCCAGCGGAAAAATGGCCAAAAAACGGGTGGGCTATAGCCTTGGTGGGGGGCGTGGGCGAAGTTCGTCCGCCGGACTCGGAATGGCCCCAGACTTTGCGGGCGGCCTCCGTGTGCCAAAAATAGGCCACGGGCACAGCCGCGCCAAAAATTAGCGCCCGAAGGTGGGTGCCAAAACCCCCAGCGGAAAAATGGCCAAAAACGGGTGGGCTATAGCCTTGGTGGGGCGTGGGCGAGTTCGTCCGCGGACTGGAATGGCCCCAGGACTTTGCGGCGGCCTCCGTGTGCCAAAAAAAGAGCCACGGGCAGCCGCGCCAAAAATTAGCGCCCGAAGGTCGGGTGCCAAAACCCCAGCGGAAAAATGGCCAAAAGCGGGTGGGCTATAGCCTTGGTGGGGCGTGGGCGAGTTCGTCCGCCCGGACTCGGAATGCCCGAGACTTTGCGGCGGCCTCCGTGTGCCAAAAATAGAGCCAGGCACAGCCGCGCCCAAAATTAGCGCCCAAGGTCAGGGTGCCAAAACCCCAGCGGAAAAATGGCCAAGCGGGTGGGCTATAGCCTTGGTGGGGGCGTGGCGAGTTCGTCCGCCGGACTCGGAATAGCCCAGAGACTGCAGGCGGCCTCCGTGTGCCAAAAAAGGCCAAGGCACAGCTGCGCAAAAATTGGCGCCCGAAGGTCGGGTGCCAAACCCCAGCGGAAAAATGGCCACGGGTGGGCTATAGCCTTGGAGGGGCGTGTGGCGAGATTCGTCCGCCGGACTCGGAAGGTGGCCCCAGACATTGCGGGCGGCCTCCGTGTGCCAAAAATAGGCCACGTGGCACAGCCGCGCCCAAAATTAGCGCCGAAGGTCGGGGTGCCAAAACCCCCAGCGGAAAAATGGCCAAAAGCGGGTGGGCTATAGCCTTGGTGGGCGTGGGCGGTTCGTCCGCCGGAGCTTCGGAATGGGGCGAGACTTTGCAGGCGCCTCCGTGCGCCAAAAATAGGCCGCGGGCACATCCAGCGTCAAAAATAGCGCCCGAA
>JAUJEM010000417.1:0-235584 GCA_030448935.1 Citrus cavaleriei
GGTTATAGCCTACCCGTTTTTGTGGCCTTTTTCCGCTGGACGAACTTGGCGCCCGGCCTTCGGGCGGGTATTTTTTAGGCACGGCTGTGCCCGCGGCCTAACCCCCAGCACACGGAGGTGCCTCGTAAAGTCTCACACCATTCCGAATCCGGCGGACGAAGTTGGCCAGCCCCACCCCCCAAGGCTATAGCCCACCCGTTTTTGTGGCCTTTTTCCGCTGGACGAACTTGGCGCCTCGACCTTCGGGCAGGTATTTTTGGGCGCGGCTGTGCCCGCGGCCTATTTTTGGCACATGGAGGCGCCTCGCAAAGTCTCGCGCCATTCCGTGTCCGGCGGACGAAGTTGGCCAGCCCCACCCCCCAAGGCTATAGCCTACCCGTTTTTGTGGCCTTTTACCGCTGGACGAAGTTGGCGCCCCGGCCTTTGGGTGGATATTTTTGGGCGCGGCTTTGCCCGCCGCCTATTTTTGGCACACGGAGGCGCCTCGCAATGTCTCGCACCATTCCGAGTCCGGCGGACGAAGTTGGCCAGCCCCACCCCCCAAGGCTATAGCCCACCCGTTTTTGTGGCCTTTTTCCGCTGGACGAACTTGGCGCCCCGGCCTTCGGGCGGGTATTTTTGGGCGCGGCTGTGCCCGCGGCCTATTTTTGGCACACGGAGGTGCCTCGCAATGTCTCGCGCCATTCCGAGTCCGGCGGACGAAGTTGTCCAGCCCCACCCCCCAAGGCTATAGCCCACCCGTTTTTGTGCCCTTTTACCGTTGGACGAACTTGGCACCCCGGCCTTCGGTCGGGTATTTTTGGGCGCGGCTGTGCCCGCGGACTATTTTTGGCACACGGAGTCACCTCGCAAAGTCTCGCGCCATTCCGAGTCCGGCGGACGAAGTTGGCCAGCCCCACCCCCCAAGGCTATAGCCCACCCGTTTTTGTAGCCTTTTACCGCTGGACGAACTTGGCGCCCCGGCCTTCGGGTGGGTATTTTTGAGCGCGGCTGTGCCCGTGGCCTATTTTTGGCACACGGAGGCGCCTCGCAAAGTCTCGCGCCATTCCGAGTCCGGCGGACGAAGTTGGCCAGCCCCACCCCCCAAGGCTATAGCCCACCCGTTTTTGTGGCCTTTTTCCGCTGGACGAACTTGGCGCCCCGGCCTTCGGGCGGGTATTTTTGGACGCGGCTGTGTCCGCGGCCTATTTTCGGCACACGAAGGCCCCTCGCAAAGTCTCGCGCCATTCCGAGTCCGGCGGACGAAGTTGTCCAGCCCCACCCCCCAAGGCTATAGCCCACCCGTTTTTGTGGCCTTTTTCCGCTGGACGAACTTAGCGCCCCGGCCTTCGGGCGGGTATTTTTGGGAGCGGCTGTGGCTGCGGCCTATTTTTGGAACACGGAGGCGCCTCGCAAAGTCTCGCGCCATTCCGAGTCCGGCGGACGAAGTTGGCCAGCCCCACCCCCCAAGGCTATAGCCCACCCGTTTTTGTAGCCTTTTACCGCTGCACGAACTTGGCGCCCCGGCCTTCGGGTCGGGTATTTTTGGGCGCGGCTGTGCCCGCGGCCTATTTTTGGCACACGGAGGCACCTCGCAAAGTCTCGCTCCATTCTGAGTCCGGCGGACGAAGTTGGCCAGCCCCATCCCCCAAGGCTATAGCCCACCCGTTTTTGTAGCCTTTTACCGCTGCACGAACTTGGCGCCCCGGCCTTCGGGCGGGTATTTTTGGGCGCGGCTGTCCCCGCGGCCTATTTTTGGCACACGGAGGCGCCTCGCAAAGTCTCGCGCCATTCCGAGTCCGGCGGACGAAGTTGGCCAGCCCCACCCCCCAAGGCTACAGCCCACCCGTTATTGTGGCCTTTTACCGCTGGACGAACTTGGCGCCCCGGCCTTCGGGCGGGTATTTTTGGGCGCGGCTGTGCCCGCGGCCTATTTTTGGCACACGGAGGCGCCTCGCAAAGTCTCGTGCCATTCTGAGTCCGGCGGACGAAGTTGGCCAGCCCCACCCCCCAAGGCTATAGCCCACCCGTTTTTGTGCCCTTTTTCCGCTGGACGAACTAGGCGCCCCGGCCTTCGGGCGGGTATTTTTGGGCGAGGCTGTGGCTGCGGCCTATTTTTGGCACACGGAGGCGCCTCGTAACGTCTCGCACCATTGCGAGTCCAGCGGACGAAGTTGGCCAGCCCCACCCCCCAAGGCTATAGCCTACCCGTTTTTGTGGCCTTTTTCCGCTGGACGAACTTGGCGCCCCGGCCTTCGGGCGGGTATTTTTGGGAGCGGCTGTGGCCGCGGCCTATTTTTGGCACACGGAGGCGCCTCGCAAAGTCTCGCGCCATTCCGAGTCCGGCGGACGAAGTTGGCCAGCCCCACCCCCCAAGGCTATGGCCCACCCGTTTTTGTGCCCATTTACCGCTGGACGAACTTGGCGCCCCGGCCTTCGGTCGGGTATTTTTGGGCGTGGCTGTGCCCGCGGCCTATTTTTGGCACACGGAGGCACCTCGCAAAGTCTCGCGCCATTCCGAGTCCGGCGGACGAAGTTGGCCAGCCCCACCCCCCAAGGCTATAGCCCACCCATTTTTGTGGCCTTTTTCCGCTGGACGAACTAGGCGCCCCGGCCTTCGGGCGGGTATTTTTGGGCGAGGCTGTGGCTGCGGCCTATTTTTGGCACATGGAGGTGCCTCGTAACATCTCGCGCCATTCCGAGTCCGGCGGACGAAGTTGGCCAGCCCCACCCCCCAAGGTTATAGCCTACCCGTTTTTGTGGCCTTTTTCCGCTGGACGAACTTGGCGCCCCGGCCTTCGGGCGGGTATTTTTGGGCAGGGCTGTGCCCGCGGCCTATTTTTGGCACACGGAGGTGCCTCGCAAAGTCTCGCGCCATTCCGAATCCGGCGGACGAACTTGGCCAGCCCCACCCCCCAAGGCTATAGCCCACCCGTTTTTGTGGCCTTTTACCGCTGGACGAACTTGTCGCCCCGGCCTTCGGGCGGGTATTTTTGGGCGCAGCTGTGCCCAGGACCTATTTTTGGCACACGGAGGCGCCTCGCAAAGTCTCGCGCCATTCCGAGTCCGGCGGACGAAGTTGTCCAGCCCCACCCCCCAAGGCTATAGCCCACCCGTTTTTGTGCCCTTTTACCGTTGGACGAATTTGGCGCCCCGGCCATCGGTCGGGTATTTTTGGGCGCGGCTGTGCCCGCGGACTATTTTTGGCACACGGCGTCAGCTCGCAAAGTCTCGCGCCATTCCGAGTCCGGCGGACGAAGTTGGCCAGCCCCACCCCCTAAGGCTATAGCCCACCCGTTTTTGTGGCCTTTTACCGCTGGACGAACTTGGCGCCCCGGCCTTCGGGCGGGTATTTTTGAGCGCGGCTGTGCCCTTGCCTATTTTTGGCACACGGAGGCGCCTCGCAAAGTCTCACGCCATTCCGAGTCCGCCGGACGAAGTTGGCCAGCCCCACCCCCCAAGGCTACAGCCCACCCGTTTTTGTGGGCTTTTACCGCTGGACGAACTTGGCGCCCCGGCCTTCGGGTGGGTATTTTTGAGCGCGGCTGTGCCTGCGGCCTATTTTTGGCACACGGAGGCGCCTCGCAAAGTCTCGCGCCATTCCGAGTCCGGCGGACGAAGTTGGCCAGCCCCACCCCCCAAGGCTATAGCCCACCCGTTTTTGTGGCCTTTTTCCGCTGGATGAACTTGGCGCCCCGGCCTTCGGGCGGGTATTTTTGGGCGCGGCTGTGCCCGCGGCCTATTTTTGGTACACGGAGGTGCCTCGCAAAGTCTCGCGCCATTCCAAGTCCGGTGGACGAAGTTGGCCAGCCCCACCCCCCAAGGCTATAGCCCACCCGTTTTTGTGGACTTTTTCCGCTGGACGAACTTGTTTATGGCCTTTTTCCGCTGGACGAACTTGGTGCCCCGGCCTTCGGGCGGGTATTTTTGGGCGCGGCTGTGCCCATGGCCTATTTTTGGCACACGGAGGCGCCTCGCAAAGTCTCGCGCCATTCCGAGTCCGGCGGACGAAGTTGGCCAGCCCCACCCCCCAAGGCTATAGCCCACCCGTTTTTGTGGCCTTTTTCCGCTGGACGAACTTGGCGCCCCGGCCTTCGGGCGGGTATTTTTGGGCGCGGCTGTGCCCGCGGCCTATTTTTGGTACACGGAGGTGCCTCGCAAAGTCTCGCGCCATTCCGAGTCCGGCGGACGAAGTTGGCCAGCCGCACCCCCCAAGGCTATAGCCCACCCGTTTTTGTGGCCTTTTTCCGCTGGACGAACTAGGCGCCCCGGCCTTCGGGCGGGTATTTTTGGGCGAGGCTGTGGCGGCGGCCTATTTTTTGCACATGGAGGTGCCTCGTAACATCTCGCGCCATTCCGAGTCCGGCGGACGAAGTTGGCCAGCCCCACCCCCCAAGGTTATAGCCTACCCGTTTTTGTGGCCTTTTTCCGCTGGACGAACTTGGCGCCCCGGCCTTCGGGCGGGTATTTTTGGGCGCGGCTGTGCCCGCGGCCTATTTTTGGCACACGGAGGTGCCTCGCAAAGTCTTGCCCCATTCCGAATCCGGCGGACGAAGTTGGCCAGCCCCACCCCCCAAGGCTATAGCCCACCCGTTTTTGTGGCCTTTTTCCACTGGACGAACTTGGCGCCTCGACCTTCGGGCAGGTATTTTTGGGCGCGGCTTAGCCCGCGGCCTATTTTTGGCAGATGGAGGTGCCTCGCAAAGTCTCGCGCCATTCCGTGTCCGGCGGACGAAGTTGGCCAGCCCCACCCCCCAAGGCTATAGCCTACCCGTTTTTTTGGCCTTTTACCGCAGGAAGAACTTGGCGCCCCGGCCTTCGGGTGGATATTTTTGGGCTCGGCTGTGCCCGCGGCCTATTTTTGGCACACGGAGGCGCCTTGCAATGTCTCGCGCCATTCCGAGTCCGGCGGACGATGTTGGCCAGCCCCACCCCCCAAGGCTATAGCCCACCCGTTTTTGTGGCCTTTTTCCGCTGGACGAACTTGGCACCCCGGCCTTCGGGCGGGTATTTTTGGGCGAGGCTGTGGCTGCGGCCTATTTTTGGCACATGTAGGTGCCTCGTAACATCTCGCGCCATTCCGAGTCCGGCGGACGAAGTTGGCCAGCCCCACCCCCCAAGGTTATAGCCTACCCGTTTTTGTTGCCTTTTTCCGCTGGACGAACTAGGCGCCCCGGCCTTCGGGCGGGTATTTTTGGGCGAGGCTGTGGCTGCGGCCTATTTTTGGCACATGGAGGTGCCTCGTAACATCTCGCGCCATTCCGAGTCCGGCGGACGAAGTTGGCCAGCCCCACCCCCCAAGGTTATAGCCTACCCGTTTTTGTGGCCTTTTTCCGCTGGACGAACTAGGCGCCCCGGCCTTCGGGCGGGTATTTTTGGGTGAGGCTGTGGCTGCGGCCTATTTTTGGCACATGGAGGTGCCTCGTAACATCTCGCGCCATTCCGAGTCCGGCGGACGAAGTTGGCCAGCCCCACCCCCCAAGGTTATAGCCTACCCGTTTTTGTGGCCTTTTTCCGCTGGACGAACTTGGCGCCCCGGCCTTCGGGCGGGTATTTTTGGGCGCGGCTGTGCCCGCGGCCTATTTTTGGCACACGGAGGTGCCTCGCAAAGTCTCGCGCCATTCCGAATCCGGCGGACGAAGTTGGCCAGCCCCACCCCCCAAGGCTATAGCCCACCCGTTTTTGTGGCCTTTTTCCGCTGGACGAACTTGGCGCCTCGACCTTCGGGCAGGTATTTTTGGGCGTGGCTGTGCCCGCGGCCTATTTTTGGCACATGGAGGTGCCTCGCAAAGTCTCGCGCCATTCCGTGTCCGGCGGACGAAGTTGGCCAGCCCCACCCCCCAAGGCTATAGCCTACCCGTTTTTGTGGCCTTTTACCGCTGGAAGAACTTGGCGCCCCGGCCTTCGGGTGGATATTTTTGGGCGCGGCGGTGCCCGCGGCCTATTTTTGGCACACGGAGGCGCCTCGCAATGTCTCGCGCCATTCCGAGTCCGGCGGACGAAGTTGGCCAGCCCCACCCCCCAAGGCTATAGCCCACCCGTTTTTGTGGCCTTTTTCCGCTGGACGAACTTGGTGCCCCGGCCTTCGGGCGGGTATTTTTGGGCGCGGCTGTGCCCGCGGCCTATTTTTGGCACACGGAGGCGCCTCGCAAAGTCTCGCGCCATTCCGAGTCCGGCGGATTTGAGTTGGCCAGCCCCACCCCCCAAGGCTATAGCCCACCCGTTTTTGTGCCCTTTTACCGTTGGACGAATTTGGCGCCCCGGCCTTCGGTCGGGTATTTTTGGGCGCGGCTGTGCCCGCGGACTATTTTTGGCACACGGAGTCACCTCGCAAAGTCTCGCGCCATTCCGAGTCCGGCGGACGAAGTTGGCCAGCCCCACCCCCCAAGGCTATAGCCCACCCGTTTTTGTGGCCTTTTACCGCTGGACGAACTTGGCGCCCCGGCCTTCGGGCGGGTATTTTTGGGTGCGGCTGTGCCCGCGGCCTATTTTTGGCACACGGAGGCGCCTCGCAAAGTCTCACGCCATTCCGAGTCCGCTGGACGAAGTTGGCCAGCCCCACCCCCCAAGGCTACAGCCCACCCGTTTTTGTGGCCTTTTACCGCTGGACGAACTTGGCGCCCCGGCCTTCGGGTGGGTACTTTTGAGCGCGGCTGTGCCCGCGGCCTATTTTTGGTACACGGAGGTGCCTCGCAAAGTCTCGCGCCATTCCGAGTCCGGCGGACGAAGTTGGCCAGCCCCACCCCCCAAGGCTATAGCCCACCCGTTTTTGTGGCCTTTTTCCGCTGGACGAACGTGGCGCCCCGGTCTTCGGGAGGGTATTTTTGGGCGCGGCTGTGCCCGTGGCCTATTTTTGGCACACGGAGGTGCCTCGCAAAGTCTCGCGCCATTCCGAGTTCGGCGGACGAAGTTGGCCAGCCCCACCCCCCAAGGCTATAGCCCACCCGTTTTTGTGGCCTTTTTCCGCTGGACGAACTTGGCGCCCCGGCCTTCGGGCGGGTATTTTTGGGCGCGGCTGTGCCCACGACCTATTTTTGGCACACGGAGGCGCCTCGCAGAGTCTCGCGCCATTCCAAGTCCGGCGGACGAAGTTGGCCAGCCCCACCCCCCAAGGCTATAGCCCACCCGTTTTTGGGGCCTTTTTCCGCAGGACGAACTGGGCGCCCCGGCCTTCGGGCGGGTATTTTTGGGCGCGGCTGTGCCCGCGGACTATTTTTGGCACACGGAGGTGCCTCGCAAAGTCTCGCGCCATTCCGTGTCCGGCGGACGAAGTTGGCCAGCCCCACCCCCAAGGCTATAGCCTACCCGTTTTTGTGGCCTTTTCCGCTGGGACGAACTTGGCGCCTCGACCTTCGGGCAGGTATTTTTGGGCGTGGCTGTGCCCGGCCTATTTTTGGCACATGGAGGTGCCTCGCAAAGTCTCGCGCCATTCCGTGTCCGGCGGACCAGTTGGCCAGCCCCACCCCCAAGGCTATAGCCTACCCGTTTTGTGGCCTTTTACCGCTGGAAGAACTTGGCGCCCCGGCCTTCGGGTGGATATTTTTGGGCGCGGTGGTGCCCGCGGCCTATTTTTGGCACACGGAGGCGCCTCGCAATGTCTCGCGCCATTCCGAGTCCGGCGGACGAAGTTGGCCAGCCCCACCCCCCAAGGCTATAGCCCACCCGTTTTTGTGGCCATTTACCCCTGGAAGAACGTGGCGCCCCCGCCTTCGGGGGGTTATTTTTGGGCGCGGCGGTGCCCGCGGCCGCTTTTTGGCACACGGAGGCGCCTCGCAATGTCTCGCGCCATTCCGAGTCCGGCGGATGAAGTTGGCCAGCCCCACCCCCCAAGGCTATAGCCCACCCGTTTTTGTGGCCTTTTTCCGCTGGACGAACTTGGTGCCCCGGCCTTCGGGCGGGTATTTTTGGCGCGGCTGTGCCCGTGGCCTATTTTTGGCACACGGAGGCGCCTCGCAATGTCTCGCGCCATTCCGAGTCCGGCGGACGAAGTTGGCCAGCCCCACCCCCCAAGGCTATAGCCCACCCGTTTTTGTGGCCTTTTTCCGCTGGACGAACTTGGTGCCCCGGCCTTCGGGCGGGTATTTTTGGGCGCGGCTGTGCCCGCGGCCTATTTTTGGCACACGGAGGCGCCTCGCAATGTCTCGCGCCATTCCGAGTCCGGCGGACGAAGTTGGCCAGCCCCACCCCCCAAAGCTATAGCCCACCCGTTTTTGTGGCCTTTTACCGCTGGACGAACTTGGCGCCCCGGCCTTCGGGTGGGTACTTTTGAGCGCGGCTGTGCCCGCGGCCTATTTTTGGTACACGGAGGTGCCTCGCAAAGTCTCGCGCCATTCCGAGTCCGGCGGACGAAGTTGGCCAGCCCCCCCCCCAAGGCTATAGCCCACCCGTTTTTGTGGCCTTTTTCCGCTGGACGAACGTGGCGCCCCGGTCTTCGGGAGGGTATTTTTGGGCGCGGCTGTGCCCGTGGCCTATTTTTGGCACACGGAGGTGCCTCGCAAAGTCTCGCGCCATTCCGAGTCCGGCGGACGAAGTTGGCCAGCCCCACCCCCCAAGGCTATAGCCCACCCGTTTTTGTGGCCTTTTTCCGCTGGACGAACTTGGCGCCTCGACCTTCGGGCAGGTATTTTTGGGCGTGGCTGTGCCCGCGGCCTATTTTTGGCACATGGAGGTGCCTCGCAAAGTCTCGCGCCATTCCGTGTCCGGCGGACGAAGTTGGCCAGCCCCACCCCCCAAGGCTATAGCCTACCCGTTTTTGTGGCCTTTTACCGCTGGAAGAACTTGGCGCCCCGGCCTTCGGGTGGATATTTTTGGGCGCGGCGGTGCCCGCGGCCTATTTTTGGCACACGGAGGCGCCTCGCAATGTCTCGCGCAATTCCGAGTCCGGCGGACGGTTGGGCAAGCCCCACCCCCCAAGGCTATAGCCCACCCGTTTTTGTGGCCTTTTTCCGCTGGACGAACTTGGTGCCCCGGCCTTCGGGCGGGTATTTTTGGCCGCGGCTGTGCCCGCGGCCTATTTTTGGCACACGGAGGCGCCTCGCAAAGTCTCGCGCCATTCCGAGTCCGGCGGACGAAGTTGTCCAGCCCCACCCCCCAAGGCTATAGCCCACCCGTTTTTGTGCCCTTTTACCGTTGGACGAATTTGGCGCCCCGGCCTTCGGTCGGGTATTTTTGGGCGCGGCTGTGCCCGCGGACTATTTTTGGCACACGGAGTCACCTCGCAAAGTCTCGCGCCATTCCGAGTCCGGCGGACGAAGTTGGCCAGCCCCACCCCCCAAGGCTATAGACCACCCGTTTTTGTGGCCTTTTACCGCTGGACGAACTTGGCGCCCCGGCCTTCGGGCGGGTATTTTTGGGTGCGGCTGTGCCCGCGGCCTATTTTTGGCACACGGAGGCGCCTTGCAAAGTCTCACGCCATTCCGAGTCCGCGGACGAAGTTGGCCAGCCCCACCCCCCAAGGCTACAGCCCACCCGTTTTTGTGGCCTTTTACCGCTGGACGAACTTGGCGCCCCGGCCTTCGGGTGGGTACTTTTGAGCGCGGCTGTGCCCGCGGCCTATTTTTGGTACACGGAGGTGCCTCGCAAAGTCTCGCGCCATTCCAAGTCCGGCGGACGAAGTTGGCCAGCCCCACCCCCCAAGGCTATAGCCCACCCGTTTTTGGGGCCTTTTTCCGCAGGACGAACTGGGCGCCCCGGCCTTCGGGCGGGTATTTTTGGGCGCGGCTGTGCCCGCGGACTATTTTTGGCACACGGAGGTGCCTCGCAAAGTCTCGCGCCATTCCGTGTCCGGCGGACGAAGTTGGCCAGCCCCACCCCCCAAGGCTATAGCCTACCCGTTTTTGGGGCCTTTTTCCGCAGGACGAACTGGGCGCCCCGGCCTTCGGGCAGGTATTTTTGGGCGCGGCTGTGCCCGCGGCCTATTTTTGGCACACGGAGGTGCCTCGCAAAGTCTCGCGCCATTCCGACTCCGGCGGACGAAGTTGGCCAGCCCCACCCCCCAAGGCTATAGCCCACCCGTTTTTGTGGCCTTTTTCCGCTGGACGAACTTGGCGCCTCGACCTTCGGGCAGGTATTTTTGGGCGTGGCTGTGCCCGCGGCCTATTTTTGGCACATGGAGGTGCCTCGCAAAGTCTCGCGCCATTCCGTGTCCGGCGGACGAAGTTGGCCAGCCCCACCCCCCAAGGCTATAGCCTACCCGTTTTTGTGGCCTTTTTCCGCTGGAAGAACTTGGCGCCCCGGCCTTCGGGTGGATATTTTTGGGCGCGGCGGTGCCCGCGGCCTATTTTTGGCACACGGAGGCGCCTCGCAATGTCTCGCGCCATTCCGAGTCCGGCGGACGACGATGGCCAGCCCCACCCCCCAAGGCTATAGCCCACCCGTTTTGTGGCCTTTTTCCGCTGGACGAACTTGGTGCCCCGGCCTTCGGGCGGGTATTTTTGGCCGCGGCTGTGCCCGCGGCCTATTTTTGGCACACGGAGGCGCCTCGCAAAGTCTCGCGCCATTCCGAGTCCGGCGGACGAAGTTGTCCAGCCCCACCCCCCAAGGCTATAGACCACCCGGTTTTGTGCCCGTTTACCGGTGGACGATTTGGCGCCCGGCCTTCGGTCGGGTATTTTTGGGCGCGGCTGTGCCCGCGGACTATTTTTGGCACACGGAGTCACCTCGCAAAGTCTCGCGCCATTCCGAGTCCGGCGGACGAAGTTGGCCAGCCCCACCCCCCAAGGCTATAGACCACCCGTTTTTGTGGCCTTTTACCGCTGGACGAACTTGGCGCCCCGGCCTTCGGGCGGGTATTTTTGGGTGCGGCTGTGCCCGCGGCCTATTTTTGGCACACGGAGGTGCCTCGCAAAGTCTCACGCCATTCCGAGTCCGCGGACGAAGTTGGCCAGCCCCACCCCCCAAGGCTACAGCCCACCCGTTTTTGTGGCCTTTTACCGCTGGACGAACTTGGCGCCCCGGCCTTCGGGTGGGTACTTTTGAGCGCGGCTGTGCCCGCGGCCTATTTTTGGTACACGGAGGTGCCTCGCAAAGTCTCGCGCCATTCCGAGTCCGGCGGACGAAGTTGGCCAGCCCCACCCCCCAAGGCTATAGCCCACCCGTTTTTGTGGCCTTTTTCCGCTGGACGAACGTGGCGCCCCGGTCTTCGGGAGGGTATTTTTGGGCGCGGCTGTGCCCGTGGCCTATTTTTGGCACACGGAGGTGCCTCGCAAAGTCTCGCGCCATTCCGAGTCCGGCGGACGAAGTTGGCCAGCCCCACCCCCCAAGGCTATAGCCCACCCGTTTTTGTGGCCTTTTTCCGCAGGACGAACTTGGCGCCCCGGCCTTCGGGCGGGTATTTTTGGGCGCGGCTGTGCCCACGACCTATTTTTGGCACACGGAGGCGCCTCGCAGAGTCTCGCGCCATTCCAAGTCCGGCGGACGAAGTTGGCCAGCCCCACCCCCCAAGGCTATAGCCCACCCGTTTTTGGGGCCTTTTTCCGCAGGACGAACTGGGCGCCCCGGCCTTCGGGCGGGTATTTTTGGGCGCGGCTGTGCCCGCGGACTATTTTTGGCACACGGAGGCGCCTCGCAAAGTCTCGCGCCATTCCGAGTCCGGCGGACGAAGTTGGCCAGCCCCACCCCCCAAGGCTATAGCCCACCCGTTTTTGTGGCCTTTTTCCGCTGGACGAACGTGGCGCCCCGGTCTTCGGGAGGGTATTTTTGGGCGCGGCTGTGCCCGTGGCCTATTTTTGGCACACGGAGGTGCCTCGCAAAGTCTCGCGCCATTCCGAGTCCGGCGGACGAAGTTGGCCAGCCCCACCCCCCAAGGCTATAGCCCACCCGTTTTTGTGGCCTTTTTCCGCTGGACGAACTTGGCGCCCCGGCCTTCGGGCGGGTATTTTTGGGCGCGGCTGTGGCCACGACCTATTTTTGGCACACGGAGGCGCCTCGCAGAGTCTCGCGCCATTCCAAGTCCGGCGGACGAAGTTGGCCAGCCCCACCCCCCAAGGCTATAGCCCACCCGTTTTTGGGGCCTTTTTCCGCAGGACGACCTGGGCGCCCCGGCCTTCGGGCGGGTATTTTTGGGCGCGGCTGTGCCCGCGGCCTATTTTTGGCACACGGAGGCGCCTCGCAAAGTCTCGCGCCATTCCGAGTCCGGCGGACGAAGTTGGCCAGCCCCACCCCCTAAGGCTATAGCCCACCCGTTTTTGTGGCCTTTTTCCGCTGGACGAACGTGGCGCCCCGGTCTTCGGGCGGGTATTTTTGGGCGCGGCTGTGCCCGCGGCCTATTTTTGGGACACGGAGGTGCCTCGGAAAGTCTCGCGCCATTCCGAGTCCGGCGGACGAAGTTGGCCAGCCCCACCCCCCAAGGCTATAGCCCACCCGTTTTTGTGGCCTTTTTCCGCTGGACGAACTTGGCGCCCCGGCCTTCAGGCGGGTATTTTTGGGCACGGCTGTGCCCGCGGCCAGTTTTTGGCACACGGAGGCGCCTCGCAAAGTCTCGCGCAATTCCGAGTCCAGCGGATGAAGTTGGCCAGCCCGACCCCCCAAGGCTATAGCCCACCCGTTTTTGTGGCCTTTTTCCGCTGGACGAAATTGGCGCCCCGGCCTTCGGGCGGGTGTTTTTGGGCGCGGCTGTGCCCGTGGCCTATTTTTGGCACACGGAGGCGCCTCGCAAAGTCTCGCGCCATTCCGAGTCCGGCGGACGAAGTTGGCCAACCCCACCCCCCAAGGCTATAGCCCACCCGTTTTTGTGGCCTTTTTCCGCTGGACGAACTTGGTGCCCCGGCCTTCGGGCGGGTATTTTTGGGCGCGTCTGTGTCCGCGGCCTATTGTTGGCACACGGAGGCGCCTCGCAAAGTCTCGCACCATTCCGAGTCCGGCGGACGAAGTTGGCCAGCCCCACCCCCCAAGGCTATAGCCCACCCGTTTTTGTGGCCTTTTTCCGCTGGACGAACTTGGCGCCCCAGCCTTCGGGGGGGTATTTTTGGGCGCGGCTGTGCCCGCGGCCTATTTTTGGCACACGGAGGCGCCTCGCAAAGTCTCGCGCCATTCCGAGTCCGGCGGACGAAGTTGGCCAGCCCCACCCCCCGAGGTAGCCCACCCGTTTTTATGGCCTTTTTCCGCTGGACGAACTTGGCGCCCCGGCCTTCGGGCTGGTATTTTTGTACGCGGCTGTGCCCGCGACCTATTTTTGGCGCACGGAGGCCCCTCGCAAAGTCTCGCGCCATTCCGAGTCCGGAGGACGAAGTTGGCCAGCCCCACCCCCCAAGGCTATAGCCCACCCGTTTTTGTGGCCCTTTACCGCTGGACGAACTTGGCGCCCCAGCCTTCGGGCGGGTATTTTTGGGCGCGGCTGTGCCCGCGGCCTATTTTTGGGACACGGAGGCGCCTCGCAAAGTCTCGCGCCATTCCGAGTCCGGCGGACGAAGTTGGCCAGCCCCACCCCCCAAGGCTATATCCCACCCGTTTTTGTGGCCTTTTTCCGGTGGACGAACTTGGCGCCCCGGCCTTCGGGCGGGTATTTTTGGGCGAGGCTGTGCCCGCGGCCTATTTTTGGCACACGGAGGCACCTCGCAAAGTCTCGCGCCATTCCGAGTCTGGCGGACGAAGTTGGCCAGCCCCACCCCCCAAGGCTATATCCCACCCGTTTTTGTGGTCTTTTTCCGCTGGACGAACATGGCGCCCCGCCCTTCGGGCGGATATTTTTGGGCGCGGCTGTGCCTGCGGCCTATTTTTGGCACACGGAGGTGCCTCGCAAAGTCTCGCGCCATTCCGAGTCCGGCGGACGAAGATGGCCAGCCCCACCCCCCAGGGGCCCACCCGTTTTTGTGGCCTTTTTCCGCTGGACGAACTTGGCGCCCCGGCCTTCGGGCGGGTATTTTTGGGCGCGGCCATGCCCGCGGCCTATTTTTGGCACACGGAGGTGCCTCGCAAAGTCTCGCGCCATTCCGAGTCCGGCGGACGAAGTTGGCCAGCCCCACCCCCCAAGGCTATAGCCCACCCGTTTTTGTGGCCTTTTTCCGCTGGACGAACTTGGCGCCCCGGCCTTCGGGCGGGTATTTTTGGGCGCGGCTGTGCCCGCGGCCTATTTTTGGCCCACGGAGGCGCCTCGCAATGTCTCGCGCCATTCCGAGTCCGGCGGACGAAGTTGGCCAGCCCCACCCCCCAAGGCTATAGCCCACCCGTTTTTGTGGCCTTTTACCGCGTGACGAACTTTTCGCCACTGCCTTCGGGATGGTTTTGGTGGGCGCCTCTGTGCCCGCGGCCTATTTTTGGCACACGGAGGTGCCTCGCAAAGTCTCGCGCCATTCCGAGTCCGGCGGACGAAGTGGGCCAGCCCCACCCCCCAAGGCTATAGCCCACCCGTTTTGTGGCCTTTTTCCGCTGGACGAACTTGGCGCCCGACCTTCGGGCGGGTATTTTTGGCGCGGCTGTGCCCGCGCCTATTTTTTGGCACACGGAGGCGCCTCGCAAAGTCTCGCGCCATTCCGAGTCCGGGCGGACGAAGTTGGCCAGCCCCACCCCCAAGGCTATAGCCCACCCGTTTTTGTGGCCTTTACCGCTGGACGAACTTGGCGCACGGCCTTCGGTAGGGTATTTTTGTGCGCGGCTATGCCCCCGGCCACTTTTTGGCACACCGAGGCGCCACGAAAAGTCTCTCGCCAATCCGAGTCCGGCGCACGAATATGTCCAGCCCCACCCCCCAAGGCTATAGCCCACCCGTTTTTGTGGCCTTTTTCTGCTGGACGAACTTGGCGCTCCGGCCTTCGGGCGGGGATTTTTGGGTGCGGCTGTGCCCGCGGCCTATTTTTGGCACATGGAGGCGCCTCGCAAAGTCTCGTGCCATTCCGAGTCCGGCGGACGAAGTTGGCCAGCCCCACCCCCCAAGGCTATAGCCCACCCGTTTTTGTTGCCTTTTACCGCTGGACGAACTTGGCGCCCCGGCCTTCGGGCGGGTATTTTTGGGCGCGGCTGTGCCCGCGGCCTATTTTTGGCACACGGAGCCGCCTCGCAAAGTCTCGTGCCATTCCGAGTCCGGCAGACGAAGTTGGCCAGCCCCACCCCCCAAGGCTATAGCCCACCCGTTTTTGTGGCCTTTTTCCGCTGGACGAACTTCGCGCCGCGGCCTTCGGGCGGGTATTTTTGGGCGCGGCTGTGCCCGCGGCCTATTTTTGGCCCACGGAGGCGCCTAGCAAAGTCTCGCGCCATTCCGAGTCCGGCGGACGAAGGTAGCCTGCCCCATCCCCCAAGGCTATAGCCCACCCGTTTTTGTGGCCTTTTTCCGCTGGACGAACTTGGCGCCCCGGCCTTCGGGCGGGTATTTTTGGGCGCGGCTGTTCCCGCGGCCTATTTTTGGCACACGGAGGCACCTCGCAATGTCTCGCGCCATTCCGAGTCCGGCGGACGAAGTCGGCCAGCCCCACCCCCCAAGGCTATAGCCCACCCGTTTTTGTGGCCTTTTTCCGCTGGACGAACTTGGCGCCCCGCCCTTCGGGCGGGTATTTTTTAGTACGGCTGTGCCCGAGGCCTATTTTTGGCCCACGGAGGCGCCTTGCAATGTCTCGCGCCATTCCGAGTCCGGCGGACGAAGTCGGCCAGCCCCACCCCCCAAGGCTATAACCCACCCGTTTTTGTGGCCTTTTTCCGCTGGACGAACTTGGCGCCCCGGCCTTCGGGAGGGTATTTTTGGGCGCGGCTGTGCCGCAGCCTATTTTTGGCACACGGAGGTGCCTCGCAAAGTCTCGCGCCATTCCGAGTCCGGCGGACGAAGTGGGCCAGCCCCACCCCCCAAGGCTATAGCCCACCCGTTTTTGTGGCCTTTTTCCGCTGGACGAACTTGGCGCCCCGACCTTCGGGCGGGTATTTTTGGGCGCGGCTGTGCCCGCGGCCTATTTTTGGCACACGGAGGCGCCTCGCAAAGTCTCGCGCCATACCGAGTCCGGCGGACGAAGTTGGCCAGCCCCACCCCCCAAGGCTATAGCCCACCCGTTTTTGTGGCCTTTTACCGCTGGACGAACTTGGCACCCGGCCTTGGGCGGTATTTTGGGCGCGGCTGTGCCCGCGGCCTATTTTTGGCACACGGAGGCGCCTCGCAAAGTCTCGTGCCATTCCGAGTCCGGCGGACGAAGTTGGCCAGCCCACCCCCCAAGGCTATAGCCCACCCGTTTTTGTGGGCTTTTACCGCTGGACGAACTTGGCGCCCCGGCCTTCGGGAGGGTATTTTTGGGCGCGGCTGTGCCGCGGCCTATTTTTGGCACACGGAGGTGCCTCGCAAAGTCTCGCGCCATTCCGAGTCCGGCGGACGAAGTTGGCCAGCCCCACCCCCCAAGGCTATAGCCCACCCGTTTTTGTGGCCTTTTACCACTGGACGAACTTGGCGCCCGGCCTTGGGCGGGTATTTTTGGCGCGGCTGTGCCTTTGCCTATTTTTGGCCCACGGAGGCCCCTCACAAAGTCTCGCGCCATTCCGAGTCCGGCGGACAAAGTTGGCCAGCCCCACCCCCAAGGCTATAGCCCACCCGTTTTTGTGGGCTTTTACCGCTGGACGAACTTGGCGCCCCGGCCTTCGGGAGGGTATTTTTGGGCGCGGCTGTGCCCGCAGCCTATTTTTGGCACACGGAGGTGCCTCGCAAAGTCTCGCGCCATTCCGAGTCCGGCGGACGAAGTGGGCCAGCCCCACCCCCCAAGGCTATAGCCCACCCGTTTTTGTGGCCTTTTTCCGCTGGACGAACTTGGCGCCCCGACCTTCGGGCGGGTATTTTTGGGCGCGGCTGTGCCCGCGGCCTATTTTTGGCACACGGAGGTGCCTCGCAAAGTCTCGCGCCATTCCGAGTCCGGCGGACGAAGTTGGCCAGCCCCACCCCGCAAGGCTATAGCCCACCCGTTTTCGTGGCCTTTTACCGCTGGACGAACTGGGAGCCCCGGCCTTCGGGCGGGTATTTTTGGGCGCGGCTGTGCCCGCGGCCTATTTTTGGCACACGGAGGCGCCTCGCAAAGTCTCGCGCCATTCCGAGTCCGGCGGACGAAGTGGGCCGGCCCCACCCCCCAAGGCTATGGCCAACCCGTTTTTGTGGCCTTTTTCCGCTGGACGAACTTGGCGCCCCGACCTTCGGGCGGGTATTTTTGGGCGCGGCTGTGCCCGCGGCCTATTTTTGGCACACGGAGGCGCCTCGCAAAGTCTCGCGCCATTCCGAGTCCGGCGGACGAAGTTGGCCAGCCCCACCCCCCAAGGCTATAGCCCACCCGTTTTTGTGGCCTTTTACCGCTGGACGAACTTGGCGCCCCGGCCTTCGGGAGGGTATTTTTGTGCGCGGCTGTGCCCGCGGCCTATTTTTGGCACACGGAGGCGCCTCGCAAAGTCTCGCGCCATTCCGAGTCCGGCGGACGAAGTTGGCCAGCCCCACCCCCCAAGGCTATAGCCCACCCTTTTTTGTGGCCTTTTACCGCTGGACGAACTTGGCGCCCCGGCCTTCGGGAGGGTATTTTTGGGCGCGGCTGTGCCGCAGCCTATTTTTGGCACACGGAGGTGCCTCGCAAAGTCTCGCGCCATTCCGAGTCCGGCGGACGAAGTGGGCCAGCCCCACCCCCCAAGGCTATAGCCCACCCGTTTTTGTGGCCTTTTTCCGCTGGACGAACTTGGCGCCCCGACCTTCGGGCGGGTATTTTTGGGCGCGGCTGTGCCCGCGGCCTATTTTTGGCACACGGAGGCGCCTCGCAAAGTCTCGCGCCATACCGAGTCCGGCGGACGAAGTTGGCCAGCCCCACCCCCCAAGGCTATAGCCCACCCGTTTTTGTGGCCTTTTACCGCTGGACGAACTTGGCACCCCGGCCTTCGGGCGGGTATTTTTGGGCGCGGCTGTGCCCGCGGCCTATTTTTGGCACACGGAGGCGCCTCGCAAAGTCTCGTGCCATTCCGAGTCCGGCGGACGAAGTTGGCCAGCCCACCCCCCAAGGCTATAGCCCACCCGTTTTTGTGGGCTTTTACCGCTGGACGAACTTGGCGCCCCGGCCTTCGGGAGGGTATTTTTGGGCGCGGCTGTGCCCGCGGCCTATTTTTGGCACACGGAGGTGCCTCGCAAAGTCTCGCGCCATTCCGAGTCCGGCGGACGAAGTTGGCCAGCCCCACCCCCAAGGCTATAGCCCCCCTTTTTGTGGCCTTTTACCACTGGACGAACTTGGCGCCCGGCCTTCGGGCGGGTATTTTTGGCGCGGCTGTGCCCCATGCCTATTTTTTGGCCCACGGAGGCGCCTCGCAAAGTCTCGCGCCATTCCGAGTCCGGCGGACGAAGTTGGCCAGCCCCACCCCCCAAGGCTATAGCCCACCCGTTTTTGTGGGCTTTTACCGCTGGACGAACTTGGCGCCCCGGCCTTCGGGAGGGTATTTTTGGACGCGGCTGTGCCCGCAGCCTATTTTTGGCACACGGAGGTGCCTCGCAAAGTCTCGCGCCATTCCGAGTCCGGCGGACGAAGTGGGCCAGCCCCACCCCCCAAGGCTATAGCCCACCCGTTTTTGTGGCCTTTTTCCGCTGGACGAACTTGACGCCCGACCTTCGGGCGGGTATTTTTAGCGCGGCTGTGCCCGCAGCCTATTTTTGGCACACGGAGGTGCCTCGCAAAGTCTCGCGCCATTCCGAGTCCGGCGGACGAAGTTGGCCAGCCCCACCCCGCAAGGCTATAGCCCACCCGTTTTCGTGGCCTTTTACCGCTGGACGAACTGGGAGCCCCGGCCTTCGGGCGGGTTTTTGGCGCGGCTGTGCCCGCGGCCTATTTTTTGGCACACGGAGGCGCCTCGCAAAGTCTCGCGCCATTCCGAGTCCGGCGGACGAAGTGGGCCGGCCCCACCCCCCAAGGCTAATTCCAAACCGTTTATGTGGCATTTTTACGCTGGAAGAACTTGGCGCCCGACCTTGGGGCGGGTATTTTTGGGCGCGGCTGTGCCCGCGGCCTATTTTTGGCACACGGAGGCGCCTCGCAAAGTCTCGCGCCATTCCGAGTCCGGCGGACGAAGTTGGCCAGCCCCACCCCCCAAGGCTATAGCCCACCCGTTTTTGTGGCCTTTTACCGCTGGACGAACTTGGCGCCCCGGCCTTCGGGAGGGTATTTTTGTGCGCGGCTGTGCCCGCGGCCTATTTTTGGCACACGGAGGCGCCTCGCAAAGTCTCGCGCCATTCCGAGTCCGGCGGACGAAGTTGGCCAGCCCCACCCCCCAAGGCTATAGCCCACCCTTTTTTGTGGCCTTTTACCGCTGGACGAACTTGGCGCCCCGGCCTTCGGGCGGGTATTTTTGGGTGCGGCTGTGCCCGCGGCCTATTTTTGGCACATGGAAGCGCCTCGCAAAGTCTCGTGCCATTCCGAGTCCGGCGGACGAAGTTGGCCAGCCCCACCCCCCAAGGCTATAGCCCACCCGTTTTTGTTGCCTTTTACCGCTGGACGAACTTGGCGCCCCGGCCTTCGGGCGGGTATTTTTGGGCGCGGCTGTGCCCGCGGCCTATTTTTGGCACACGGAGCCGCCTCGCAAAGTCTCGTGCCATTCCGAGTCCGGCAGACGAAGTTGGCCAGCCCCACCCCCCAAGGCTATAGCCCACCCGGTTTTGTGGCCTTTTTCCGCTGGACGAACTTCGGCGCATGCCCTTCGGCGGGTATTTTTGGGCGCGGCTGTGCCCGCGGCCTATTTTTGGCCCACGGAGGTGCCTAGCAAAGTCTCGCGCCATTCCGAGTCCGGCGGACGAATGTAGCCTGCCCCATCCCCCAAGGCTATAGCCCACCCGTTTTTGTGGCCTTTTTCCGCTGGACGAACTTGGCGCCCCGGCCTTCGGGCGGGTATTTTTGGGCGCGGCTGTTCCCGCGGCCTATTTTTGGCACACGGAGGCACCTCGCAATGTCTCGCGCCATTCCGAGTCCGGCGGACGAAGTCGGCCAGCCCCACCCCCCAAGGCTATAGCCCACCCGTTTTTGTGGCCTTTTTCCGCTGGACGAACTTGGCGCCCCGCCCTTCGGGCGGGTATTTTTTAGTACGGCTGTGCCCGAGGCCTATTTTTGGCCCACGGAGGCGCCTTGCAATGTCTCGCGCCATTCCGAGTCCGGCGGACGAAGTCGGCCAGCCCCACCCCCCAAGGCTATAGCCCACCCGTTTTTGTGGCCTTTTTCCGCTGGACGAACTTGGCGCCCCGGCCTTCGGGAGGGTATTTTTGGGCGCGGCTGTGCCGCAGCCTATTTTTGGCACACGGAGGTGCCTCGCAAAGTCTCGCGCCATTCCGAGTCCGGCGGACGAAGTGGGCCAGCCCCCCCCCCCACGGCTATAGCCCACCCGTTTTGGTCGCCTTTGTCCGCTGGACGAACCTCGCGCCCGGACCTA
Organism: Citrus cavaleriei; assembly: GCA_030448935.1. Classification (NCBI taxonomy): domain Eukaryota; kingdom Viridiplantae; phylum Streptophyta; class Magnoliopsida; order Sapindales; family Rutaceae; genus Citrus; species Citrus cavaleriei. Next base: position 20,314 of record JAUJEM010000417.1, read on the forward strand.
CCGGCCGGTCTTTATTGGCGCGGCTGTGCCCGCGGCCTATTTTTGGCACACGGAGGCGCCTCGCAAAGTCTCGCGCCATACCGAGTCCGGCGGACGAAGTTGGCCAGCCCCACCCCCCAAGGCTATAGCCCACCCGTTTTTGTGGCCTTTTACCGCTGGACGAACTTGGCGCCCCGGCCTTCGGGCGGGTATTTTTGGGCGCGGCTGTGCCCGCGGCCTATTTTTGGCACACGGAGGCGCCTCGCAAAGTCTCGTGCCATTCCGAGTCCGGCGGACGAAGTTGGCCAGCCCACCCCCCAAGGCTATAGCCCACCCGTTTTTGTGGGCTTTTACCGCTGGACGAACTTGGCGCCCCGGCCTTCGGGAGGGTATTTTTGGGCGCGGCTGTGCCCGCGGCCTATTTTTGGCACACGGAGGTACCTCGCAAAGTCTCGCGCCATTCCGAGTCCGGCGGACGAAGTTGGCCAGCCCCACCCCCCAAGGCTATAGCCCACCCTTTTTTGTGGCCTTTTACCGCTGGACGAACTTGGCGCCCCGGCCTTCGGGCGGGTATTTTTGGGCGCGGCTGTGCCCGAAGCCTATTTTTGGCACACGGAGGCGCCTCGCAAAGTCTCGCGCCATTCCGAGTCCGGCGGACGAAGTTGGCCAGCCCCACCCCCCAAGGCTATAGCCCACCCTTTTTTGTGGCCTTTTACCGCTGGACGAACTTGGCGCCCCGGCCTTCGGGCGGGTATTTTTGGGCGCGGCTGTGCCCGCGGCCTATTTTTGGCCCACGGAGGCGCCTCGCAAAGTCTCGCGCCATACCGAGTCCGGCGGACGAAGTTGGCCAGCCCCACCCCCCAAGGCTATAGCCCACCCGTTTTTGTGGCCTTTTACCGCTGGACGAACTTGGCGCCCCGGCCTTCGGGCGGGTATTTTTGGGCGCGGCTGTGCCCGCGGCCTATTTTTGGCACACGGAGGTGCCTCGCAAAGTCTCGTGCCATTCCGAGTCCGGCGGACGAAGTTGGCCAGCCCACCCCCCAAGGCTATAGCCCACCCGTTTTTGTGGGCTTTTACCGCTGGACGAACTTGGCGCCCCGGCCTTCGGGAGGGTATTTTTGGGCGCGGCTGTGCCCGCGGCCTATTTTTGGCACACGGAGGCGCCTCGCAAAGTCTCGCGCCATTCCGAGTCCGGCGGACCAGTTGGCCAGCCCCACCCCCAAGGCTATAGCCCACCCTTTTTGTGGCCTTTACCGCTGGACGAACTTGGCGCCCGGCCTTCGGGCGGTTATTTTTGGCGCGGCTGTGCCCGCGGCCTATTTTTTTGCCCACGGAGGCGCCTCGCAAAGTCTCGCGCCATACCGAGTCCGGCGGACGAAGTTGGCCAGCCCCCCCCCCAAGGCTATAGCCCACCCGTTTTGTGGCCTTTTACCGCTGGACGACTTGGCGCCCGGCCTTCGGGCGGGTATTTTTGGGCGCGGCTGTGCCCGCAGCCTATTTTTGGCACACGAAGGTGCCTCGCAAAGTCTCGCGCCATTCCGAGTCCGGCGGACGAAGTTGGCCAGCCCACCCCCCAAGGCTATAGCCCACCCGTTTTTGTGGGCTTTTACCGCTGGACGAACTTGGCGCCCCGGCCTTCGGGAGGGTTTTTTTGGGCGCGGCTGTGCCCGCGGCCTATTTTTGGCACACGGAGGCGCCTCGCAAAGTCTCGCGCCATTCCGAGTCCGGCGGACGAAGTTGGCCAGCCCCACCCCCCAAGGCTATAGCCCACCCTTTGTTGTGGCCTTTTACCGCTGGACGAACTTGGCGCCCCGGCCTTCGGGCGGGTATTTTTGGGCGCGGCTGTGCCCGCGGCCTATTTTTGGCACACGGAGGCGCCTCGCAAAGTCTCGCGCCATTCCGAGTCCGGCGGACGAAGTGGGCCGGCCCCACCCCCCAAGGCTATGGCCAACCCGTTTTTGTGGCCTTTTTCCGCTGGACGAACTTGGCGCCCCGGCTTTGGGCGGGTATTTTTGGGCGCGGCTGTGCCCGCGGCCTATTTTTGGCACACGGAGGTGCCTCGCAAAGTCTCGCGCCATTCCGAGTCCGGCGGACGAAGTTGGCCAGCCCCACCCCCCAAGGCTATAGCCCACCCGTTTTCGTGGCCTTTTACCGCTGGACGAACTGGGAGCCCCGGCCTTCGGGCGGGTATTTTTGGGCGCGGCTGTGCCCGCGGCCTATTTTTGGCACACGGAGGCGCCTCGCAAAGTCTCGCGCCATTCCGAGTCCGGCGGACGAAGTGGGCCAGCCCCACCCCCCAAGGCTATAGCCCACCCGTTTTTGTGGCCTTTTTCCGCTGGACGAACTTGGCGCCCCGGCCTTCGGGCAGGTATTTTTCGGCGCGGCTGTGCCCGCGGCCTATTTTTGAACACGGAGGCGCCTAGCAAAGTCTCGCGCCATACCGAGTCCGGCGGACGAAGTTGGCCAGCCCCACCCCCCAAGGCTATAGCCCACCCGTTTTTGTGGCCTTTTACCGCTGGACGAACTTGACGCCCCGGCCTTCGGGCGGGTATTTTTGGGCGCGGCTGTGCCCGCAGCCTATTTTTGGCACACGGAGGCGCCTCGCAAAGTCTCGCGCCATTCCGAGTCCGGCGGACGAAGTTGGCCAGCCCACCCCCCAAGGCTATAGCCCACCCGTTTTTGTGGGCTTTTACCGCTGGACGAACTTGGCGCCCCGGCCTTCGGGAGGGTATTTTTGGGCGCGGCTGTGCCCGCGGCCTATTTTTGGCACACGGAGGTGCCTCGCAAAGTCTCGCGCCATTCCGAGTCCGGCGGACGAAGTTGGCCAGCCCCACCCCCCAAGGCTATAGCCCACCCTTTTTTGTGGCCTTTTACCACTGGACGAACTTGGCGCCCCGGCCTTCGGGCGGGTATTTTTGGGCGCGGCTGTGCCCGCGGCCTATTTTTGGCCCACGGAGGCGCCTCGCAAAGTCTCGCGCCATTCCGAGTCCGGCGGACAAAGTTGGCCAGCCCCACCCCCCAAGGCTATAGCCCACCCGTTTTTGTGGGCTTTTACCGCTGGACGAACTTGGCGCCCCGGCCTTCGGGAGGGTATTTTTGGGCGCGGCTGTGCCCGCAGCCTATTTTTGGCACACGGAGGTGCCTCGCAAAGTCTCGCGCCATTCCGAGTCCGGCGGACGAAGTGGGCCAGCCCCACCCCCCAAGGCTATAGCCCACCCGTTTTTGTGGCCTTTTTCCGCTGGACGAACTTGGCGCCCCGACCTTCGGGCGGGTATTTTTGGGCGCGGCTGTGCCCGCGGCCTATTTTTGGCACACGGAGGCGCCTCGCAAAGTCTCGCGCCATAACGAGTCCGGCGGACGAAGTTGGCCAGCCCCACCCCCCAAGGCTATAGCCCACCCGTTTTTGTGGCCTTTTACCGCTGGACGAACTTGGCGCCCCGGCCTTCGGGCGGGTATTTTTGGGCGCGGCTGTGCCCGCGGCCTATTTTTTGCACACGGAGGTGCCTCGCAAAGTCTCGTGCCATTCCGAGTCCGGCGGACGAAGTTGGCCAGCCCACCCCCCAAGGCTATAGCCCACCCGTTTTTGTGGGCTTTTACCGCTGGACGAACTTGGCGCCCCGGCCTTCGGGAGGGTTTTTTTGGGCGCGGCTGTGCCCGCGGCCTATTTTTGGCACACGGAGGCGCCTCGCAAAGTCTCGCGCCAGTCCGAGTCCGGCGGACGAAGTTGGCCAGCCCCACCCCCCAAGGCTATAGCCCACCCTTTTTTGTGGCCTTTTACCGCTGGACGAACTTGGCGCCCCGGCCTTCGGGCGGGTATTTTTGGGCGCGGCTGTGCCCGCGGCCTATTTTTTGCACACGGAGGTGCCTCGCAAAGTCTCGTGCCATTCCGAGTCCGGCGGACGAAGTTGGCCAGCCCACCCCCCAAGGCTATAGCCCACCCGTTTTTGTGGGCTTTTACCGCTGGACGAACTTGGCGCCCCGGCCTTCGGGAGGGTTTTTTTGGGCGCGGCTGTGCCCGCGGCCTATTTTTGGCACACGGAGGCGCCTCGCAAAGTCTCGCGCCAGTCCGAGTCCGGCGGACGAAGTTGGCCAGCCCCACCCCCCAAGGCTATAGCCCACCCTTTTTTGTGGCCTTTTACCGCTGGACGAACTTGGCGCCCCGGCCTTCGGGCGGGTATTTTTGGGCGCGGCTGTGCCCGCGGCCTATTTTTGGCACACGGAGGCGCCTCGCAAAGTCTCGCGCCATTCCGAGTCCGGCGGACGAAGTGGGCCGGCCCCACCCCCCAAGGCTATGGCCAACCCGTTTTTGTGGCCTTTTTCCGCTGGACGAACTTGGCGCCCCGGCTTTGGGCGGGTATTTTTGGGCGCGGCTGTGCCCGCGGCCTATGTTTGGCACACGGAGGTGCCTCGCAAAGTCTCGCGCCATTCCGAGTCCGGCGGACGAAGTTGGCCAGCCCCACCCCGCAAGGCTATAGCCCACCCGTTTTCGTGGCCTTTTACCGCTGGACGAACTGGGCGCCCCGGCCTTCGGGCGGGTATTTTTGGGCGCGGCTGTGCCCGCGGCCTATTTTTGGCACACGGAGGCGCCTCGCAAAGTCTCGCGCCATTCCGAGTCCGGCGGACGAAGTGGGCCGGCCCCACCCCCCAAGGCTATGGCCAACCCGTTTTTGTGGCCTTTTTCCGCTGGACGAACTTGGCGCCCCGGCCTTCGGGCGGCTGTGTCCGCGGCCTATTTTTGGCACACGGAGGCACCTCGCAAAGTCTCGCGCCATTCCGAGTCCGGCGGACGAAGTTGGCCGGCCCCACCCCCCAAGGCTATAGCCCACCTGTTTTTGTGGCCTTTTTCCGCTGGACGAACTTGGCGCCCCAGCTTTCGGGCGGGTATTTTTGCGCGCGTCTATGCCCGTGGCCTATTTTTGGCACACGGAGGTGCCTCGCAAAGTCTCGCGCCATTCCGAGTCCGGCGGACGAAGTTGGCCGGCGCACCCCCCAAGGCTATAGCTCACCCGTTTTTGTGGCCTTTTACCGCTGTACGAACTTGGCGCCCCGACTTTGGGCGGGTATTTTTGGACGCGGCTGTGCCCGCGGCCTATTTTTGGCACACGGAGGCGCCTCGCAAAGTCTCGCGCCATTCCGAGTCCGGCGGACGAAGTTGGCCAGCCCCACCCCCCAAGGCTATAGCCCACCCGTTTTTGTGGCCTTTTACCGCTGGACGAACTGGGCGCCCCGGCCTTCGGGCGGGTATTTTTGGGCGCGGATGTGCCCATGGCCTATTTTTGGGACACGGAGGCGCCTTGCAAAGTCTCGCGCCATTCCGAGTCCGGCGGACGAAGTTGGCCAGCCCCACCCCCCAAGGCTATAGCCCCCCGTTTTTGTGGCCTTTTACCGCTGGGATTTGAACTTGGCGCCCGACTTGGGGCCGGTATTTTTGGGCGCGGCTGTGCCCGCGGCCTATTTTTGGCACACGGAGGCGCCTTGCAAAGTCTCGCGCCATTCCGAGTCCGGCGGACGAAGTTGGCCAGCTCCACCCCCCAAGGCTATAGCCCACCCATTTTTGTGGCCTTTTACCGCTGGACGAACTGGGCGCCCCGACCTTCGGGCGGGTATGTTAGGGCACGGCTGTGCCCGCGGGGTATTTTTGGTCCACGGCGGCGCCTCGCGAAGGCGCGCGCCAGGCCGAGTCCGTCGGACGAAGTGGGCCGGCCCCACCCCCCAAGGCTATGGCCAACCCGTTTTTGTGGCCTTTTTCCGCTGGACGAACTTGGCGCCCCGGCCTTCGGGCGGCTGTGCCCGCGGCCTATTTTTGGCACACGGAGGCGCCTCGCAAAGTCTCGCGCCATTCCGAGTCCGGCGGACGAAGTTGGCCGGCCCCACCCCCCAAGGCTATAGCCCACCCGTTTTTGTGGCCTTTTTCCGCTGGACGAACTTGGCGCCCCGGCCTTCGGGCGGGTATTTTTGCGCGCGTCTATGCCCGCGGCCTATTTTTGGCACACGGGGTTGCCTCGCAAAGTCTCGCGCCATTCCGAGTCCGGTGGACGAAGTTGGCCAGCCCCACCCCCCAAGGCTATAGCCCACCCGTTTTTGTGGCCTTTTACCGCTGGACGAACTTGGCGCCCCGACCTTCGGGCGGGTATTTTTGAGCGCGGCTGTGTCCGCGGCCTATTTTTGGCACACGGAGGCGCCTCGCAAAGTCTCGCGCCATTCCGAGTCCGGCGGACGAATTTTCCCAGCCCCACCCCCCAAGGCTATAGCCCACCCGTTTTTGTGGCCTTTTTCCGCTGGACGAACTTGGCACCCCGGCCGTCGGGCGGGTATTTTTGGGCGCGGCTGTGCCCGCGGCCTATTTTTGGCACACGCAGGCGCCTCGCAAAGTCTCGCGCCATTCCGAGTCCGGCGGACGAAGTTGGACAGCCCCACCCCCCAAGGCTATAGCCCACCCGTTTTTGTGGCCTTTTTCCGCTGGACAAACTTGGCGCCCCGGCCTTCGGGCGGGTATTTTTGGGAGCGGCTGTGCCCGCGGCCTATTTTTGGCACACGTAGGTGCCTCGCAAAGTCTCGCGCCATTCCGAGTCCGGCGGACGAAGTTGGCCAGCCCCACCCCCCAAGGCTATAGCCCACCCGTTTTTGTGGCCTTCTCCGCTGGACGAACTTGGCGCCCCGGCCTTCGGTTGGGTATTTTTGGGCGCGGCTGTGCCCGCGGCCTATTTTTGGCACACGGAGGCGCCTCGCAAAGTCTCGCGCCATTCTGAGTCCGGCGGACGAAGTTGGCCAGCCCCACCCCCCAAGGCTATAGCCCACCCGTTTTTGTGGCCTTTTTCCGCTGGACGAACTTGGCGCCCCGGCCTTCGGGCGGGTATTTTTGGGCGCGGCTGTGTCCACGGCCTATTTTTGGCACACGGAGGCGCCTCGCAAAGTCTCGCGCCATTCCGAGTCCGGCGGACGAAGTGGGCCGGCCCCACCCCCCAAGGCTATGGCCAACCCGTTTTTGTGGCCTTTTTCCGCTGGACGAACTTGGCGCCCCGGCTTTGGGCGGGTATTTTTGGGCGCGGCTGTGCCCGCGGCCTATTTTTGGCACACGGAGGTGCCTCGCAAAGTCTCGCGCCATTCCGAGTCCGGCGGACGAAGTTGGCCAGCCCCACCCCCCAAGGCTATAGCCCACCCGTTTGTGTGGCCTTTTACCGCTGGACGAACTGGGCGCCCCGGCCTTCGGGCGGGTATTTTTGGGCGCGGCTGTGCCCGCGGCCTATTTTTGGCACACGGAGGCGCCTCGCAAAGTCTCGCGCCATTCCGAGTCCGGCGGACGAAGTTGGCCAGCCCCACCCCCCAAGGCTATGGCCAACCCGTTTTTGTGGCCTTTTTCCGCTGGACGAACTTGGCGCCCCGGCCTTCGGGCGGCTGTGCCCGCGGCCTATTTTTGGCACACGGAGGCACCTCGCAAAGTCTCGCGCAATACCGAGACCGGCCGACTAAGTTGGCCGGCCCCACACCACACGGCTATAGCCCACCTGTTTTTGTGGCCTTTTTCCGCTGGGACGAACTTGCCGCCCCAGCTTCCGGGCGGGTATTTTTGCGCGCGTCTATGCCCGTGGCCTATTTTTGGCACACGGAGGTGCCTCGCAAAGTCTCGCGCCATTCCGAGTCCGGCGGACGAAGTTGGCCGGCGCACCCCCCAAGGCTATAGCTCACCCGTTTTTGTGGCCTTTTACCGCTGTACGAACTTGGCGCCCCGACTTTGGGCGGGTATTTTTGGACGCGGCTGTGCCCGCGGCCTATTTTTGGCACACGGAGGCGCCTCGCAAAGTCTCGCGCCATTCCGAGTCCGGCGGACGAAGTTGGCCAGCCCCACCCCCCAAGGCTATAGCCCACCCGTTTTTGTGGCCTTTTACCGCTGGACGAACTGGGCGCCCCGGCCTTCGGGCGGGTATTTTTGGGCGCGGCTGTGCCCGCGGCCTATTTTTGGCACACGGAGGCGCCTTGCAAAGTCTCGCGCCATTCCGAGTCCGGCGGACGAAGTTGGCCAGCCCCACCCCCCAAGGCTATAGCCCACCCGTTTTTGTGGCCTTTTACCGCTGGACGAACTTGGCGCCCCGACTTGGGGCCGGTATTTTTGGGCGCGGCTGTGCCCGCGGCCTATTTTTGGCACACGGAGGCGCCTCACAAAGTCTCGCGCCATTCCGAGTCCGGCGGACGAAGTTGGCCAGCTCCACCCCCCAAGGCTATAGCCCACCCATTTTTGTGGCCTTTTACCGCTGGACGAACTGGGCGCCCCGACCTTCGGGCGGGTATTTTAGGGCACGGCTGTGCCCGCGGCCTATTTTTGGTACACGGAGGCGCCTCGCGAAGTCTCGCGCCATTCCGAGTCCGGCGGACGAAGTGGGCCGGCCCCACCCCCCAAGGCTATGGCCAACCCGTTTTTGTGGCCTTTTTCCGCTGGACGAACTTGGCGCCCCGGCCTTCGGGCGGCTGTGCCCGCGGCCTATTTTTGGCACACGGAGGCGCCTCGCAAAGTCTCGCGCCATTCCGAGTCCGGCGGACGAAGTTGGCCGGCCCCACCCCCCAAGGCTATAGCCCACCCGTTTTTGTGGCCTTTTTCCGCTGGACGAACTTGGCGCCCCGGCCTTCGGGCGGGTATTTTTGCGCGCGTCTATGCCCGCGGCCTATTTTTGGCACACGGGGTTGCCTCGCAAAGTCTCGCGCCATTCCGAGTCCGGTGGACGAAGTTGGCCAGCCCCACCCCCCAAGGCTATAGCCCACCCGTTTTTGTGGCCTTTTACCGCTGGACGAACTTGGCGCCCCGACCTTCGGGCGGGTATTTTTGAGCGCGGCTGTGTCCGCGGCCTATTTTTGGCACACGGAGGCGCCTCGCAAAGTCTCGCGCCATTCCGAGTCCGGCGGACGAATTTTCCCAGCCCCACCCCCCAAGGCTATAGCCCACCCGTTTTTGTGGCCTTTTTCCGCTGGACGAACTTGGCACCCCGGCCGTCGGGCGGGTATTTTTGGGCGCGGCTGTGCCCGCGGCCTATTTTTGGCACACGCAGGCGCCTCGCAAAGTCTCGCGCCATTCCGAGTCCGGCGGACGAAGTTGGACAGCCCCACCCCCCAAGGCTATAGCCCACCCGTTTTTGTGGCCTTTTTCCGCTGGACAAACTTGGCGCCCCGGCCTTCGGGCGGGTATTTTTGGGAGCGGCTGTGCCCGCGGCCTATTTTTGGCACACGTAGGTGCCTCGCAAAGTCTCGCGCCATTCCGAGTCCGGCGGACGAAGTTGGCCAGCCCCACCCCCCAAGGCTATAGCCCACCCGTTTTTGTGGCCTTCTCCGCTGGACGAACTTGGCGCCCCGGCCTTCGGTTGGGTATTTTTGGGCGCGGCTGTGCCCGCGGCCTATTTTTGGCACACGGAGGCGCCTCGCAAAGTCTCGCGCCATTCTGAGTCCGGCGGACGAAGTTGGCCAGCCCCACCCCCCAAGGCTATAGCCCACCCGTTTTTGTGGCCTTTTTCCGCTGGACGAACTTGGCGCCCCGGCCTTCGGGCGGGTATTTTTGGGCGCGGCTGTGTCCACGGCCTATTTTTGGCACACGGAGGCGCCTCACAAAGTCTCGCACCATTCCAAGTCCGGCGGACGAAGTTGGCCTGCCCCACCCCCCAAGGCTATAGCCCACCCGTTTTTGTGGCCTTTTTCCGCTGGACGAACTTGGCGCCCCGGCCTTCGGGCGGGTATTTTTTGGCGCGGCTGCACCCGCGGCCTATTTTTGGCACACGGAGGTGCCTCCCCAAGTCTCGCGCCATTCCGAGTCCGGCGGACGAAGTTGGCCAGCCCCACCCCCCAAGGCTATAGCCCACCCGTTTTTGTGGCCTTTTTCCGCTGGACGAACTTGGCGCCCCGGCCTTCGGGCGGGTATTTTTGGGTGCGGCTGTGTCCGCGGCCTATTTTTGGCACACGGAGGTGCCTCGCAAAGTCTCGCACCATTCCGAGTCTGGCGCACGAAGTTGGCCAGCCCCACCCCCCAAGGCTATAGCCCACCCATTTTTGTGGCCTTTTTCCGCTGGACGAACTTGGCGCCCCGGCCTTCGGGCGGGTATTTTTGGGCGCGGCTGTGCCCGCGGCCTATTTTTGGCACACGGAGGTGCCTCGCAAAGTCGCGCGCCATTCCGAGTCCGGCGGACGAAGTTGGCCAGCCCCACCCCCCAAGGCTATAGCCCACCCGTTTTTGTGGCCTTTTACCGCTGGACGAACTTGGCGCCCCGGCCTTCGGGCAGGTATTTTTGGGCGCGGCCATGCCCGCGGCCTATTTTTGGCACACGGAGGCGCCTCGCAAAGTCTCGCGCCATTCCGAGTCCGGCGGACGAAGTTGGCCAGCCCCACCCCCCAGGGCAATAGCCCACCCATTTTTGTGGCCTTTTTCCGCTGGACGAACTTGGCGGCCCGGCCTTGGGGCGGGTATTTTTGGACGTGGCTGTGCCCGCTGCCTATTTTTGGCACATGGAGGTGCCTCGCAATGTCTCGCGCCATTCCGAGTCCGGCGGACGAAGTTGGCCAGCCCCACCCCCCAGGGCAATAGCCCACCCATTTTTGTGGCCTTTTTCCGCTGGACGAACTTGGCGCCCCGGCCTTCGGGCGGGTATTTTTTGGCGCGGCTGCACCCGCGGCCTATTTTTGGCACACGGAGGTGCCTCCCCAAGTCTCGCGCCATTCCGAGTCCGGCGGACGAAGTTGGCCAGCCCCACCCCCCAAGGCTATAGCCCACCCGTTTTTGTGGCCTTTTTCCGCTGGACGAACTTGGCGCCCCGGCCTTCGGGCGGGTATTTTTGGGTACGGCTGTGTCCGCGGCCTATTTTTGGCACACGGAGGTGCCTCGCAAAGTCTCGCACCATTCCGAGTCTGGCGCACGAAGTTGGCCAGCCCCACCCCCCAAGGCTATAGCCCACCCATTTTTGTGGCCTTTTTCCGCTGGACGAACTTGGTGCCCCGGCCTTCGGGCGGGTATTTTTGGGCGCGGCTGTGCCCGCGGCCTATTTTTGGCACACGGAGGTGCCTCGCAAAGTCGCGCGCCATTCCGAGTCCGGCGGACGAAGTTGGCCAGCCCCACCCCCCAAGGCTATAGCCCACCCGTTTTTGTGGCCTTTTACCGCTGGACGAACTTGGCGCCCCGGCCTTCGGGCAGGTATTTTTGGGCGCGGCCATGCCCGCGGCCTATTTTTGGCACACGGAGGTGCCTCGCAAAGTCTCGCGCCATTCCGAGTCCGGCGGACGAAGTTGGCCAGCCCCACCCCCCAGGGCAATAGCCCACCCATTTTTGTGGCCTTTTTCCGCTGGACGAACTTGGCGGCCCGGCCTTGGGGCGGGTATTTTTGGACGTGGCTGTGCCCGCTGCCTATTTTTGGCACACGGAGGTGCCTCGCAATGTCTCGCGCCATTCCGAGTCCGGCGGACGAAGTTGGCCAGCCCCACCCCCCAGGGCAATAGCCCACCCATTTTTGTGGCCTTTTTCCGCTGGACGAACTTGGCGCCCCGGCCTTCGGGCGGGTATTTTTGGGCGCGGCTGTGACCGCGGCCTATTTTTGGCACACGGAGGCGCCTCGCAAAGTCTCGCGCCATTCCGAGTCCGGCGGACGAAGTTGGACAGCCCCACCCCCCAAGGCTATAGCCCACCCGTTTTTGTGGCCTTTTTCCGCAGGACGAACTTGGCGTCCCGGCCTTCGGGCGGGTATTTTTGGGCGCGGCTGTGCCCGCGGCCTATTTTTGGCACACGGAGGCACCTCACAAAGTCTCGCCCCATTCCGAGTCTGGCGGTCGAAGTTGGCCAGCCCCACCCCCCAAGGCTATAGCCCACCCGGTTTTGTGGCCTTTTTCCGCTGGACGAACTTGGTGCCCCGCCCTTCGGGCAGGTATTTTTGGGCGCGGCTGTGTCTGTGGCCTATTTTTGGCACACGGAGGTGCCTCGCAAAGTCTCGCGCCATTCCGAGTCCGGCGGACGAAGTTGGCCAGCCCCACCCCCCAAGGCTATAGCCCACCCGTTTTTGTGGCCTTTTTCCGCTGGACGAACTTGGCGCCCCGGCCTTCGGGCGGGTATTTTTGGGCGCGGCTGTGCCCGCGGCCTATTTTTGGGACACGGAGGTGCCTCGCAAAGTCTCGCGCGCGGACGAAGTTGGGCAGCCTCACCCCCCAAGGCTATAGCCCACCCGTTTTTGTGGCCTTTTTCCGCTGGACGAACTTGGCGCCCCGGCCTTGGGGCGGGTATTTTTGGACGTGGCTGTGCCCGCGGCCTATTTTTGGCACACGGAGGTGCCTCGCAATGTCTCGCGCCATTCCGAGTCCGGCGGACGAAGTTGGCAAGCCCCACCCCCCAGGGCAATAGCCCACCCATTTTTGTGGCCTTTTTCCGCTGGACGAACTTGGCGCCCCGGCCTTCGGGCGGGTATTTTTGGGCGCGGCTGTGACCGCGGCCTATTTTTGGCACACGGAGGCGCCTCGCAAAGTCTCGCGCCATTCCGAGTCCGGCGGACGAAGTTGGACAGCCCCACCCCCCAAGGCTATAGCCCACCCGTTTTTGTGGCCTTTTTCCGCTGGACGAACTTGGCGCCCCGGCCTTCGGGCGGGTATTTTTGGGCGCGGCTGTGCCCACGGCCTATTTTTGGTACACGGAGGCACCTCGCAAAGTCTCGCGCCATTCCGAGTCCGGCGGACGAAGTTGGCCAGCCCCACCCCCCAAGGCTATAGCCCACCCGTTTTTGTGGCCTTTTTCCGCTGGACGAACTTGGCGCCCCGGCCTTCGGGCGGGTATTTTTGGGCGCGGCTGTGCCCGCGGCCTATTTTTGGTACACGGAGGCACCTCGCAAAGTCTCGCGCCATTCCGAGTCCGGCGGACGAAGTTGGCCAGCCCCACCCCCCAAGGCTATAGCCCACCCGTTTTTGTGGCCTTTTTCCGCTGGACGAACTTGGCGCCCCGGCCTTCGGGCGGTTATTTTTTGGCGCGACTGTGCCCGCGGCCTATTTTTGGTACACAGAGGCCCCTCGCAAGGTCTCACGCCATTCCGAGTCCGGCGGACGAAGTTGGCCAGCCCCACCCCCCAAGGCTATAGCCCACCCGTTTTTGTGGCCTTTTTCCGCTGGACGAACTTGGCGCCCCCGCCTTCGGGCGGTTATTTTTGGGCGTTGCTGTGCCCGCGGCCTATTTTTGGCACACGGAGGCCCCTCGTAAAGTCTCACACCATTCCGAGTCCGGCGGACGAAGTTGGCCAGCCCCACCCCCCAAGGTTATAGCCCACCCGTTTTTGTGGCCTTTTTCCGCTGGACGAACTTGGCGCCCCGGCCTTCGGGCGGTTACTTTTGGGCGCGGCTGTGCCCGCGGCCTATTTTTGGCACACGGAGTCCCCTCGTAAAGTCTCGCGCCATTCCGAGTCCGGCGGACGAATTTGGCCAGCCCCACCCCCCAAAGGCTATAGCCCACCCGTTTTTGAGGCCTTTTTCCGCTGGACGAACTTGGCGCCCCGGCCTTGGGGCAGTTATTTTTGGGCGCTTCTGTGCCCGTGGCCTATTTTTGGCACACGGAGGCCCCTCGCAAAGTCTCGCGCCATTCCGAGTCCGGCGGACGAAGTTGGCCAACCCCACCCACCAAGGCTATAGCCCACCCATTTTTGTGGCCTTTTTCCGCTGGACGAACTTGGCGCCCCGGCCTTCGGGCGGTTATTTTTTGGCGAGCCTGTGCCCGCGGCCTATTTTTGTCACACCGAGGCCCCTCCCAAAGTCTCGCGCCATTCCGAGTCCGGCGGACGAAGTTGGCCAGCCCCACCCCCCAAGTCTATAGCCCTCCCGTTTTTGTGGCCTTTTTCCGCTAGACGAACTTGCGCCCCGACCTTCGGGCGGTTCTTTTTGGGCGTGGCTGTGCCCGCGGCCTATTTTTGGCATACGGAGGCCCCTCGCAAAGTCTCGCGCCATTCCGAGTCCGGCGGACGAAGTTGGCCAGCCCCACCCACCAAGGCTATAGCCCACCCATTTTTGTGGCCTTTTTCCCCTGGACGAACTTGGCGCCCCGGCCTTCGGGCAGTTATTTTTTGGCGCGGCTGTGCCCGCGGCCTATTTTTGTCACACCGAGGCCCCTCCCAAAGTCTCGCGCCATTCCGAGTCCGGCGGACGAAGTTGGCCAGCCCCACCCCCCAAGGCTATAGCCCACCCGTTTTTGTGGCCTTTTACCGCTGGACGAACATGGCGCGCCGGCCTTCGGGCGGGTATTTTTGTGCGCGGCTGTGCCCGCGGCCTGTTTTTGGCACACGGAGGCGCCTCGCAAAGTCTCGCGCCATTCCCAGTCCGGCGGACGAAGTTGGACAGCCCCACCCTCCAAGGCTATAGCCCACCCGTTTTTGTGGCCTTTTACCGCTGGACGAACTTGGCGCCCCGGCCTTTGGGCGGTTATTTTTAGGCGCGGCTGTGCCCGCGGCCTATTTTTGGCACACGGAGGCGCCTCGGAAAGTCTAGCGCCATTCCGAGTCCGGCGGACGAAGTTGGCCAGCCCCACCCCCCAAGGCTATAGCCCACCCGTTTTTGTGGCCTTTTTCCGCTGGACGAACTTGGCTCCCCGGCCTTCGGGCGGGTATTTTTGGACGCGGCTGTGCCCGCGGCCTATTTTTGGCACACGGAGGTGCCTCGCAAAGTCTCGCGCCATTCCGAGTCCGGCGGACGAAGTTGGCCAGCCCCACCCACCAAGGCTATAGCCCACCCGTTTTTGTGGCCTTTTTCCGCTGGACGAACTTGGCGCCCCGGCCTTCGGGCGGGTATTTTTGGGCGCGGCTGTGCCCGCGGCCTATTTTTGTCACACGGAGGCACCTCGCAAAGTCTCGCGCCATTCCGAGTCCGGCGGACGAAGTTGGCCAGCCCCACCCACCAAGGCTATAGCCCACCCATTTTTGTGGCCATTTTCTGCTGGACGAACTTGGCGCCCCGGCCTTCGGGCGGTTATTTTTTGGCGCGGCTGTGCCCGCGGCCTATTTTTGTCACACCGAGGCCCCTCCCAAAATCTCGCGCCATTCCGAGTCCGGCGGATGAAGTTGGCCAGCCCCACCCACCAAGGCTATAGCCCACCCATTTTTGTGGCCTTTTTCCGCTGGACGAACTTGGCGCCCCGGCCTTCGGGCGGTTATTTTTTGGCGCGGCTGTGCCCGCGGCCTATTTTTGTCACACCGAGGCCCCTCCCAAAGTCTCGCGCCATTCCGAGTCCGGCGGACGAAGTTGGCCAGCCCCACCCCCCAAGGCTATAGCCCACCCGTTTTTGTGGCCTTTTACCGCTGGACGAACTTGGCGCGCCGGCCTTCGGGCGGGTATTTTTGTGCGCGGCTGTGCCCGCGGCCTGTTTTTGGCACACGGAGGCGCCTCGCAAAGTCTCGCGCCATTCCCAGTCCGGCGGACGAAGTTGGCCAGCCCCACCGCCCAAGGCTATAGCCCACCCGTTTTTGTGGCCTTTTACCGCTGGACGAACTTGGCGCCCCGGCCTTTGGGCGGTTATTTTTTGTCACGGCTGTGCCCGCGGCCTATTTTTAGCACACGGAGGCGCCTCGCAAAGTCTCGCGCCATTCCGAGTCCGGCGGACGAAGTTGGCCAGCCCCACCCCCCAAGGCTATAGCCCACCCGTTTTTGTGGCCTTTTTCCGCTGGACGAACTTGGCTCCCCGGCCTTCGGGCGGGTATTTTTGGACGCGGCTGTGCCCGCGGCCTATTTTTCGCACACAGAGGCGCCTCGCAAAGTCTCGCGGCATTCCGAGTCCGGCGGACGAAGTTGGCCAGCCCCACCCCCCAAGGCTATAGCCCACCTGTTTTTGTGGCCTTTTACCGCTGGACGAACTTGGCGCGCCGGCCTTCGGGCGGGTATTTTTGGGCGCGGCTGTGCCCGCAGCCTATTTTTGGCACACGGAGGCGCATCGCAAAGTCTCGCGCCATTCCGAGTCCGGCGGACGAAGTTGGCCAGCCCCACCCCCCAAGGCTATAGCCCACCCGTTTTTGTGGCCTTTTTCCGCAGGACGAACTTGGCGCCCCGGCCTACGGGCGGTTATTTTTTGGCGCGACTGCGCCCGCGGCCTATTTTTGGTACACGGAGGCCCCTCGCAAAGTCTCACGCCAGTCCAAGTCCGGCGGACGAAGTTGGCCAGCCCCACCCCCCAAGGCTATAGCCCACCCGTTTTTGTGGCCTTTTTCCGCAGGACGAACTTGGCGCCCCGGCCTACGGGCGGTTATTTTTTGGCGTGACTGTGCCCGCGGCCTATTTTTGGTACACGGAGGCCCCTCGCAAAGTCTCACGCCAGTCCAAGTCCGGCGGACGAAGTTGGCCAGCCCCACCCCCCAAGGCTATAGCCAACCCGTTTTTGTGGCCTTTTTCCGCTGGACGAACTTGGCGCCCCGGACTTCGGGCGGGTATTTTTTGGCCCGGCTGTGCCCGCGGCCTATTTTTGGCACACGGAGGCGCCTCGCAAAGTCTCGCGCCATTCCGAGTCCGGCGGACGAAGTTGGCCGGCCCCACCCCCCAAGGCTATAGCCCACCCGTTTTTGTGACCTTTTACCGCTGTACGAACTTGGCGCCCCAGACTTCGGGGGGGTATTTTTGGGCGCGGCTGTGCCCGCGGCCTATTTTTGGCACACTTTTACCGCTGGACGAACTTGGCGCCCCGGCCTTTGGGCGGGTATTTTAGGGCGCGGCTGTGCCCGCAGCCTATTTTTTGCACACGGAGGCACCTCGCAAAGTCTCGCACCATTCCGAGTCCGGCGGACGAAGTTGGCCAGCCCCACCCCCCAAGGCTATAGCCCACCCGTTTTTGTGGCCTTTTTCCGCTGGACGAACTTGGCGCCCCGGCCTTCGGGCGGGTATTTTTGAGCGCGGCTGTGCCCGCGGCCTATTTTTGGCACAAGGAGGCACCTCGCAAAGTCTCGCGCCATTCCGAGTCCGGCGGATGAAGTTGGCCAGCCCCACCCCCCAAGGCTATAGCCCACCCGTTTTTGTGGCCTTTTTCCGCTGGACGAACTTAGCGCCCCGGCCTTCGGGCGGGTATTTTTGGACGCGGCTGTGCCCGCGGCCTATATTTGGCACACGGAGGCACCTCGCAAAGTCTCGCGCCATTCCGAGTCCGGCGGACGAAGTTGGCCAGCCCCACCCCCCAAGGCTGTAGCCCACCCGTTTTTGTGGCCTTTTACTGCTGAACGAACTTGGCTCCCCGGCCTTCGGATGGGTATTTTTGGTTGCGGCTGAGCCCGCGGACTTTTTTTTGCACACGGAGGCGCCTCGCAAAGTCTCACGTCATTCCGAGTCTGGCGGACGAAGTTGGCCAGCCCCACCCCCCAAGGCTATAGCCCACCCGTTTTTGTGGCCTTTTTCCGCTGGACGAACTTGGCGCCCCGGCCTTCGGGCGGGTATTTTTGGGCGCGGCTGTGCCCGCGGCGTATTTTTTTCACACGGACGCACCTCGCAAAGTCTCGCGCCATTCCGAGTCCGGCGGACGAAGTTGGCCAGCCCCACCCCCCATGGCTATAGCCCACCCGTTTTTGTGGCCTTTTTCCGCTAGACGAACTTGGCGCCCCGGCCTTCGGGCGGGTATTTTTGGGCGCGGCTGTGCCCGCGGCCTATATTTGGCACACGGAGGCGCCTCGCAAAGTCTCGCGCCATTCCGAGTCTGGGGGACGAAGTTGGCCAGCCCCACCCCCCAAGGCTGTAGCCCACCCGTTTTTGTGGCCTTTTTCCGCTGGACGAACTTGGCGCCCCGGCCTTCGGGCGGGTATTTTTTTCGGCGCGGCTGTGCCCGCGGCCTATTTTTGGCACACGGAGGCGCCTCACAAAGTCTCGCGCCATTCCGAGTCCGGCGGACGAAGTTGGCCAGCCCCTCCCCCCAAGGCTATAGCCCACCCGTTTTTGTGGCCTTTTTCCGCTGGACGAACTTGGCGCCCCGGCCTTCGGGAGGGTATTTTTGGCCGCGGCTGTGCCCGCGGCCTATTTTTGGCACACGGAGGCGCCTCGCAAAGTCTCACGCGATTCCGAGTCCGGCGGACGAAGTTGGCCAGCCCCACCCCCCAACGCTATAGCCCACCTGTTTTTGTGGCCTTTTTCCGCTGGACGAACTTGGCGCCCCGGACTTCGGGCGGGTATTTTTGCGCGCGGCTGTGCCCGCGGCCTATTTTGGGCACACGGAGGCACCTCGCAAAGTCTCGTGCCATTCGGATTCCGGCGGACGAAGCTGGCCAGCCCCACACCCCAAGGCTATAGCCCACCCGTTTTTGTGGCCTTTTTCCGCTGGACGAACTTGGCGCCCCAGCCTTCGGGCGGGTATTTTTGGGCGCGGCTGTGCCCGCTGCCTATTTTTGGCACACGGAGGCGCCTCGCAAAGTCTCGCGCCATTCCAAGCCCGGTGGACGAAGTTGGCCAGCCCCACCCCCCAAGGCTATAGCCCACCCGTTTTTGTGGCCTTTTACCGCTGGACGAACTTGGCACCCCGGCCTTCGGGCGGGTATTTTTGGGCGCGGCTGTGCCCGCGGCCTATATTTGGCACACGGAGGCACCTCGCAAAGTCTCGCGCCATTCCGAGTCCGGCGGACGAAGTTGGCCAGCCCCACCCCCCAAGGCTGTAGCCCACCCGTTTTTGTGGCCTTTTACTGCTGGACGAACTTGGCTCCCCGGCCTTCGGATGGGTATTTTTGGTTGCGGCTGAGCCCGCGGACTTTTTTTCGCACACGGAGGCGCCTCGCAAAGTCTCACGTCATTCCGAGTCTGGCGGACGAAGTGGGCCAGCCCCACCCCCCAAGGCTATAGCCCACCCGTTTTTGTGGCCTTTTTCCGCTGGACGAACTTGGCGCCCCGGCCTTCGGGTGGGTATTTTTGGGCGCGGCTGTGCCCGCGGCGTATTTTTTTCACACGGACGCACCTCGCAAAGACTCGCGCCATTCCGAGTCCGGCGGACGAAGTTGGCCAGCCCCACCCCCCATGGCTATAGCCCACCCGTTTTTGTGGCCTTTTTCCGCTAGACGAACTTGGCGCCCCGGCCTTCGGGCGGGTATTTTTGGGCGCGGCTGTGCCCGCGCCCTATTTTTGGCACACGGAGGTGCCTCGCAGAGTCTCGCGCCATTCCGAGTCCGGCGGACGAAGTTGGCCAGCCCCACCCCCCAAGGCTATAGCCCACCCGTTTTTGTGGCCTTTTTCCGCTGGACGAACTTGGCGCCCCGGCCTTCGGCAGGTATTTTTGGGCGCGGCTGTGCCCGCGGCCTATTTTTGGCACACGGAGGCGCCTCGCAAAGTCTCGCTCCATTCCGAGTCCGGCGGACGAAGTCGGCCGGCCCCACCCCCCAAGGCTATAGCCCACCCGTTTTTGTGGCCTTTTTCCGCTGGACGAACTTGGCGCCCCGGCCTTCGGGCGGGTAGTTTTGGGCGCGGCTGTGCCCGCGGCCTATTTTTGGCACACGGAGGCGGCTCACAAAGTCTCGCGCCATTCCAAGCCCGGTGGACGAAGTTGGCCAGCCCCACCCCCCAAGGCTATAGCCCACCCGTTTTTGTGGCCTTTTACCGCTGGACGAACTTGGCACCCCGGCCTTCGGGCGGGTATTTTTGGGCGCGGCTGTGCCCGCGGCCTATATTTGGCACACGGAGGCGCCTCGCAAAGTCTCGCGCCATTCCGAGTCTGGGGGACGAAGTAGGCCAGCCCCACCCCCCAAGGCTGTAGCCCACCCGTTTTTGTGGCCTTTTTCCGCTGGACGAACTTGGCGCCCCGGCCATCGGGCGGGTATTTTTTTCGGCGCGGCTGTGCCCGCGGCCTATTTTTGGCACACGGAGGCACCTCGCAAAGTCTCGCGCCATTCCGAGTCCGGCGGACGAAGTTGGCCAGCCCCTCCCCCCAAGGCTATAGCCCACCCGTTTTTGTGGCCTTTTTCCGCTGGACGAACTTGGCGCCCCGGACTTCGGGCGGGTATTTTTGCGCGCGGCTGTGCCCGCGGCCTATTTTTGGCACACGGAGGCGCCTCGCAAAGTCTCGTGCCATTCGGAGTCCGGCGGACGAAGCTGGCCAGCCCCACCCCCCAAGGCTATAGCCCACCCGTTTTTGTGGCCTTTTTCCGCTGGACGAACTTGGCGCCCCAGCCTTCGGGCGGGTATTTTTGTGCGCGGCTGTGCCCGCTGCCTATTTTTGGCATACGGAGGCGCCTCGCAAAGTCTCGCGCCATTCCAAGTCCGGCCGACGAAGTTGGCCAGCCCCACCCCCCAAGGCTATAGCCCACCCGTTTTTGTGGCCTTTTTCCGCTGGACGAACTTGGCGCCCCGGCCTTTGGGCGGGTATTTTTTGTCTTGCGGCTTTGTCCATGCCTATTTTTGGCACATGGAGGTGCCTCGCAAAGTCTCGCGCCATTCCGAGTCCGGCGGACGAAGTTGGCCAGCCCCACCCCCCAAGGCTATAGCCTACCCGTTTTTGTGGCCTTTTTCCGCTGGACGAACTTGGCGCCCCGGCCTTCGGGCGGGTATTTTTTGGGTGCGGCTGTGCCCGCGGCCTATTTTTGGCACATGGAGGTGCCTCGCAAAGTCTCGCGCCATTCCGAGTCCGGCGGACGAAGTTGGCCAGCCCCACCCCCCAAGGCTATAGCCCACCCGTTTTTGTGGCCTATTTCCGCTGGACGAACTTGGCGCCCCGGCCTTCGGGGGGGTATTTTTGGGCACGGCTGAGGCCGCAGCCTATTTTTGGCACACGGAGGTGCCTCGCAAAGTCTCGCGCCATTCCGAGTCCGGCGGACGAAGTGGGCCAGCCCCACCCCCCAAGGCTATAGCCCACCCGTTTTTGTGGCCTTTTTCCGCTGGACGAACTTGGCGCCCCGGCCTTCGGGAGGGTATTTTTGGCCGCGGCTGTGCCCGCGGCCTATTTTTAGCACACGGAGGCGCCTCGCAAACTCTCACGGGATTCCGAGTCCGGCGGACGAAGTTGGCCAGCCCCACCCCCTAAGGCTATAGCCCACCCGTTTTTGTGGCCTTTTTCCGCTGGACGAACTTGGCGCCCCGGACTTCGGGCGGGTATTTTTGCGCGCAGCTGTGCCCGCGGCCTATTTTTGGCACACGGAGGCGCCTCGCAAAGTCTCGCGCCATTCCGAGTCCGGCGGACGAAGCTGGCCAGCCCCACCCCCCAAGGCTATAGCCCACCCGTTTTTGTGGCCTTTTTCCGCTGGATGAACTTGGCGCCCCAGCCTTCGGGCGGGTATTTTTGGGCGCGGCTGTGCCCGCTGCCTATTTTTGGCACACGGAGGCGCCTCGCAAAGTCTCGCGCCATTCCGAGTCCGGCGGACGAAGCTGGCCAGCCCCACCCCCCAAGGCTATAGCCCACCCGTTTTTGTGGCCTTTTTCCGCTGGATGAACTTGGCGCCCCGGCCTTCGGGCGGGTATTTTTGGGCGCGGCTGTGCCCGATGCCTATTTTTGGCACACGGAGGCGCCTCGCAAAGTCTCGCGCCATTCCGAGTCCGGCGGACGAAGTTGGCCAGCCCCACCCCCCAAGGCTATAGCCCACCCGTTTTTGTTGCCTTTTTCCGATGGACGAACTTGGCGCCCCGGCCTTCGGGCGGGTATTTTTGGGCGCGGCTGTGCCCACGGCCTATTTTTGGCACACGGAGGCGCCTGGCAAAGTCTCGCGCCATTCCGAGTCCGGCGGACGAAGCTGGCCAGCCCCACCCCCCAAGGCTATAGCCCACCCGTTTTTGTGGCCTTTTTCCGCTGGACGAACTTGGCGCCCCGGCCTTCGGGCGGATATTTTTGGGCGCGGCTGTGCCCGCGGCCAAATTTTTGGCCCACAGAGGCACCTCGCAAAGTCTCGTGCCATTCCGAGTCCGGCGGACGAGGTTGGCCAGCGCCACCCCCCAAGGATATAGCCCACCCGTTTTTGTGGCGTTTTTCCGCTGGACGAACTTGGCGCCCCGGCCTTCGGGCGGGTATTTTTGGGCGCGGCTTTGCCCGCGGCCTATTTTTGGCAAACGGAGGCGCCTCGCAAAGTCTCGCGCCATTCCGAGTCCGGCGGACGAAGTTGGACAGCGCCACCCCCCAAGGCTATAGCCCACCCGTTTTTGTGGCCTTTTTCCGCTGGACGAACTTGGCGCCCCAGCCTTCGGGCGGGTATTTTTGGGCGCGGCTGTGCCCGCGGCCTATTTTTGGCACACGGAGGCGCCTCGCAAAGTCTCGCGCCATTCCGAGTCCGGCGGACGAAGTTGGCCAGCCCCACCCCCCAAGGCTATAGCCCACCCGTTTTTGTGGCCTTTTTCCGCTGAACGAACTTGGCGCCCCGGCCTTCGGGCGGATATTTTTGCGCGCGGCTGTGCCCGCGGCCAAATTTTTGGCCCACAGAGGCACCTCGCAAAGTCTCGTGCCATTCCGAGTCCGGCGGACGAGGTTGGCCAGCGCCACCCCCCAAGGATATAGCCCACCCGTTTTTGTGGCCTTTTTCCGCTGGACGAACTTGGCGCCCCAGCCTTCGGGTGGGTATTTTTGGGCGCGGCTGTGCCCGCTGCCTATTTTTGGCACATGGAGGCGCCTCGCAAAGTCTCGCACCATTCTGAGTCCGGCGGACGAAGTTGGCCCGCCCCACCCCCCAAGGCTATAGCCCACCCGTTTTTGTGGCCTTTTTCCGCTGGACGAACTTGGCGCCCCAGCCTTCGGGCGGGTATTTTTGGGCGCGGCTGTGCCCGCGGCCTATTTTTGGCACACGGAGGCGCCTCACAAAGTCTCGCGCCATTCCGAGTCCGGCGGACGAAGTTGGCCAGCCCCACGCCCCAAGGCTATAGCCCACCCGTTTTTGTGGCCTTTTTCCGCTGAACGAACTTGGCGCCCCGGCCTTCGGGCGGATATTTTTGCGCGCGGCTGTGCCCGCGGCCAAATTTTTGGCCCACAGAGGCACCTCGCAAAGTCTCGTGCCATTCCGAGTCCGGCGAACGAGGTTGGCCAGCGCCACCCCCCAAGGATATAGCCCACCCGTTTTTGTGGCCTTTTTCCGCTGGACGAACTTGGCGCCCCAGCCTTCGGGTGGGTATTTTTGGGCGCGGCTGTGCCCGCTGCCTATTTTTGGCACACGGAGGCGCCTCGCAAAGTCTCGCGCCATTCTGAGTCCGGCGGACGAAGTTGGCCAGCCCCACCCCCCAAGGCTATAGCCCACCCGTTTTTGTGGCCTTTTTCCGCTGGACGAACTTGGCGCCCCGGCCTTCGGGCGGGTATTTTTGGGCGCGGCTTTGTCCGCGGCCTATTTTTGGCACACGGAGGTGCCTCGCAAAGTCTCGCGCCATTCCGAGTCCGGCGGATGAAGTTGGCCAGCCCCACCCCCCAAGGCTATAGCCTACCCGTTTTTGTGGCCTTTTTCCGCTGGACGAACTTGGCGCCCCGGCCTTCGGGCGGGTATTTTTGGGCGCGGCTGTGCCCGCGGCCTATTTTTGGCACATGGAGGTGCCTCGCAAAGTCTCGCGCCATTCCGAGTCCGGCGGACGAAGTTGGCCAGCCCCACCCCCCAAGGCTATAGCCCACCCGTTTTTGTGGCCTATTTCCGCTGGACGAACTTGGCGCCCCGGCCTTCGGGCGGGTATTTTTGGGCACGGCTGAGGCCGCAGCCTATTTTTGGCACACGGAGGTGCCTCGCAAAGTCTCGCGCCATTCCGAGTCCGGCGGACGAAGTTGGCCAGCCCCACCCCCCAAGGCTATAGCCCACCCGTTTTTGTGGCCTTTTTCCGCTGGACGAACTTGGCGCCCCGGCCTTCGGGCGGATATTTTTGGGCGCGGCTGTGCCCGCGGCCAAATTTTTGGCCCACAGAGGCACCTCGCAAAGTCTCGTGCCATTCCGAGTCCGGCGGACGAGGTTGGCCAGCGCCACCCCCCAAGGATATAGCCCACCCGTTTTTGTGGCGTTTTTCCGCTGGACGAACTTGGCGCCCCGGCCTTCGGGCGGGTATTTTTGGGCGCGGCTTTGCCCGCGGCCTATTTTTGGCAAACGGAGGCGCCTCGCAAAGTCTCACGCCATTCCGAGTCCGGCGGACGAAGTTGGCCAGCCCCACCCCCCAAGGCTATAGCCCACCCGTTTTTGTGGCCTTTTTCCGCTGGACGAACTTGGCGCCCCAGCCTTCGGGCGGGTATTTTTGGGCGCGGCTGTGCCCGCTGCCTATTTTTGGCACACGGAGGCGCCTCGCAAAGTCTCGCGCCATTCCGAGTCCGGCGGACGAAGTTGGCCAGCCCCACCCCCCAAGGCTATAGCCCACCCGTTTTTGTGGCCTTTTTCCGCTGGACGAACTTGGCGCCCCGGCCTTCGGGCGGGTATTTTTGGGCGCGGCTTTGCCCGCGGCCTATTTTTGGCAAACGGAGGCGCCTCGCAAAGTCTCACGCCATTCCGAGTCCGGCGGACGAAGTTGGCCAGCGCCACCCCCCAAGGCTATAGCCCACCCGTTTTTGTGGCCTTTTTCCGCTAGACGAACTTGGCGACCCGGCCTTCGGGCGGGTATTTTTAGGCGTGGCTGGGCCCATGGCCTATTTTTGGCACACGGAGGCGCCTCGCAAAGTCTGGCGCCATTCCGAGTCCGGCGGACGAACTTGGCCAGCCCCACCCCCAAGGCTATAGCCCACCCGTTTTGTGGCCTTTTACCGCTGGACGAACTTGGCGCCCGGCCTTCGGGTGGGTATTTTTAAGCGGCTGTGCCCACGGTCTATTTTTGGCACACAGAGGTGCCTGCAAAGTCTCGCGCCATTCCGAGTCCCGCGGCGGACCAGTTGGCCTGCCCCACCCCCAAGGATATAGCCCACCCGTTTTGTGGCCTTTTCCCGATGGACGAACTTGGCGCCCCGGCCTTCGGGCGGGTATTTTTGGGCGCGGCTGTGTCCGCGGCCTATTTTTGGAACACGGAGGCGCCTCGTAAAGTCTCGCGCCATTCCGAGTCCGGCGGACGAAGTTGGCCAGTCCCACCCCCGTAGGCTATAGCCCACCCGTTTTTGTGGCCTTTTACCGCTGGACGAACTTGGCGCCCCGGCCTTCGGGTGGGTATTTTGGGCGCGGCTGTGCCCGTGGCCTATTTTTCGCACACGGAGGGGCCTCGCAAAGTCTCGCTCAATTCCGAGTCCGGCGGACGAAGTTGGCCAGCCCCACCCCCCAAGGCTATAGCCCACCCGTTTTTGTGGCCTTTTACCGCTGGACGAACTTGGCGCCCCGGCCTTCGGGTGGGTATTTTTGGTAGCGGCTGTGCCCTCGGCCTATTTTTGGCACACAGAGGTGCCTCGCAAAGTCTCGCGCCATTCCGAGTCCGGCGGACGAAGTTGGCCTGCCCCACCCCCCAAGGATATAGCCCACCCGTTTTTGTGGCCTTTTCCCGATGGACGAACTTGGCGCCCCGGCCTTCGGGCGGGTATTTTTGGGCGCGGCTGTGTCCGCGGCCTATTTTTGGAACACGGAGGCGCCTCGTAAAGTCTCGCGCCATTCCGAGTCCGGCGGACGAAGTTGGCCAGTCCCACCCCCGTAGGCTATAGCCCACCCGTTTTTGTGGCCTTTTACCGCTGGACGAACTTGGCGCCCCAGCCTTCGGGCGGGTATTTTTGGGCGCGGCTGTGCCCGTGGCCTATTTTTCGCACACGGAGGGGCCTCGCAAAGTCTCGCTCAATTCCGAGTCCGGCGGACGAAGTTGGCCAGCCCCACCCCCCAAGGCTATAGCCCACCCGTTTTTGTGGCCTTTTACCGCTGGACGAACTTGGCGCCCCGGCCTTCGGGTGGGTATTTTTGGAAGCGGCTGTGCCCACGGTCTATTTTTGGCACACAGAGGTGCCTCGCAAAGTCTCGCGCCATTCCGAGTCCGGCGGACGAAGTTGGCCTGCCCCACCCCCCAAGGATATAGCCCACCCGTTTTTGTGGCCTTTTCCCGATGGACGAACTTGGCGCCCCGGCCTTCGGGCGGGTATTTTTGGGCGCGGCTGTGTCCGCGGCCTATTTTTGGAACACGGAGGCGCCTCGCAAAGTCTCGCGCCATTCCGAGTCCGGCGGACGAAGTTGGCCAGTCCCACCCCCGTAGGCTATAGCCCACCCGTTTTTGTGGCCTTTTACCGCTGGACGAACTTGGCGCCCCAGCCTTCGGGCGGGTATTTTTGGGCGCGGCTGTGCCCGTGGCCTATTTTTCGCACACGGAGGGGCCTCGCAAAGTCTCGCTCAATTCCGAGTCCGGCGGACGAAGTTGGCCAGCCCCACCCCCCAAGGCTATAGCCCACCCGTTTTTGTGGCCTTTTACCGCTGGACGAACTTGGCGCCCCGGCCTTCGGGTGGGTATTTTTGGAAGCGGCTGTGCCCACGGTCTATTTTTGGCACACAGAGGTGCCTCGCAAAGTCTCGCGCCATTCCGAGTCCGGCGGACGGTTGGCCTGCCCCACCCCCCAAGGATATAGCCCACCCGTTTTGTGGCCTTTGCCCGCTGGACGAACTTGGCGCCCCGGCCTTCGGGCGGATATTTTTGGGCGCGGCTGTGTCCGCGGCCTATTTTTGGAACACGGAGGCGCCTCGCAAAGTCTCGCGCCATTCCGAGTCCGGCGGACGAAGTTGGCCAGTCCCACCCCCGTAGGCTATAGCCCACCCGTTTTTGTGGCCTTTTACCGCTGGACGAACTTGGCGCCCCAGCCTTCGGGCGGGTATTTTTGGGCGCGGCTGTGCCCGTGGCCTATTTTTCGCACACGGAGGGGCCTCGCAAAGTCTCGCTCAATTCCGAGTCCGGCGGACGAAGTTGGCCAGCCCCACCCCCCAAGGCTATAGCCCACCCGTTTTTGTGGCCTTTTACCGCTGGACGAACTTGGCGCCCCGGCCTTCGGGCGGGTATTTTTGGACGCGGCTGTGCCCGCGGTCTATTTTTGGCACACAGAGGCGCCTCGCAAAGTCTCACGCCATTCCGAGTCCGGCGGACGAAGTTGGCCTGCCCCACCCCCCTAGGATATAGCCCACCCGTTTTTGTGGCCTTTTCCCGATGTACGAACTTGGCGCCCCGGCCTTCCGGCGGGTATTTTTGGGTGCGGCTGTGCCCGCGGTCTATTTTTGGCACACAGAGGTGCCTCGCAAAGTCTCACGCCATTCCGAGTCCGGTGGACGAAGTTGGCCTGCCCCACCCCCCAAGGATATAGCCCACCCGTTTTTGTGGCCTTTTACCGCTGGATGAACTTGGCGCCCCAGCCTTTGGGCGGGTATTTTTGGGTGCGGCTGTGCCCGCGGCCTATTTTGGGCACACGGAGGCGCCTCGCAAAGTCTCGCGCCATTCCGAGTCCGGCGGACGAAGTTGGCCAGCCCCACCCCCCAAGGCTATAGCCCACCCGTTTTTGTGGCCTTTTACCGCTGGACGAACTTGGCGCCCCGGCCTTCGGGCGGGTATTTTTGGACGCGGCTGTGCCCGCGGTCTATTTTTGGCACACAGAGGCGCCTCGCAAAGTCTCACGCCATTCCGAGTCCGGCGGACGAAGTTGGCCTGCCCCACCCCCCTAGGATATAGCCCACCCGTTTTTGTGGCCTTTTCCCGATGTACGAACTTGGCGCCCCGGCCTTCCGGCGGGTATTTTTGGGTGCGGCTGTGCCCGCGGTCTATTTTTGGCACACAGAGGTGCCTCGCAAAGTCTCACGCCATTCCGAGTCCGGAGGAGGCAGTTGGCCTTCCCCACCCCCTAGGATATAGCCCACCCGTTTTGTGGCCTTTCCCCGATGTAATGAACTTGGCGCCCCGGCCTTCCGGCGGGTATTTTTGGGTGCGGCTGTGCCCGCGGTCTATTTTTGGCACACAGAGGTGCCTCGCAAAGTCTCACGCCATTCCGAGTCCGGTGGACGAAGTTGGCCTGCCCCACCCCCCAAGGATATAGCCCACCCGTTTTTGTGGCCTTTTACCGCTGGATGAACTTGGCGCCCCAGCCTTTGGGCGGGTATTTTTGGGTGCGGCTGTGCCCGCGGCCTATTTTGGGCACACGGAGGCGCCTCGCAAAGTCTCGCACCATTCCGAGTCCGGCGGACGAAGTTGGCCAGCCCCACCCCCCCAAGGCTATCTCCCACCCGTTTTTGTGGCATTCTTCCGCTTTACGAACTTGGCGCCCCGGCCTTCGGGCGGGTATTTTTGGGTGCGGCTGTGCCCGCGGCCTATTTTTGGCACACGGAGGTGCCTCGCAAAGTCTCGCCCCATTCCTAGTCCGGCGGACGAAGTTGGCCAGCCCCACCCCCCAAGGCTATAGCCCACCCGTTTTTGTGGCCTTTTTCCGCTGGACGAACTTGGCGCCCCGGCCTTCGGGCGGGTATTTTTGGGCGCGGCTGTGCCCGCGGCCTATTTTTGGCACACAGAGGCGCCTCGCAAAGTCTCGCGCCATTCCGAGTCCGGCGGACAAAATTGGCCTGCCCCACCCCCCAAGGATATAGCCCACCCGTTTTTGTGGCCTTTTCCGGCTGGACGAACTTGGCGCCCCGGCCTTCGGGCGGGTATTTTTTGACGCGGCTGTGCCCGCGGCCTATTTTTTGCACACGGAGGCGCCTCGCAAAGTCTCATGCCATTCCGAGTCCTGCGGACGAAGTTGGCCAGCCCCACCCCCCAAGGCTATAGCCCACCCGTTTTTGTGGCCTTTTTCCGCTGGACGAACTTGGCGCCCCGTCCTTCGGGCGGGTATTTTTGGGCGCGGCTGTGCCCGCGGCCTATTTTTGGAACACGGAGGCGCCTCGCAAAGTCTCGCGCCATTCCGAGTCCGGCGGACGAAGTTGGCCAGTCCCACCCCCCTAGGCTATAGCCCACCCGTTTTTGTGGCCTTTTACCGCTGGATGAACTTGGCGCCCCAGCCTTTGGGCGGGTATTTTTGGGCGCGGCTGTGCCTGTGGCCTATTTTTCGCACACGGAGGTGCCTCGCAAAGTCTCGCGCAATTCCGAGTCCGGCGGACGAAGTTGGCCAGCCCCACCCCCCAAGGCTATAGCCCACCCGTTTTTGTGGCCTTTTACCGCTGGACGAACTTGGCGCCCCGGGCTTCGGGAAGGTATTTTTGGACGCGGCTGTGCCCGCGGTCTATTTTTGGCACACAGAGGCGCCTCGCAAAGTCACACACCATTCCGAGTCCGGCGGACGAAGTTGGCCTGCCCCACCCCCCAAGGTATAGCCCACCCGTTTTTGTGGCCTTTTCCCGATGGACGAACTTGGCGCCCCGGCCTTCCGGCGGGTATTTTTGGGTGCGGCTGTGCCCGCGGCCTATTTTTGGCACACGGAGGCGCCTCGCAAAGTCTCGCGCCATTCCGAGTCGGGCGGACGAAGTTGGCCAGCCCCACCCCCCCAAGGCTATCTCCCACCCGTTTTTGTGGCCTTTTTCCGCTGGACGAACTTGGCGCCCCGGCCTTCGGGCAGGTATTTTTGGGTACGGATGTGCCCGCGGCCTATTTTTGGCACACTGAGGTGCCTCGCAAAGTCTCACGCCATTCCGAGTCCGGCGGACGAAGTTGGCCAGCCCCACCCCCCAAGGCTATAGCCCACCCGTTTTTCTTGCCTTTTTCCGCTGGACGAACTTGGCGCCCCGGCCTTCGGGTGGGTATTTTTGGGCGCGGTTGCGCCCGCGGCCTAGTTTTGGCACACGGAGGCACCTCGTAAATTCTTGCGCCATTCCGAGTCCGGCGGACGAAGTTGGCCAGCCCCACCCCCCAAGGCTATAGCCCACCCGTTTTTGTGGCCTTTTTCCGCTGGACGAACTTGGCGCCCCGGCCTTCGGGGGGGTATTTTTGGGCGCCGCTGTACCCGCGGCCTATTTTTGGCACACGGAGGCGCCTCGCAAAGTCTCGCGCCATTCCGAGTCCGGCGGACGAAGTTGGCCAGCCCCACCCCCCAAGGCTATAGCCCACCCGTTTTTGTGGCCTTTTTCCGCTGGACGAACTTGGCGCCCCGGCCTTCGGGCGGGTATTTTTGGGCGCGGCTGTGCCCGCGGCCTATTTTTGGCACACGGAGGTGCCTCGCAAAGTCTCGCGCCATTCCGAGTCCGGCGGACGAAGTTGGCCAGCTCCACCCCCCAAGGCTATAGCCCACCCGTTTTTGTGGCCGTTTTCCGCTGGACGAACTTGGCGCCCCGGCCTTCGGGCCGGTATTTTTGGGTGTGGCTGTGCCCGCGGCCTATTTTTGGCACACGGAGGTGCCTCGCAAAGTCTCGCGCCATTCCGAGTCCGGCGGACGAAGTTGGCCAGCCCCACCCCCCATGGCTATAGCCCACCCGTTTTTGTGGCCTTTTTCCGCTGGACGAACTTGGCGCCCCGGCCTTCGGGGGGGTATTTTTGGGCGCGGCTGTACCCGCGGCCTATTTTTGGCACACGGAGGCGCCTCGCAAAGTCTCGCGCCATTCCGAGTCCGGCGGACGAAGTTGGCCAGCCCCACCCCCCAAGGCTATAGCCCACCCGTTTTTGTGGCCTTTTTCCGCCGGACGAACTTGGCGCCCCGGCCTTCGGGCGGGTATTTTTGGGCGCGGCTGTGCCCGCGGCCTATTTTTGGCACACGGAGGTGCCTCGCAAAGTCTCGCGCCATTCCGAGTCCGGCGGACGAAGTTTGCCAGCCCCACCCCCCACGGCTATAGCCCACCCGTTTTTGTGGCCATTTTCCGCTGGACGAACTTGGCGCCCCGGCCTTCGGGCGGGTATTTTTGGGCGCGGCTGTGCCCGCAGCCTATTTTTGGCACACGGAGGTGCCTCGCAAAGTCTCGCGCCATTCCGAGTTCGGCGGACGAAGATTGCCAGCCCCACCCCCCAAGGCTATAGCCCACCCCTTTTTGTGGCCTTTTTTCGCTGGACGAACGTGGCGCCCGTCCTTCGGGCGGGTATTTTTGGTACGGCTGTGCCCGCGGGCTATTTTGGTACACGGAGGCGCCTCGCAAAGTCTCGCGCCATTCCGAGTACGGCGGACGAACTGGGCAGCCCCACCCCCAAGGCTATAGCCCACCCATTTTGTGGCCTTTTTCCGCTGGACGAACAGGGCGCCCCGGCCTTCGGGTGGATATTTTTGGCCGCGGCTGTGCCCGTGGCCTATTTTTGGCACACGGAGGTGCCTCGCAAAGTCTCGCGCCATTCCGAGTCCGGCGGACGAAGTTGGCCAGCCCCACCCCCCAAGGCTATAGCCCACCCGTTTTTGTGGCCATTTTCCGCTGGACGAACTTGGCGCCCCGGCCTTCGGGCGGGTATTTTTGGGCGCGGCTGTGCCCGCAGCCTATTTTTGGCACACGGAGTTGCCTCGCAAAGTCTCGCGCCATTCCGAGTTCGGCGGACGAAGTTGGCCAGCCCCACCCCCCAAGGCTATAGCCCACCCGTTTTTGTGGCCATTTTCCGCTGGACGAACTTGGCGCCCCGGCCTTCGGGCGGGTATTTTTGGGCGCGGCTGTGCCCGCAGCCTATTTTTGGCACACGGAGGTGCCTCGCAAAGTCTCGCGCCATTCCGAGTTCGGCGGACGAAGATTGCCAGCCCCACCCCCCAAGGCTATAGCCCACCCATTTTTGTGGCCTTTTTCCGCTGGACGAACTTGGCGCCCCGTCCTTCGGGCGGGTATTTTTGGGTACGGCTGTGCCCGCGGGCTATTTTTGGTACACGGAGGCGCCTCGCAAAGTCTCGCGCCATTCCGAGTTCGGCGGACGAACTGGCCAGCCCCACCCCCCAAGGCTATAGCCCACCCATTTTTGTGGCCTTTTTTCGCTGGACGAACTTGGCGCCCCGGCCTTCGGGCGGGTATTTTTGGGCGCGGCTGTGCCCGCGGCCTATTTTTGGCACACAGAGGTGCCTCGCAAAGTCTCGCGCCATTCCGAGTCCGGCGGACGAAGTTGGCCAGCCCCACCCCCCAAGGCTATAGCCCACCCGTTTTTGTGGCCATTTTCCGCTGGACGAACTTGGCGCCCCGGCCTTCGGGCGGGTATTTTTGGGCGCGACTGTGCCCGAAGCCTATTTTTGGCACACGGAGTTGCCTCGCAAAGTCTCGCGCCATTCCGAGTTCGGCGGACGAAGTTGGCCAGCCCCACCCCCCAAGGCTATAGCCCACCCGTTTTTGTGGCCATTTTCCGCTGGACGAACTTGGCGCCCCGGCCTTCGGGCGGGTATTTTTGGGCGCGGCTGTGCCTGCAGCCTATTTTTGGCACACGGAGTTGCCTCGCAAAGTCTCGCGCCATTCCGAGTTCGGCGGACGAAGATTGCCAGCCCCACCCCCCAAGGCTATAGCCCACCCGTTTTTGTGGCCATTTTCCGCTGGACGAACTTGGCGCCCCGGCCTTCGGGCGGGTATTTTTGGGCGCGGCTGTGTCCGCGGCCTATTTTTGGAACACGGAGGCGCCTCGCAAAGTCTCGCGCCATTCCGAGTCCGGCGGACGAAGTTGGCCAGTCCCACCCCCCTAGGCTATAGCCCACCCGTTTTTGTGGCCATTTTCCGCTGGACGAACTTGGCGCCCCGGCCTTCGGGCGGGTATTTTTGGGCGCGGCTGTGCCCGCGGCCTATTTTTGGCACACGGAGGTGCCTCGCAAAGTCTCGCGCCATTCCGAGTCCGGCTGACGAAGTGGGCCAGCCCACCCCCCAAGGCTATAGCCCACCCGTTTTTGTGGCCTTTTTCCGCTGGACGAACTTGGCGCCCCAGCCTTCGGGTGGGTATTTTTGGGTGCGGCTGTGCCCGCGGGCTATTTTTGGCCCACGGAGGCGCCTCGTAAAGTCTCGCGCCATTCCGAGTCCGGCGGACGAAGTTGGCCAGCCCCACCCCCCAAGGCTATAGCCCACCCGTTTTTGTGGCCTTTTTCCGCTGGACGAACTAGGCGCTCCGGCCTTCGGGCCGGTATTTTTGGGCTCGGCTCTGTCCGCGGCCTATTTTTGGCACACGGTGGCGCCTCTCTAGGTCTCGCGCCATTCCGACTCCGTCGAACGATGTTGGCCAGCCCCATCCCCCAAGGCTACAGCCCACCCGTTTTTGTGGACTTTTTCCGCTGGACGAACTTGGCGCCCCGGCCTTCGGGCGTGTATTTTTGGACGCGGCTGTGCCCGCAGCCTATTTTGGTACACGGTGGTGCCTCGCAAAGTCTCGCGCCATTCCAAGTCCGGCGGACGAAGTTGGCCAGCCCCACCCCCCAAGGCTATAGCCCGCCCGTTTTTGTGGCCTTTTTCCGCTGGACGAACTTGGCGCCCCGGCCTTCGGGCGGTGATTTTTGGGCTCGCCTGTGCCCGCGGCCTATTTTTGACACACGGAGGAGCCTCGCAAAGTCTCGCGCCATTCCGAGTCCGGCGGACGAAGTTGGCCAGCCCCACCCCCCAAGGCTATAGCCCACCCGTTTTTGTGGCCATTTTCCGCTGGACGAACTTGGCGCCCCGGCCTTCGGGGGGGTATTTTTGGGCGCGGCTGTGCCCGCGGCCTATTTTTGGCACACGGAGGTGCCTCACAAATTCTCGCGCCATTCCGAGTCCGGCGGACGAAGTTGGCCAGCCCCAACCCCCAAGGCTATAGCCCACCCGTTTTTGTGGCCTTTTTCCGCTGGACGAACTTGGCGCCCCGGCCTTCGGGCGGGTATTTTTGGGTGCGGCTGTGCTCGCGGCCTATTTTTGGCACACGGAGGCGCCTCGCAAAGTCTCGTGCCATTCCGAGTCCGGCGGACGAAGTTGGCCAGCCCCACCCCCCAAGGCTATAGCCCACCCGTTTTTGTGGCCTTTTTCCGCTGGACGAACTAGGCGCTCCGGCCTTCGGGCCGGTATTTTTGGGCTCGGCTCTGTCCGCGGCCTATTTTTGGCACACGGTGGCGCCTCTCTAGGTCTCGCGCCATTCCGACTCCGTCGAACGATGTTGGCCAGCCCCATCCCCCAAGGCTACAGCCCACCCGTTTTTGTGGACTTTTTCCGCTGGACGAACTTGGCGCCCCGGCCTTCGGGCGTGTATTTTTGGACGCGGCTGTGCCCGCAGCCTATTTTGGTACACGGTGGTGCCTCGCAAAGTCTCGCGCCATTCCAAGTCCGGCGGACGAAGTTGGCCAGCCCCACCCCCCAAGGCTATAGCCCGCCCGTTTTTGTGGCCTTTTTCCGCTGGACGAACTTGGCGCCCCGGCCTTCGGGCGGTGATTTTTGGGCTCGCCTGTGCCCGCGGCCTATTTTTGGCACACGGAGGAGCCTCGCAAAGTCTCGCGCCATTCCGAGTCCGGCGGACGAAGTTGGCCAGCCCCACCCCCCAAGGCTATAGCCCACCCGTTTTTGTGGCCATTTTCCGCTGGACGAACTTGGCGCCCCGGCCTTCGGGGGGGTATTTTTGGGCGCGGCTGTGCCCGCGGCCTATTTTTGGCACACGGAGGTGCCTCACAAATTCTCGCGCCATTCCGAGTCCGGCGGACGAAGTTGGCCAGCCCCAACCCCCAAGGCTATAGCCCACCCGTTTTTGTGGCCTTTTTCCGCTGGACGAACTTGGCGCCCCGGCCTTCGGGCGGGTATTTTTGGGCGCGGCTGTGCTCGCGGCCTATTTTTGGCACACGGAGGCGCCTCGCAAAGTCTCGTGCCATTCCGAGTCCGGCGGACGAAGTTGGCCAGCCCCACCCCCCAAGGCTATAGCCCACCCGTTTTTGTGGCCTTTTTCCGCTGGACGAACTTGGCGCCCCAGCCTTCGGGTCGGTATTTTTGGGTGCGGCTGTGCCCGCGGGCTATTTTTGGCCCACGGAGGCGCCTCGTAAAGTCTCGCGCCATTCCGAGTCCGGCGGACGAAGTTGGCCAGCCCCACCCCCCAAGGCTATAGCCCACCCGTTTTTGTGGCCTTTTTCCGCTGGACGAACTAGGCGCTCCGGCCTTCGGGCCGGTATTTTTGGGCTCGGCTCTGTCCGCGGCCTATTTTTGGCACACGGTGGCGCCTCTCTAAGTCTCGCGCCATTCCGACTCCGTCGAACGATGTTGGCCAGCCCCACCCCCCAAGGCTACAGCCCACCCGTTTTTGTGGCCTTTTTCCGCTGGACGAACTTGGCGCCCCGGCCTTCGGGCGTGTATTTTTGGGCGCGGCTGTGCCCGCAGCCTATTTTTGGTACACGGAGGTGCCTCGCAAAGTCTCGCGCCATTCCAAGTCCGGCGGACGAAGTTGGCCAGCCCCACCCCCCAAGGCTATAGCCCGCCCGTTTTTGTGGCCTTTTTCCGCTGGACGAACTTGGCGCCCCGGCCTTCGGGCGGTGATTTTTGGGCGCGCCTGTGCCCGCGGCCTATTTTTGGCACACGGAGGAGCCTCGCAAAGTCTCGCGCCATTCCGAGTCCGGCGGACGAAGTTGGCCAGCCCCACCCCCCAAGGCTATAGCCCACCCGTTTTTGTGGCCTTTTTCCGCTAGACGTACTAGGCGCCCCGGCCTTCGGGCGGGTATTTTTGGGCGCGCCTGTGCCTGCGGCCTATTTTTGGCACACGGAGGCGCCTCGCAAAGTCTCGCGCCATTCCGAGTCCGGCGGACGAAGTTGGCCTGCCCCACCCCCCCAGGATATAGCCCACCCGTTTTTATGGCCTTTTTCCGCTGGACGAACTTGGCGCCCCGCCCTTCAGGCGGGTATTTTTGGGCGCGGCTGTGCCCGCGGCCTATTTTTGGCACACGGAGGCACCTCGCAAAGTTTCGCGCCATTCCGAGTCCGGCGGACGAAGTTGGCCAGCCCGACCCCCCAAGGCTATAGCCCACCCGTTTTTCTGCCCTTTTTCCGCTGGACGAACTTGGCGCCCCGGCCTTCGGGCTGGTATTTTTGGGCGTGGCTGTTCCCGCAGCCTATTTTTGGCACACGGAGGTGCCTCGTAAAGTCTCGCGCCATTCCAAGTCCGGTGGACAAAGTTGGCCAGCCCCACCCCCCAAGGCTATAGCCCACCCGTTTTTGTGGCCTTTTTCCGCTGGACGAACTTGGCACCCCGGCCTTCGGGCGGGTATTTTTGGGCGCTGCTGTGCCCGCGGCCTATTTTTGGCAGACGGAGGCGCCTGGTAATGTCTCGCGCCATTCCGAGTCCGGCGGACGAAGTTGGCCAGCCCCACCCCCCAAGGCTATATCCCACCCGTTTTTGTGGCCTTTTTCCGCTGGACGAACTTGGCGCCCCGGCCTTCGGGCTGGTATTTTTGGGCGCGGCTGTGCCCGCGGCCTATTTTTGGCACATGGAGGCGCCTCGCAAAGTCTCGCGCCATTCCGAGTCCGGCGGACGAAGTTGGCCAGCCCCACCCCCCAAGGCTATAGCCCACCCGTTTTTGTGGCCTTTTTCCGCTGGACGAACTTGGCGCCCCGGCCTTCGGGCGGGTATTTTTGGGCGCGGCTTTGCCCGCGGCCTATTTTTGGCAAACGGAGGCGCCTCGCAAAGTCTCACGCCATTCCGAGTCCGGCGGACGAAGTTGGCCAGCGCCAGCCCCCAAGGCTATAGCCCACCCGTTTTTGTGGCCTTTTTCCGCTGGACGAACTTGGCGCCCCGGCCTTCGGGTGGGTATTTTTGGGCACGGCTGTGCCCGCGGCCTATTTTTGGCACATGGAGGCACCTCGCAAAGTCTCGCGCCATTCCGAGTCCGGCGGACGAAGTTGGCCAGCCCGACCCCCCAAGGCTATAGCCCACCCGTTTTTCTGCCCTTTTTCCGCTGGACGAACTTGGCGCCCTGGCCTTCGGGTGGGTATTTTTGGGCACGGCTGTGCCCGCGGCCTATTTTTGGCACATGGAGGCACCTCGCAAAGTCTCGCGCCAATCCGAGTCTGGCGGACAAAGTTGGCCAGCCCGACCCCCCAAGGCTATAGCCCACCCGTTTTTCTGCCCTTTTTCCGCTGGACGAACTTGGCGCCCCGGCCTTCGGCCGGGTATTTTTGGGCGCGGCTGTGCCTACGGCCTATTTTTGGCACACAGAGGCGCCTCGCAAAGTCTAACGCCATTCCGAGTCCGGCGGACGAAGTTGGCCAGCCCCACCCCCCAAGGCTATAGCCCACCCGTTTTTGTGGCCTTTTTCCGCTGGACGAGCTAGGCGCGCCGGCCTTCGGGCGGGTATGTTTGGGCGCGGCTGTGGCCGCGGCCTATTTTCGGCACACGGAGGGGCCTCGCAAAGTCTCGCGCCATTCCGAGTCCGGCGGACGACGTTGGCCAGCCCCACCCCCCAAGGCTATAGCCCAACCGTTTTTCTGCCCTTTTTCCGCTGGACGAACTTGGCGCCCCGGCCATCGGGCGGGTATTTTTGTGCGCGGCTGTGTCCGTGGCCTATTTTTGGCACACGGAGGCGCCTCGCAAAGTCTCGCGCCATTCCGAGTCCGGCGGACGAAGTTGGCCAGCCCCACCCCCCAAGGCTATAGCCCACCCGTTTTTGTGGCCTTTTTCCGCTGGACGAACTTGGCGCCCCGGCCTTCGGGCGGGTATTTTTGGGTGCGGCTATGCCCGCTGCCTATTTTTGGCACACGGAGGCGCCTCGAAAAGGCTCGCGCCATTCCGAGTCCGGCGGACGAAGTTGGCCAGCCCCACCCCCCAAGGCTATAGCCCACCCGTTTTTCTGGCCTTTTTCCGCTGGACGAACTTGGCGCCCCGGCCTTCAGGCGGGTATTTTTGGGCACGGCTGTGCCCGCGGCCTATTTTTTGCACACGGAGGTGCCTCGAAAAGTCTCGCGCCATTTCAAGTCCGGCGGGCGAAGTTGGCCAGCCCCACCCCCCAAGGCTATAGCGCACCCGTTTTTGTGGCCTTTTTCCGCTGGACGAACTTGGCGCCCCGGCCTTCGGGCGGGTATTTTTGGGTGCGGCTGTGCCCGCGGCCCATTTTTGGCACACGGAGGCGCCTCGCAATGTCTCGCGCCATTCCGAGTGCGGCGGACGATGTTGGCCGGCCCCACCATCCAAGGCTATAGCCCACCCGTTTTTGTGGCCTTTTTCCGCTGGACGAACTTGGCACGCCGGCCTTCGGGCGGGTATTTTTGGGCGCGGCTGTGCCCACGGCCTATTTTTGGCAGACGGAGGCACGTCGCAAAGTCTCGCGCCATTCCGAGTCCGGCCGACGAAGTTGGCCAGCCCCACCCCCCAAGGCTATAGCCCACCCGTTTTTGTGGCCTTTTTCCGCTGGACGAACTTAGCGACCCGGCCTTCGGGCGGGTATTTTTGGGCGCGGCTGTGCCCGCGGCCTATTTTTGCCACACGGAGGTGCCTCGCAATGTCTCGCGCCATTCCGAGTCCGGCAGACGAAGTTGGCCAGCCCCACCCCCCAAGGCTATAGCCCACCCGTTTTTCTGGCCTTTTACAGCTGGACGAACTTGTTGCCCCGGCCTTCAGGCGGGTATTTTTGGGCGCGGCTATGCCTGCGGCCTATTTTTGGCACACGGAGGCGCCTCGCAAAGTCTCGCGCCATTCCGAGTCCGGCGGACGAAGTTGGCCAGTCCCACCCCCCAAGGCTATAGCCCACCCATTTTGGTGGCCCTTTTCCGCTGGACGAACTTGGCCCCCCCGGCCTACGGGCGGGTATTTTTGGGCGCGGCTGTGCCCGCGGCCTATTTTTGGCACACGGAGGCGCCTCGCAAAGTCTCGCGCCATTCCGAGTCCGGCGGACGAAGTTGGCCACCCCCACCCCCCAAGGCTATAGCCCACCCGTTTTTGTGGCCATTTTCCGCTGGACGAACTTGGCGCCCCGGCCTTCGGGCGGGTATTTTTGGGCGCGGCTGTGCCCGCAGCCTATTTTTGGCACACGGAGGTGCCTCGCAAAGTCTCACGCCATTCCGAGTTCGGCGGACGAAGTTTGCCAGCCCCACCCCCCAAGGCTATAGCCCACCCGTTGTTGTGGCCTTTTTCCGCTGGACGAACTTGGCGCCCCGGCCTTCGGGCGGGTACAGCTGTGTCCGCGGCCTATTTTGGCACACGGAGGCGCCTCGCAAAGTCTCGC
This sequence comes from Citrus cavaleriei, assembly GCA_030448935.1. NCBI lineage: Eukaryota > Viridiplantae > Streptophyta > Magnoliopsida > Sapindales > Rutaceae > Citrus > Citrus cavaleriei. Next base: position 59,084 of record JAUJEM010000417.1, read on the forward strand.
GCCATTCCGAGTCCGGCGGACGAAGTTGGCCAGCCCCACCCCCCAAGGCTATAGCCCACCCGTTTTTCTGGCCTTTTTCCGCTGGACGAACTTGGCGCCCTGGCCTTTGGGCGGGTATTTTTGGGCGCGGCTGTGCCCGCGTCCTATTTTTGGCACACAGAGGCGCCTCGCAAAGTCTCGCACCATTCCGAGTCCGGCGGACGAACTGGCCAGCCCCACCCCCCAAGGCTATAGCCCACCCGTTTTTGTGGCCTTTTTCCGCTGGACGAACTTGGCGCACCGGCCTTTGGGCGGGTATTTTTGGACGCGGCTGTGCCCGCGGTCTATTTTTGGCACACAGAGGCGCCTCGCAAAGTCTCGCGCCATTCCGAGTCCGGCGGACGAAGTTGGCCAGCCCCACCCCCCAAGGCTATAGCCACCCGTTTTTCTGGCCTTTTTCCGCTGGACGAACTTGGCGCCCCGGCCTTCGGGTGGGTATTTTTGGGTGCGGCTGTGCCCGCGGCCTATTTTTGGCTCACGGAGGCACCTTGCAATGTCTCGCGCCATTCCGAGTACGGCGGACGAAGTTGGCCAGCCCCACCCCCCAAGGCTATAGCCCACCCGTTTTATTGGCCTTTTACCGCTGGACGCCCACCCGTTTTATTGGCCTTTTACCGCTGGACGAACTTGGCGCCCCGGCCTTCGGGCGGGTATTTTTGGGCGCGGCTATGCCCGCGGCCTATTTTTGGCACACGGAGGCGCCTCGCAAAGTCTCGCGCCGTTCCGAGTCCGGCGGAAGAAGTTGGCGAGCCCCACCCCCCAAGGCTATAGCCCACCCGTTTTTGAGGCCTTTTTCCGCTGGACGAACTTGGCGGCCCGGCCTTCGGGCGGGTATTTTTGGGCGCGGCTGTGCCCGCGGCCTATTTTTTGCACACGGAGGCGCCTCGAAAAGTCTCGCGCCATTTCGAGTCCGGCGGGCGAAGTTGGCCAGCCCCACCCCCCAAGGCTATAGCGCACCCGTTTTTGTGGCCTTTTTCCGCTGGACGAACTTGGCGCCCCGGCCTTCGGGCGGGTATTTTTGGGTGCGGCTGTGCCCGCGGCCCATTTTTGGCACACGGAGGTGCCTCGCAAAGTCTCGAGCCATTCCGAGTCCGGCGGACGAAGTTGGCCAGCCCCACCCCCCAAGGCTCTGGCCCACCCATTTTTGTGGCCTTTTTCCGCTGGACGAACTTGGCACCCCAGCCTTCGGGCGGGTATTTTTGGGCGCGGCTGTGCCCGCGGCCTATTTTTGGCACACGGAGGCGCCTCGCAAAGTCTCGCGCCATTCCGAGTCCGGCGGACGAAGTTGGTCAGCCCCACCCCCCAAGGCTATAGCCCACCCGTTTTTGTGGCCTTTTTCCGCTGGACGAACTTGGCGCCCCGGCCTTCGGGCGGGTATTTTTGGGCACGGCTGTGCCCGCGGCCTATTTTTTGCACACGGAGGCGCCTCGAAAAGTCTCGCGCCATTTCGAGTCCGGCGGACGAAGTTGGCCAGCCCCACCCCCCAAGGCTATAGCCCACCCGTTTTTGTGGCCTTTTTCCGCTGGACGAACTTGGCGCCCAGGCCTTCGGGCGGGTATTTTTGTGCGCGGCTCTTCCCGCTGCCTATTTTTGTTACACGGAGGTGCCTCGCAAAGTCTCGCGCCATTCCGAGTCCGGCGGACGAAGTTGGCTAGCCCCACCCCCCAAGGCTATAGCCCACCCGTTTTTGTGGCCTTTTTCCGCTGGACGAACTTGTCGCCCCGGCCTTCGGGCGGGTATTTTTGGGCGCAGCTGTGCCCACGGCCTATTTTTGGCACACGGAGGCGCCTCGCATAGTCTCGCGCCATTCCGAGTCCGGCGGACGAAGTTGGCCAGCCCCACCCCCCAAGGCTACAACCCACCCGTTTTTGTGGCCTTTTTCCGCTGGACGAACTTGGCGCCCCGGCCTTCGGGCGGGTATTTTTGGGCGCGGCTGTGCCCGCGGCCTATTTTTGGCACACGGAGGCGCCGCGTAAAGTCTCGCGCCATTCCGAGTCCGGCGGTCGAAGTTGGCCTGCCCCACCCCCCAAGGCTATAGCCCACCCGTTTTTGTGGCCTTTTACAGCTGGACGAACTTGTTGCCCCGGCCTTCAGGCGGGTATTTTTGGGCGCGGCTATGCCTGCGGCCTATTTTTGGCACACGGAGGCGCCTCGCAAAGTCTCGCGCCATTCCGAGTCCGGCGGACGAAGTTGGCCAGTCCCACCCCCCAAGGCTATAGCCCACCCATTTTGGTGGCCTTTTTCCGCTGGACGAACTTGGCCCCCCCGGCCTTCGGGCGGGTATTTTTGGGCGCGGCTGTGCCCGCGGCCTATTTTTGGCACACGGAGGCGCCTCGCAAAGTCTCGCGCCATTCCGAGTCCGGCGGACGAAGTTGGCCAGCCCCACCCCCCAAGGCTATAGCCCACCCGTTTTTGTGGCCTTTTTCTGCTGGACGAACATGGCGCCCCGGTCTTCGGGCGGGTATTTTTGGCCGCGGCAGTGCCCACGGCCTATTTATGGCACACGGAGGTGCCTCGCAAAGTCTCGCGCCATTCCGAGTCCGGCGGACGAAGTGGGCCAGCCCCACCCCCCAAGGCTATAGCCCACCCATTTTTGTGGCCTTTTTCCGCTGGACGAACTTGGCGCCCCGGCCTTCGGGGGGGTATTTTTGGGCGCGGCTGTGCCCGCGGCCTATTTTTGGCACACGGAGGCGCCTCGTAAAGTCTCGCGCCATTCCGAGTCCGGCGGACGAAGTTGGCCAGCCCCACCCCCCAAGGCTATAGCCCACCCGTTTTTGTGGCCTTTTTCCGCTGGACGAACTTGGCGCCCCGGCCTTCGGGTGGGTATTTTCGGGCGCGGCTGTGCCCGCGGCTTATTTTTAGCACACGGAGGCGCCTCGCAAAGTCTCGCGCCATTCCGAGTCCGGCGAACGAAGTGGGCCACCCCCCGTTTTTGTGGCCTTTTTCCGCTGGACGAACTTGGCGCCCCGGCCTTCGGGTGGGTATTTTTGGGTGCGGCTGACCCCGCGGCCTATTTTTGGCACACGGAGGTGTCTCGCAAAGTCTCGCGCCATTCCGAGTCCGGCGGACGAAGTTGGCCAGCCCCACCCCCCAAGGCTATAGCCCACCCGTTTTTCTGGCCTTTTTCCGCTGGACGAACTTGGCGCCCCGGCCTTCGGGTGGGTATTTTTGGGCGCGGCTGTTCCCGCGGCCTATTTTTGGCACACGGAGGTGCCTCGTAAAGTCTCGCGCCATTCCGAGTCCGGCGGACGAAGTTGGCCAGCCCCACCCCCCAAGGCTATAGCCCACCCGTTTTCGTGGCCTTTTTCCGCTGGACGAACTTGGCGCCCCGGCCTTTGGGTGGGTATTTTTGGGCGCGGCTGTGCCCGCGGCCTATTTTTGGCACACGGAGGAGCCTCGAAAAGTCTCGCGCCATTCCGAGTCCGGCGGACGAAGTTGGCCAGCCCCACCCAGCAAGGCTATAGCCCACCCGTTTTCGTGGCCTTTTTCCGCTGGACGAACTTGGCGCCCCGGCCTTTGGGCGGGTATTATCGGGCGCGGCTGTGCCCGCGGCCTATTTTTGGCACACGGAGGCGCCTCGAAAAGTCTCGCGCCATTCCGAGTCCGGCGGACGATGTTGGCCAGCCCCACCCCGCAAGGCTATAGCCCACCCGTTTTTGTTGCCTTTTTCCGCTGAACGAACTTGGCGCCCCGGCCTTCGGGCGGGTATTTTTGGGCGCGGCTGTGCCCGCGGCCTATTTTTGGCACACGGAGGCGCCTCGCAAAGTTTCGCGCCATTCCGAGTCCGGCGGACGAAGTTGGCCAGCCCCACCCCCCAAGGCTATAGCCCACCCGTTTTTGTTGCCTTTTTCCGCTGGACGAACTTGGCGCCCCGGTCTTCGGGCGGGTATTTTTGGTCGCGGCTGTACCCGCGGCCTATTTTTGGCACACGGAGGCGCCTCGCAAAGTTTCGCGCCATTCCAAGTCCGGCGGACGAAGTTGGCCAGCCCCACCCCCCAAGGCTATAGCCCACCCGTTTTTGTGGCCTTTTTCCGCTGGACGAACTTGGCGCCCCGGCCTTCGCGCGGGTATTTTTGGTCGCGGCTGTGCCTGCGGCCTATTTTTGGCACACGGAGGCGCCTCGCAAAGTCTCGCGCCACTCCGAGTCCGGCGGACCAAGTTGGCCAGCCCCACCCCCCAAGGCTATAGCCCACCCGTTTTTGTGGCCTTTTTCCGCTGGACGAACTTGGCGCCCCGGCCTTCGGGTGGGTATTTTTGGACGCGGCTGTTCCCGCGGCCTATTTTTGGCACACGGAGGTGCCTCGTAAAGTCTCGCGCCATTCCGAGTCCGGCGGACGAAGTTGGCCAGCCCCACCCCCCAAGGCTATAGCCCACCCGTTTTCGTGGCCTTTTTCCGCTGGACGAACTTGGCGCCCCGGCCTTTGGGTGGGTATTTTTGGGCGCGGCTGTGCCCGCGGCCTATTTTTGGCACACGGAGGCGCCTCGAAAAGTCTCGCGCCATTCCGAGTCCGGCGGACGAAGTTGGCCAGCCCCACCCCGCAAGGCTATAGCCCACCCGTTTTCGTGGCCTTTTTCCGCTGGACGAACTTGGCGCCCCGGCCTTTGGGCGGGTATTATCGGGCGCGGCTGTGCCCGCGGCCTATTTTTGGCACACGGAGGCGCCTCGAAAAGTCTCGCGCCATTCCGAGTCCGGCGGACGATGTTGGCCAGCCCCACCCCGCAAGGCTATAGCCCACCCGTTTTTGTTGCCTTTTTCCGCTGAACGAACTTGGCGCCCCGGCCTTCGGGCGGGTATTTTTGGGCGCGGCTGTGCCCGCAGCCTATTTTTGGCACACGGAGGCGCCTCGCAAAGTTTCGCGCCATTCCGAGTCCGGCGGACGAAGTTGGCCAGCCCCACCCCCCAAGGCTATAGCCCACCCGTTTTTGTTGCCTTTTTCCGCTGGACGAACTTGGCGCCCCGGTCTTCGGGCGGGTATTTTTGGTCGCGGCTGTACCCGCGGCCTATTTTTGGCACACGGAGGCGCCTCGCAAAGTTTCGCGCCATTCCGAGTCCGGCGGACGAAGTTGGCCAGCCCCACCCCCCAAGGCTATAGCCCACCCGTTTTTGTGGCCTTTTTCCGCTGGACGAACTTGGCGCCCCGGCCTTCGCGCGGGTATTTTTGGTCGCGGCTGTGCCTGCGGCCTATTTTTGGCACACGGAGGCGCCTCGCAAAGTCTCGCGCCACTCCGAGTCCGGCGGACGAAGTTGGCCAGCCCCACCCCCCAAGGCTATAGCCCACCTGTTTTTGTGGCCTTTTTCCGCTGGACGAACTTGGCGCCCCGGCCTTCGGGCGGGTATTTTTGGGCGCGGCTGTTCCCGCGGCCTATTTTTGGCACACGGAGGCGCCTCGCAAAGCCTCGCGCCATTCCGAGTCCGGCGGACGAAGTTGGCCAGCCCCACCCCCCAAGGCTATAGCCCACCCGTTTTTGTGGCCTTTTTCCGCTGGACGAACTTGGCGCCCCGGCCGTCGGGCGGGTATTTTTGGGCGCGGCTGTGCCCGCGGCCTATTTTTGGCACACGGAGGCGCCTCGCAAAGTCTTGCGCATTTCCGAGTCCGGCGGACAAAGTTGGCCAGCCCCACAACCCAAGGCTATAGCCCACTCGTTTTTGTGGCCTTTTTCCGCTGGACGAACTTGGCGCCCCGGCCTTCGGGCAGGTATTTTTCGGCGCGGCTGTGACCGCGGCCTATTTTTGTCACATGGAGGCGCCTCGCAAAGTCTCGCGCCATTCCGAGACCGGCGAACGAAGTTCGTTAGCCCCACCCCCCAAGGCTATAGCCCACCCGTTTTTGTGGCCTTTTTCCGCTGGACGAACTTGGCGCCCCGGCCTTCGGGCGGGTATTTTTGGGCGCGGCTGTTCCCGCGGCCTATTTTTGGCACACGGAGGCGCCTCGTAAAGTCTCGCGCCATTCCGAGTCCGGCGGACGAAGTTGGCCAGCCCCACCCCCCAAGGCTATAGCCCACCCGTTTTTCTGGCCTTTTTCCGCTGGACGAACTTGGCGCCCCGGCCTTCGGGCGGGTATTTTTGGGTGCGGCTGGCCCCGCGGCCTATTTTTGGCACACGGAGGTGGCTCGCAAAGTCTCGCGCCATTCCGAGTCCTGCGGACGAAGTTGGCCAGCCCCACCCCCCAAGGCTATAGCCCACCCGTTTCTGTGGCCATTTACCGGTGGACGAACTTGGCGCCCCTGCCTTCGGGTGGGTATTTTTGGGCGCGGCTGAGCCCGCGGCCTATTTTTGGCACACGGCGTTGCCTCGCAAAGTCTCGCGCCATTCCGAGTCCGGCGGACGAAGTTGGCCAGCCCCACCCCCCAAGGCTATAGCCCACCCGTTTTTGTGGCCTTTTTCCACTGGAGGAACTTGGCGCCCCGGCCTTCGTGCGGGTATTTTTGGGCGCGGCTGTGTCCGCGGCCTATTTTTGGATCACGGAGGCGCCTCGCAAAGTCTCGCGCCATTCCGAGTCCGGCGGACGAAGTTCGCTAGCCCCACCCCCCAAGGCTATAGCCCACCCGTTTTTGTGGCCTTTTTCCGCTGGACGAACTTGGCGCCCCGGCCTTCGGGTGGGTATTTTTGGGCGCGGCTGTTCCTGCGGCCTATTTTTGGCACACGGAGGTACCTCGTAAAGTCTCGCGCCATTCCGAGTCCGGCGGACGAAGTTGGCCAGCCCCACCCCCCAAGGCTATAGCCCACCCGTTTTTCTGGCCTTTTTCCGCTGGACGAACTTGGCGCCCCGGCCTTCGGGCGGGTATTTTTTGGCGCGGCTGTTCCCGCGGCCTATGTTTGGCACACGGAGGCGGCTCACAAAGTCTCGCGACATTCCGAGTCCGGCGGACGAAGTTGGCCAGCCCCACCCCCCAAGGCTATAGCCCACCCGTTTTTGTGGCCTTTTTCCGCTGGACGAACTTGGCGCCCCGGCCTTCGGTCGGGTATTTTTGGGCGCGGCTGTGCCCGCGGCCTATTTTTTACTCACGGAGGTGCCTCGAAAAGTCTCGCGCCATTCCGAGTCCGGCGGACGAAGTTGGCCAGCCCCACCCCCCAAGGCTATAGCCCACCCGTTTTTGTGGCCTTTTTCCGCTGGACGAACTTGGCGCCCCGGCCTTCGGGCGGGTATTTTTGGGCGCGGCTGTGCCCGCGGCCTATTTTTGGCACACGGAGACGCCTCACAAAGTCTCGCGCCATTCCGAGTCCGGCGGACGAAGTTGGCCAGCCCCACCCCCCAAGGCTATAGCCCACCCGTTTTTGTGGCCTTTTTCCGCTGGACGAACTTGGCGCCCCGGCCTTCGGGCGGGTATTTTTTAGCGCGGCTGTGCCCGCGGCCTATTTTTGGCACACGGAGGTGCCTCGCAAAGTCTCACGCCATTCCGAGTCCGGCGGACGAAGTTGGCCAGCCCCACCCCCCAAGGCTATAGCCCACCCGTTTTTGTGGCCTTCTCCGCGGGACGAACTTGGCGCCCGGCCTTCGGCGGGTTTTTTGTGGCGCGGCTGTGCCCGCGGCCTATTTTTGGCACACGGAGGCACCTCGCAAAGTCTCGCGCCATTCCGAGTCCGGCGGACGAAGTTGGCCAGCCCCACCCCCCAAGGCTATAGCCCACCCGTTTTTGTGGCCTTTTTCCGCTGGACGAACTTGGCGCCCCGGCCTTCGGGCGGGTATTTTTGGGCGCGGCTGTGCCCGCGGCCTATCTTTGGCACACGGAGGCGCCTCGCAAAGTCTCGCGCCATTCCGAGTTCGGCGGACGAAGTTGGGCAGCCCCACCCCCCAAGGCTATAGCCCACCCGTTTTTGTGGCCTTTTTCCGATGGACGAACTTGGCGCCCCGGCCTTCGGGCGGGTATTTTTGGGCGCGGCTGTACCCGCGGCCTATTTTTGGCTCACGGAGGCGCCTCGCAAGGTATCAGGCCGTTCCGAGTCCGGCGGACGAACTTGGCCAGCCCTACCCCCCAAGGCTATAGCCCCCCCGTTTTTGTGGCCTTTTTCCGCTGGACGAACTTGGCGCCCCGGCCTTCGGGCGGGTATTTTTGGGCGCGGCTGTGCCCGCGGCCTATTTTTGGCACACGGAGGTGCCTCGGAAAGTCTCGCGCCATTCCGAGTCCGACGGACGAAGTTGGCCAGCCCCACCCCCCAAGGCTATAGCCCACCCGTTTTTGTGGCCTTTTTCCGCTGGACGAACTTTGCGCCCCGGCCTTCGGGCGGGTATTTTTGGGCGCAGCTGTGCCCGCGGCCTTTTTTTGGCACACGGAGGCGCCTCGAAAGGTGTCGTGCCATTCCGAGTCCGGGGGACGAAGATGGCCAGCCCCACCCCCCAAGGCTATAGCCCACCCGTTTTTGTGGCCTTTTTCCGCTGGACGAACTTGGCGCCCCGGCCTTCGGGCGGGTATTTTTGGGCGCGGCTGTGCCCGCGGCCTATTTTTGGCACACGGAGGTGCCTCAGAAAGTCTCGCGCCATTCCGAGTCCGACGGACGAAGTTGGCCAGCCCCACCCCCCAAGGCTATAGCCCACCCGTTTTTGTGGCCTTTTTCCGCTGGACGAACTTGGCGCCCCGGCCTTCGGGCGGGTATTTTTGGGCGCGGCTGTGCCCGCGGCCTATTTTTGGCACACGGAGGCGCCTCTGAAAGTCTCGCGCCATTCCGAGTCCGGCGGACGAAGTTGGCCAGCCCCACCCCCCAAGGCTATAGCCCACCCGTTTTTGTGGCCTTTTTCCGCTGGACGAACTTGGCGCCCCGGCCTTCGGGCGGGTATTTTTGGGCGCGGCTGTGCCGCCGGCCTAATTTTGGCACACGGAGGCGCCTCGGAAAGTCTCGCGCCATTCCGAGTCCGACGGACGAAGTTGGCCAGCCCCACCCCCAAGGCTATAGCCCACCCGTTTTTGTGGCCTTTTTCCGCTGGACGAACTTGGCGCCCCGGCCTTCGGGCGGGTATTTTTGGGCGCGGCTGTTCCCGCGGCCTATTTTTGGCACACGGAGGCGCCTCGCAAAGTCTCGCGCCATTCCGAGACCGGCGGACGAAGTTGGCCAGCCCCATCCCCCAAGGCTATAGCCCACCCGTTTTTGTGGCCTTTTTCCGCTGGACGAACTTGGCGCCCCGGCCTTCGGGCGGGTATTTTTGGGCGCGGCTGTGCCCGCGGCCTATTTTTGGCACACGGAGGCGCCTCGGAAAGTCTCGCGCCATTCCGAGTCCGACGGACGAAGTTGGCCAGCCCCACCCCCCAAGGCTATAGCCCACCCGTTTTTGTGGCCTTTTTCCGCTGGACGAACTTTGCGCCCCGGCCTTCGGGCGGGTATTTTTGGGCGCGGCTGTGCCCGCGGCCTTTTTTTGGCACACGGAGGCGCCTCGAAAGGTGTCGCGCCATTCCGAGTCCGGCGGACGAAGTTGGCCAGCCCCACCCCCCAAGGCTATAGCCCACCCGTTTTTGTGGCCTTTTTCCGCAGGACGAACTTGGCGCCCGGCCTTCGGGCGGGTATTTTTGGGCGCGGCTGTACCTCGCAAAGTCTCCCGCCATTCCGAGTCCGGCGGACGAAGTTGGCCAGCCCCACCCCCCAAGGCTATAGCCCACCCGTTTTTGTCGCCTTTTTCCGCTGGACAAACTTGATGCCCCGGCCTTCGGGCGGGTATTTTTGGGCGCGGCTGTGTCCGCGGCCTATTTTTGGCACACGGAGGCGCCTCGCAAAGTCTAGCGCCATTTCGAGTCCGGCGGACGAAGTTGGCCAGCCCCACCCCCCAAGGCTATAGCCCACCCGTTTTTGTGGCCTTTTTCCGCTGGACGAACTTGGCGCCCCGGCCTTCGGGCGGGTATTTTTGTCTTGTGGCTGTGCCCGCATGGCCTATTTTGCTACACAGAGGCACCTGCAAAGTCTCCCGCCATTCCGAGTCCGGCGGACGAAGTTGGCCTGCCCCACCCCCAAGGCTATAGCCCACCCGTTTTGTGGCCTTTTCCGCTGGACGAACTTGGCGCCCCGGCCTTCGGGCGGGTATTTTTGGGCGCGGCTGTGCCCGCGGCCTATTTTTGGCTCACGGAGGCGCCTCGCAAGGTATCACGCCGTTCCGAGTCCGGCGGACGAAGTTGGCCAGCCCCACCCCCCAAGGCTATAGCCCACCCGTTTTTGTGGCCTTTTTCCGCTGGACGAACTTGGCGCCCCGGCGTTCGGGCGGGTATTTATGGGTGCGGCTGTGCCCGCGGCCTGACCACCCAGCTCACGGAGGCGCCTCGCAAGGTATCACGCCGTTCCGAGTCCGGCGGACGAACTTGGCCAGCCCCACCCCCCAAGGCTATAGCCCACCCGTTTTTGTGGCCTTTTTCCGCTGGACGAACTTGGCGCCCGGACTTCGGGCGTGTATTTTTGGGCGCGGCTGTGTCCGCGGCCTATTTTTGGCACACGGAGGCGCCTCGCAAAGTCTAGCGCCATTCCGAGTCCGGCGGACGAAGTTGGCCAGCCCCACCCCCCAAGGCTATAGCCCACCCGTTTTTGTGGCCTTTTTCCGCTCGACGAAATTGGCGCCCCGAACTTCGTGCGGGTATTTTTATGCGCGGCTATGCCCGCGGCCTATTTTTGGTACACGGAGGTGCCTCGCAAAGTCTCGCGCCATTCCGAGTCCGGCGGACGAAGTTGGCCAGCCCCACCCCCCAAGGCTATAGGCCACCCGTTTTTGTGGCCTTTTTCCGCTGGACGAACTTGGCGCCCCGGCCTTCGGGCGGGTATTTTTGTGCGCGGCTGTGCCCGCGGCCTATTTTTGGTACACGGAGGCACCTCGCAAAGTCTCCCGCCATTCCGAGTCCGGCGGACGAAGTTGGCCTGCCCCACCCCCCAAGGCTATAGCCCACCCGTTTTTGTGGCCTTTTTCCGCTGGACGAACTTGGCGCCCGGCCTTGGGCGGGTATTTTTAGGCGCGGCTGTGCCCTTGACCTATTTTTGGCTCACGGAGGCGCCTCGCAAGGTATCACGCCGTTCCGAGTACGGCGGACGAAGTGGGCCAGCCCCACCCCCCAAGGCTATAGCCCACCCGTTTTTGTGGCCTTTTTCCGCTGGACGAACTTGGCGCCCCGGCCTTCGGGCGGGTATTTCTGGGCGCGGCTGTACCTGCGGCCTAGTTTTGGCACACGGAGGCACCTCGCAAAGTCTTCCGCCATTCCGAGTCCGGCGGACGAAGTTGGCCAGCCCCACCCACCAAGGCTATAGCCCACCCGTTTTTGTGGCCTTTTTCCGCTGGACGAACTTGGCGCCCCGGCCTTCGGGCGGTTATTTTTGGGCGCGGCTGTGTCCGCGGCCTATTTTTGGCACACGGAGACCGCTCGTAAAGTTTCGCGCCATTCCGAGTCCGGCGGACGAAGTTGGCCAGCCCCACCCCCCAAGGCTATAGCCCACCCGTTTTTGTGGCCTTTTTCCGCTGGACGAACTTGGCGCCCCGGCCTTCGGGCGGTTATTTTTGGGTGCGGCTATGTCCGCGGCCTATTTTTGGCACACGGAGGCGCCTCGCAAAGTCTCGCGCTATTCCGAGTCCGGCGGACGAAGTTGGCCAGCCCCACCCCCCAAGGCTATAGCCCACCCGTTTTTGTGGCCTTTTTCCGCTCGCGAAGGTGGCGCCCGGCCTTCGGGCAGGTTTTTTTGGGCGCGGCTGTACCTACGGCCTAGTTTTGGCACACGGAGGCACCTCGCAAAGTCTCCCGCCATTCCGAGTCCGGCGGACGAAGTTGGCCAGCCCCACCCCCCAAGGCTATAGCCCACCCGTTTTTGTGGCCTTTTTCCGCTGGACAAACTTGGCGCCCCGGCCTTTGGGCGGGTATTTTTGGGCGCGGCTGTGCCCCGGCCTATTTTTGGCACATGGAGGCACCTCGCAAAGTCTCGCGCTATTCCGAGTCCGGCGGACGAAGTTGGCCAGCCCCACCCCCCAAGGCTATACCCACCCGTTTTTGTGGCCTTTTTCCGCTCAACGAAATTGGAGCCCCGGCCTTCGGGCGGGTTTTTTTGGGCGCGGCTGTGCCCGCGGCCTATTTTTGGCACATGGAGGTGCCTCGCAAAGTCTCGCACCATTCCGAGTCCGGCGGACGAAGTTGGCCAGCCCCACCCCCCAAGGCTATAGCCCACCCATTTTTGTGGCCTTTTTCCGAAGGACGAACTTGGCGCCCCGGCCTTCGGGCGGGTATTTTTGTGTGCGGCTGTGCCCGCGGCCTATTTTGGGCACACGGAGGCACCTCGCAAAGTCTCCCGCCATTCCGAGTCCGGCGGACGAAGTTGGCCTGCCCCACCCCCCAAGGTTATAGCCCACCCGTTTTTGTGGCCTTTTTCCGCTGGACAAACTTGGCGCCCCGGCCTTCGGGCGGGTATTTTTGGGCGCGGCTGTGCCCGCGGCCTATTTTTGGCTCACGGAGGCGCCTCGGAAGGTCTCACGCCGTTCCGAGTCCGGCGGACGAAGTTGGCCAGCCCCACCCCCCAAGGCTATAGCCCCCCCGTTTTTGTGGCCTTTTTCCGCTGGACGAACTTGGCGCCCCGGCCTTCGGGCGGGTATTTCTGGGCGCGGCTGTACCTGCGGCCTAGTTTTGGCACACGGAGGCACCTCGCAAAGTCTTCCGCCATTCCGAGTCCGGCGGACGAAGTTGGCCAGCCCCACCCACCAAGGCTATAGCCCACCCGTTTTTGTGGCCTTTTTCCGCTGGACGAACTTGGCGCCCCGGCCTTCGGGCGGTTATTTTTGGGCGCGGCTGTGTCCGCGGCCTATTTTTGGCACACGGAGACCGCTCGTAAAGTTTCGCGCCATTCCGAGTCCGGCGGACGAAGTTGGCCAGCCCCACCCCCCAAGGCTATAGCCCACCCGTTTTTGTGGCCTTTTTCCGCTGGACGAACTTGGCGCCCCGGCCTTCGGGCGGGTATTTTTGGGGGCGGCTATGTCCATGACCTATTTTTTGGCACACGGAGGCGCCTCGCAAAGTCTCGCGCTATTCCGAGTCCGGCGGACGAAGTTGGCCAGCCCCACCCCCCAAGGCTATAGCCCACCCGTTTTTGTGGCCTTTTTCCGCTCGACGAAATTGGCGCCCCGGCCTTCGGGCAGGTTTTTTTGGGCGCGGCTGTACCTACGGCCTAGTTTTGGCACACGGAGGCACCTCGCAAAGTCTCCCGCCATTCCGAGTCCGGCGGACGAAGTTGGCCAGCCCCACCCCCCAAGGCTATAGCCCACCCGTTTTTGTGGCCTTTTTCCGCTGGACAAACTTGGCGCCCCGGCCTTTGGGCGGGTATTTTTGGGCGCGGCTGTGTCCGCGGCCTATTTTTGGCACATGGAGGCACCTCGCAAAGTCTCGCGCTATTCCGAGTCCGGCGGACGAAGTTGGCCAGCCCCACCCCCCAAGGCTATACCCACCCGTTTTTGTGGCCTTTTTCCGCTCACGAAAGTGGAGCCCGGCCTTGGGCGGGGTTTTAGGCGCGGCTGTGCCCGCGGCCTATTTTTGGCACATGGAGGTGCCTCGCAAAGTCTCGCACCATTCCGAGTCCGGCGGACGAAGTTGGCCAGCCCCACCCCCCAAGGCTATAGCCCACCCATTTTTGTGGCCTTTTTCCGAAGGACGAACTTGGCGCCCCGGCCTTCGGGCGGGTATTTTTGTGTGCGGCTGTGCCCGCGGCCTATTTTGGGCACACGGAGGCACCTCGCAAAGTCTCCCGCCATTCCGAGTCCGGCGGACGAAGTTGGCCTGCCCCACCCCCCAAGGTTATAGCCCACCCGTTTTTGTGGCCTTTTTCCGCTGGACAAACTTGGCGCCCCGGCCTTCGGGCGGGTATTTTTGGGCGCGGCTGTGCCCGCGGCCTATTTTTGGCTCACGGAGGCGCCTCGGAAGGTCTCACGCCGTTCCGAGTCCGGCGGACGAAGTTGGCCAGCCCCACCCCCCAAGGCTATAGCCCCCCCGTTTTTGTGGCCTTTTTCCGCTGGACGAACTTGGCGCCCCGGCCTTCGGGCGGGTATTTCTGGGCGCGGCTGTACCTGCGGCCTAGTTTTGGCACACGGAGGCACCTCGCAAAGTCTCCCGCCATTCCGAGTCCGGCGGACGAAGTTGGCCTGCCCCACCCCCAAGGCTATAGCCCACCCGTTTTTGTGGGCTTTTTCCGCTGGACGAACTTGGCGCCCCGGCCTTCAGGCGGGTATTTTTGGGCGCGGCTATGTCCGCGGCCTATTTTTGGCACACAGAGGCGCCTCGCAAAGTCTCGCGCTATTCCGAGTCCGGCGGACGAAGTTGGCCAGCCCCACCCCCCAAGGCTATAGCCCACCCGTTTTTGTGGCCTTTTTCCGCTCGACGAAGGTGGCGCCCGGCCTTGGGCGGGTTTTTGGCGCGGCTGTGCCCGCGGCCTATTTTGGTACACGGAGGTGCCTCGCAAAGTCTCGCGCCATTCCGAGTCCGGCGGACGAAGTTGGCCAGCCCCACCCCCAAGGCTATAGCCCACCCGTTTTGTGGCCTTTTTCCGCCGGACGAAGTTGGCGCCCGGCCTCGGGCGGGTATTTTTGGCGCGGCTGTGGCCGCGGCCTATTTTTGCACACGGAGGCTCCTCACAAAGTCTCGCGCCATTCCGAGTCCGGCGGCCCCAGTGGGACAGCCCCCCCCCCCAACGCTATTGCCCACCCGCGTTTGTGGCCTATTTCCGCTGGGAGAACTTGGCGCCCCGGCCGTCGGGCGGGTATTTTTGGCGCGGCTGTGCCCGCTGGCCTAGTTTTTTGGCACACGGAGGCGGCTCGTAAAGTCTCGCGCCATTCCGAGTCCGGCGGACGAAGTTGGCCAGCCCCACCCCCCAAGGCTATAGCCCACTCGTTTTTGTGGCCTTTTTCCGCTGGACGAACTTGGCGCCCCGGCCTTCGGGGGGGTATTTTTGGGCGCGGCTGTGGCTGCGGCCTATTTTTGGCACACGGAGGCACCTCGCAAAGTCTCGCGCCATTCCGAGTCCGGCGGACGAAGTGGGCCAGCCCCACCCCCCAAGGCTATAGCCCACCCGTTTTTGGGGCCTTTTTCCGCTGGACGAACTTGGCGCCCCGGCCTTCGGGCGGGTATTTTTGGGCGCGGCTGTGCCCGCGGCCTATTTTTGGCTCACGGAGGCGCCTCGCAAGGTCTCACGCCGTTCCGAGTCCGGCGGACGAAGTTGGCCAGCCCCACCCCCCAAGGCTATATCCCCCCCCCGTTTTTGTGGCCTTTTTCCGCTGGGCCGAACTTGGCGGCCCGGGCTTCGGGTGGGGATTTGTGGGCGCGGGTGGGGCCGCGGGCTTTTTTTGGCACACGGGGGTGCCTTGGAAAGTCTCGGGCCATTCCGTGGCCGGCGGTAGTAGTTGGCCATCCCCACCCCCCAAGGCTATAGCCCACCCGTTTTTGTGGCCTTTTTCCGCTTCGAGGTGGCGCCCCGCCCTTCGGGCGGGTATTTTTAGCGCGGCTGTGCCCGCGGCCTATTTTGGCACACGGAGGTGCCTCGCAAAGTCTCGCGCCATTCCGAGTCCGGGCGGACGAAGTTGGCCAGCCCGCCCCCAAGGCTATAGCCCACCCGTTTTTGTGGCCTTTTTCCGCTGGACGAACTTGGCGCCACGGCCTTCGGGGAGGTATTTTTGGGCGCCGCTGTACCCGAGGCCTAGTTTTGACACACGGAGGCGACTCGCAAAGTCTCGCGCCATTCCGAGTCCGGCGGACGAAGTTGGCCAGCCCCACCCCCCAAGGCTATAGCCCACCCGTTTTTGTGGCCTTTGTCCGCAGGACGAACATGGTGCCACGGCCATCGCGCGGGTATTTTTGGGTGCAGCTGTGCCCGTGGCCTAGTTTTGGCACACGGAGGCGCGTCGCAAAGTCTCGCGCCATTCCGAGTCCGGCGGACGAAGTTGGCCAGCCCCACCCCCCAAGGCTATAGCCCACCCGTTTTTGTGGCCTTTTTCCGCTGGACGAACTTGGCGCCCCGGCCTTCGGGCGGGTATTTTTGGGCGCGGCTATGGCCGCGGCCTATTTTTGGCACACGGAGGCACCTCGCAAAGCCTCGCGCCATTCCGAGTCCGGCGGAAGAAGTTGGCCAGCCCCACCCGCCAAGGCTATAGCCCACCCGTTTTTGTGGCCATTTTCCGCTGGACGAACTTGGCGCCCTGGCCTTCGGGCGGGTATTTTAGGGCGCGGCCGTGCCCGCGGCCTATTTTTAGCACACGGAGATGCCTCGCAAAGTCTCGTGCCATTCCGAGTCCCGGCGGACGAGTTGGCCAGCCCCACCCCCAAGGCTATAGCCCACCTGTTTTTGTGGCCTTTTCCGCTGGACAAACTTGGCGCCCGGCCTTCGGGCCGGTATTTTTGGCGCGGCTGTGTCCCATGACCTACTTTTGGCACACGGAGGTGCCTCGCAAAGTCTCGCGCCATTCCGAGTCCGGCGGACGAAGTTGGCCAGCCCCACCCCCCAAGGCTATAGCCCACCCGTTTTTGTGGCCTTTTTCCGCTCGACGAAATTGGCGCCCCGCCCTTCGGGCGGGTATTTTTGGGCGCGGCTCTGCCCGCGGCCTATTTTTGGCACACGGAGGTGCCTCGCAAAGTCTCGCGCCATTCCGAGTCCGGCGGACGAAGTTGGCCAGCCCCACCCCCCAAGGCTATAGCCCACCCGTTTTTGTGGCCTTTTTCCGCTGGACGAACTTGGCGCCCCGGCCTTCGGGAAGGTATTTTTGGGCGCGGCTGTACCCGCGGCCTATTTTTGACACATGGAGGCGTCTCGCAAAGTCTCGCGCCATTCCGAGGCCGGCGGATGAAGTTGGCCAGCCCCACCCCCCAAGGCTATAGCCCACCCGTTTTTGTGGCCTTTTTCTGCTGGACGAACTTGGCGCCCCGGCCTTCGGGCGGGTATTTTTGGGCGCGGCTGTGCCCGCGGCCTATTTTTGGCTCACGGAGGCGCCTCGCAAGGTCTCACGCCGTTCCGAGTCCGGCGGACGAAGTTGGCCAGCCCCGCCCCCCAAGGCTATAGCCCACCCGTTTTTGTGGCCTTTTTCCGCTGGACGAACTTGGCGCCCCGGCCTTCGGGGAGGTATTTTTGGGCGCGGCTGTACCCGCGGCCTATTTTTGACACACGGAGGCGTCTCGCAAAGTCTCGCGCCATTCCGAGTCCGGCGGACGAAGTTGGCCAGCCCCACCCCCCAAGGCTATAGCCCACCCGTTTTTGTGGCCTTTTTCCGCTGGACGAACTTGGCGCCACGGCCTTCGGGCGGGTATTTTTGGGTGCAGCTGTGCCCGTGGCCTAGTTTTGGCACACGGAGGCGCGTCGCAAAGTCTCGCGCCATTCCGAGTCCGGCGGACGAAGTTGGCCAGCCCCACCCCCCAAGGCTATAGCCCACCCGTTTTTGTGGCCTTTTTCCGCTGGACGAACTTGGCGCCCCGGCCTTCGGGCGGGTATTTTTGGGCGCGGCTATGGCCGCGGCCTATTTTTGGCACACGGAGGCACCTCGCAAAGCCTCGCGCCATTCCGAGTCCGGCGGAAGAAGTTGGCCAGCCCCACCCGCCAAGGCTATAGCCCACCCGTTTTTGTGGCCTTTTTCCGCTGGACGAACTTGGCGCCCTGGCCTTCGGGCGGGTATTTTTGGGCGCGGCTGTGCCCGCGGCCTATTTTTGGCACACGGAGGTGCCTCGCAAAGTCTCGCGCCATTCCGAGTCCGGCGGACGAAGTTGGCCAGCCCCACCCCCCAAGGCTATAGCCCACCTGTTTTTGTGGCCTTTTTCCGCTGGACAAACTTGGCGCCCCGGCCTTCGGGCCGGTATTTTTGGGCGCGGCTGTGTCCGCGGCCTACTTTTGGCACACGGAGGTGCCTCGCAAAGTCTCGCGCCATTCCGAGTCCGGCGGACGAAGTTGGCCAGCCCCACCCCCCAAGGCTATAGCCCACCCGTTTTTGTGGCCTTTTTCCGCTCGGCGTGAGGTGGCGCCCCGCCCTTCGGGCGGGTATTTTTGGGCGCGGCTCTGCCCGCGGCCTATTTTTGGCACACGGAGGTGCCTCGCAAAGTCTCGCGCCATTCCGAGTCCGGCGGACGAAGTTGGCCAGCCCCACCCCCCAAGGCTATAGCCCACCCGTTTTTGTGGCCTTTTTCTGCTGGACGAACTTGGCGCCCCGGCCTTCGGGATGGTATTTTTGGGCGCGGCTGTACCCGCGGCCTATTTTTGACACATGGAGGCGTCTCGCAATGTCTCGCGCCATTCCGAGTCCGGCGGATGAAGTTGGCCAGCCCCACCCCCCAAGGCTATAGCCCACCCGTTTTTGTGGCCTTTTTCTGCTGGACGAACTTGGCGCCCCGGCCTTCGGGCGGGTATTTTTGGGCGCGGCTGTGCCCGCGGCCTATTTTTGGCTCACGGAGGCGCCTCGCAAGGTCTCACGCCGTTCCGAGTCCGGCGGACGACGTTGGCCAGCCCCACCCCCCAAGGCTATAGCCCACCCGTTTTTGTGGCCTTTTTCCGCTGGACGAACTTGGCGCCACGGCCTTCGGGCGGGTATTTTTGGGTGCAGCTGTGCCCGTGGCCTAGTTTTGGCACACGGAGGCGCGTCGCAAAGTCTCGCGCCATTCCGAGTCCGGCGGACGAAGTTGGCCAGCCCCACCTCCCAAGGCTATAGCCCACCCGTTTTTGTGGCCTTTTTCCGCTGGACGAACTTGGCGCCCCGGCCTTCGGGGAGGTATTTTTGGGCGCGGCTGTACCCGCGGCCTATTTTTGACACACGGAGGCGCCTCGCAAAGTCTCGCGCCATTCCGAGTCCGGCGGACGAAGTTGGCCAGCCCCACCCCCAAAGGCTATAGCCCACCCGTTTTTGTGGCCTTTTTCCGCTGGACGAACTTGGCGCCACGGCCTAAGGGCGGGTATTTTTGGGCGCGGCTGTGCCCGCGGCCTCGTTTTGGCACACGGAGGCGCCTCGCAAAGTCTCGCGCCATTCCGAGTCCGGCGGACGAAGTTGGCCAGCCCCACCCCCCAAGGCTATAGCCCACCCGTTTTTGTGGCCTTTTTCCGCTGGACGAACTTGGCGGCCCGGCCTTCGGGCGGGTATTTTTGGGCGCGGCTGTGGCCGCGGCCTATTTTTGGCACACGGAGGCACCTCGCAAAGTCTCGCGCCATTCCGAGTCCGGCGGAAGAAGTTGGCCAGCCCCACCCCCCAAGGCTATAGCCCACCCGTTTTTGTGGCCTTTTTCCGCTGGACGAACTTGGCGCCCCGGCCTTCGGGCGGGTATTTTTTGGCGCGGCTGTGCCCGCGGCCTATTTTTGGCACACGGAGGCACCTCGCAAAGTCTCGCGCCATTCCGTGTCCGGCGGACGAAGTTGGCCAGCCCCACCCCCCAAGGCTATAGCCCACCCGTCATTTGGGACTTTTTTAGCTTGTAGATCTGGTCGCCACGGCCTTCAGGCGGGTATTTTTGGGCGCGGCTGTGCCCCTTGGCCTAGATTTTGGCACACGGAGGCACCTCGCAAAGTCTCGCGCCTTTCCGAGTACGGCGGATGAATTGGGCCAGCCCATCCCCCCAAGGCCATAGCCCTCCTGTTTTTCTGGCCGTTTTCCGCTGGACAAACTTGGCGCCCAGGCCTTCGGGCGGGTATTTTGGGCGCGGCTGTGCCCCATGCCTATTTTTTTGGCTCACGGAGGCGCCTCGCAAGGTCTCACGCCATTCCGAGTCCGGCGAACGAAGTTGGCCAGCCCCACCCCCCAAGCCCCACCCGGTTTGTGGGCTTTTTCCGCAGGACCAACGGGGCGCACCGGCCTTCGGGCAGGTATTTTTGGGCGCGGCTGTGCCCGCGGCCTATTTTTGGCTCACGGAGGCGCCTCGCAATGTCTCACACCGTTCCGAGTCCGGCGGACTAAGTTGGCCAGCCCCACCCCCCAAGGCTATAGCCCACCCGTTTTTGTGGCCTTTTTCCGCTGGACGAACTTGGCACCCCGGCCTTCGGGCTGGTATTTTTGGGCGCGGCTGTTCCTGCGGCCTATTTTTGGCACACGGAGGCGCCTCGCAAAGTCTCGCGCCATTCCGAGTCCGGCGGACGAAGTTGGCCAGCCCCACCCCCCAAGGCTATAGCCCACCCGTTTTTGTGGCCTTTTTCCGCAGGACGAACTTGGCGGCCCGGCCTTCGGGTGGGTATTTTTGGCTGCGGCTGTGGCCGCGGCCTATTTTTGGCACACGGAGGCCCCTCGCAAAGTCTCGCGCCATTCCGAGTCCGGCGGAAGAAGTTGGCCAGCCCCACCCCCCAAGGCTATAGCCCACCCGTTTTTGTGGCCTTTTTCCGCTGGACGAACTTGGCGCCCTGGCCTTCGGGCGGGTATTTTTGGGTGCGGCTGTGGCCGCGGCCTATTTTTGGCACACGGAGGCACCTCGCAAAGTCTCGCGCCATTCCGTGTCCGGCGGAAGAAGTTGGCCAGCCCCACCCCCCAAGGCTATAGCCCACCCGTTTTTGTGGCCTTTTTCCGCTGGACGAACTTGGCGCCACGGCCTTCGGGCGGGTATTTTTGGGCGCGGCTGTGCCCGCGGCCTAGTTTCTGCACACGGAGGCACCTCGCAAAGTCTCGCGCCATTCCGAGTCCGGCGGATGAAGTGGGCCAGCCCCACCCCCCAAGGCTATAGCCCACCTGTTTTTGTGGCCTTTTTCCGCTGGACAAACTTGGCGCCCCGGCCTTCGGGCGGGTATTTTTGGGCGCGGCTGTGCCCGCGGCCTATTTTTGGCTCACGGAGGCGCCTCGCAAGGTCTCACGCCATTCCGAGTCCGGCGGACGAAGTTGGCCAGCCCCACCCCCCAAGGCTATAGCCCACCCGTTTTTGTGGCCTTTTTCCGCTGGACGAACTTGGCGCCCCGGCCTTCGGGCTGGTATTTTTGGTCGCGGCTGTGCCCGCGGCCTATTTTTGGCTCACGGAGGCGCCTCGCAATGTCTCACACCGTTCCGAGTCCGGCGGACTAAGTTGGCCAGCCCCACCCCCCAAGGCTATAGCCCCCCCGTTTTTGTGGCCTTTTTCCGCTGGACGAACTTGGCGCCCCGGCCTTCGGGCGGGTATTTTTGGGCGCGGCTGTACCTGCGGCCTAGTTTTGGCACACGGAGGCGCCTCGCAAAGTCTCGCGCCATTCCGAGTCCGGCGGACGAAGTTGGCCAGCCCCACCCCCCAAGGCTATAGCCCACCCGTTTTTGTGGCCTTTTTCCGCTGGACGAACTTGGCGCCCCGGCCTTCGGGCGGGTATTTTTATGTGCGGCTGTGGCCGCGGCCTATTTTTGGCACACGGAGGCACCTCGCAAAGTCTCGCGCCATTCCGAGTCCGGCGGACGAAGTTGGCCAGCCCCACCCCCCAAGGCTATAGCCCACCCGTTTTTGTGGCCTTTTTCCGCTGGACGAACTTGGCGCCCCGGCCTTCGGGCGGGTATTTTTGGGCGCGGCTGTGGCCGCGGCCTATTTTTGGCACACGGAGGCACCTCGCAAAGTCTCGCGCCATTCCGAGTCCGGCGGAAGAAGTTGGCCAGCCCCACCCCCCAAGGCTATAGCCCACCCGTTTTTGTGGCCTTTTTCCGCTGGACGAACTTGGCGCCACGGCCTTCGGGCGGGTATTTTTGGGCGCGGCTGTGCCCGCGGCCTAGTTTCTGCACACGGAGGCACCTCGCAAAGTCTCGCGCCATTCCGAGTCCGGCGGATGAAGTGGGCCAGCCCCACCCCCCAAGGCTATAGCCCACCTGTTTTTGTGGCCTTTTTCCGCTGGACAAACTTGGCGCCCCGGCCTTCGGGCGGGTATTTTTGGGCGCGGCTGTGCCCGCGGCCTATTTTTGGCTCACGGAGGCGCCTCGCAAGGTCTCACGCCATTCCGAGTCCGGCGGACGAAGTTGGCCAGCCCCACCCCCCAAGGCTATAGCCCACCCGTTTTTGTGGCCTTTTTCCGCTGGACGAACTTGGCGCCCCGGCCTTCGGGCAGGTATTTTTGGACGCGGCTGTGCCCGCAGCCTATTTTTGGTTCACGGAGGCGCCTCGCAATGTCTCACACCGTTCCGAGTCCGGCGGACTAAGTTGGCCAGCCCCACCCCCCAAGGCTATAGCCCCCCCGTTTTTGTGGCCTTTTTCCGCTGGACGAACTTGGCGCCCCGGCCTTCGGGCGGGTATTTTTGGGCGCGGCTGTACCTGCGGCCTAGTTTTGGCACACGGAGGCGCCTCGCAAAGTCTCGCGCCATTCCGAGTCCGGCGGACGAAGTTGGCCAGCCCCACCCCCCAAGGCTATAGCCCACCCGTTTTTGTGGCCTTTTTCCGCTGGACAAACTTGCCGCCCCGGCCTTCGGGCGGGTATTTTTGGGCGCGGCTGTGTCCGCGGCCTATTTTTGGCACACGGAGGCGCCTCGCAAAGTCTCGCGCCATTCCGAGTCCGGCGGACGAAGTGGGCAAGCCCCACGCCCCAAGGCTGTAGCTCACCCGTTTTTGTGGCCTTTTTCCGCTGGACGAACTTGGCGCCCCGGCCTTCGGGGAGGTATTTTTGGGCGCGGCTGTACCCGCGGCCTATTTTTGACACACGGAGGCGCCTCGCAAAGTCTCGCGCCATTCCGAGTCCGGCGGACGAAGTTGGCCAGCCCCACCCCCAAAGGCTATAGCCCACCCGTTTTTGTGGCCTTTTTCCGCCGGACGAACTTGGCGCCCCTGCCTTCGGGCAGGTATTTTTGGGCGCGGCTGTGCCCGCGGCCTATTTTTGGCTCACGGAGGCGCCTCGCAATGTCTCACACCGTTCCGAGTCCGGCGGACGAAGTTGGCCAGCCCCACCCCCCAAGGCTATAGCCCCCCCGTTTTTGTGGCCTTTTTCCGCTGGACGAACTTGGCGCCCCGGCCTTCGGGCGGGTATTTTTGGGCGCGGCTGTACCTGCGGCCTAGTTTTGGCACACGGAGGTGCCTCGCAAAGTCTCGCGCCATTCCGAGTCCGGCGGACGAAGTTGGCCAGCCCCACCCCCCAAGGCTATAGCCCACCCGTTTTTGTGGCCTTTTTCCGCTGGACAAACTTGCCGCCCCGGCCTTCGGGCGGGTATTTTTGGGCGCGGCTGTGTCCGCGGCCTATTTTTGGCACACGGAGGCGCCTCGCAAAGTCTCACGCCATTCCGAGTCCGGCGGACGAAGTGGGCAAGCCCCACCCCCCAAGGCTGTAGCTCACCCGTTTTTGTGGCCTTTTTCCGCTGGACGAACTCGGCGCCCCGGCCTTCGGACTGGTATTTTTGGGCGCGGCTGTGCCCGCGGCCTATTTTTGGGACACGGTGGCGCCTCGCAAAGTCTCACGCCATTCCGAGTCCGGCGGACGAAGTTGGCCAGCCCCACCCCCCAAGGCTATAGCCCACCCGTTTTTGTGGCCTTTTTCCGCTGGACGAACATGGCGCCCCGGCCTTCGGGTGGGTATTTTTGGGAGCGGCTGTGCCCGCGGCCTATTTTTGGCACACGGAGGCGCTTCGCAAAGTCTCGCACCATTCTGAGTCCGGCGGACGAAGTTGGCCAGCCCCACCCCCCAAGGCTATAGCCCACCCGTTTTTGTGGCCTTTTTCCGCTGGACGAACTTGGCGCCCCGGCCTTCGGGGAGGTATTTTTGGGCGCGGCTGTACCCGCGGCCTATTTTTGACACACGGAGGCGCCTCGCAAAGTCTCGCGCCATTCCGAGTCCGGCGGACGAAGTTGGCCAGCCCCACCCCCAAAGGCTATAGCCCACCCGTTTTTGTGGCCTTTTTCCGCTGGACGAACTTGGCGCCACGGCCTTTGGGCGGGTATTTTTGGGCGCGGCTGTGCCCGCGGCCTAGTTTTGGCACACGGAGGCGCCTCGCAAAGTCTCGCGCCATTCCGAGTCCGCGGCGGACGGTTGGCCAGCCCCACCCCCCAAGGCTATAGCCCACCCGTTTTTGTGGCCTTTTTCCGCTGGACGAACTTGGCGCCCCGGCCTTCGGGCTGGTATTTTTGGGCGCGGCTGTGACCGCGGCCTATTTTTTGCACACGGAGGCACCTCGCAAAGTCTCGCGCCATTCCGAGTCCGGCGGAAAAAGTTGGCCAGCCCCACCCCCCAAGGCTATAGCCCACCCGTTTTTGTGGCCTTTTTCCGCTGGACGAACTTGGCGCCCCGGCCTTCGGGCGGGTATTTTTGGGCGCGGCTGTGGCCGCGGCCTATTTTTGGCACACGGAGGCACCTCGCAAAGTCTCGCGCCATTCCGAGTCCGGCGGAAGAAGTTGGCCAGCCCCACCCCCCAAGGCTATAGCCCACCCGTTTTTGTGGCCTTTTTCCGCTGGACGAACTTGGCGCCCCGGCCTTCGGGCGGGTATTTTTGGGTGCGGCTGTGCCCGCGGCCTAGTTTTGGCACACGGAGGCACCTCGCAAAGTCTCGCGCCATTCCGAGTCCGGCGGATGAAGTGGGCCAGCCCCACCCCCCAAGGCTATAGCCCACCTGTTTTTGTGGCCTTTTTCCGCTGGACAAACTTGGCGCCCCGGCCTTCGGGCGGGTATTTTTGGCGCGGCTGCGCCCGCGGCCTATTTTTGCCTCACGGAGGCGCCTCGCAAGGTCTCACGCCATTCCGAGTCCGGCGGACGAAGTTGGCCAGCCCCACCCCCCAAGGCTATAGCCCACCCGTTTTTGTGGCCTTTTTCCGCTGGACGAACTTGGTGCCCCGGCCTTCGGGCGGGTATTTTTGGGTACGGCTGTGCCCGTGGCCTATTTTTGGCACACGGAGGCACCTCGCAAAGTCTCGCTCCATTCCGAGTCCGGCGGACGAAGATGTCCAGCCCCACCCCGCAAGGCTATATCCCACCCGTTTTTCTGGCCTTTTTCCGCGAGACGAACTTGGCGCCCCGGCCTTCGGGCGGGTATTTTTAGGCGCGGCTGTGCCCGCGGCCTATTTTTGGCACACGGAGGCGCCTCGCAAAGTGTCGCGCCATTCCGAGTCCGGCGGACGAAGTTGGCCAGCCCCACCCCCCAAGGCTATAGCCCACCCATTTTTGTGGCCTTTTTCCGCTGGACTAACTTGGCGCCCAGGCCTTCGGGCGGGTATTTTTGGGAGCGGCTGTGCCCGCGGTCTATTTTTGGCACACGGAGGGGCTTCGCAAAGTTTCGCGCCATTCTGAGTCCGGCGGAAGAAGTTGGCCAGCCCCACCCCCCAAGGCTATAGCCCACCCGTTTTTGTGGCCTTTTTCCGCTGGACGAACTTGGCGCCACGGCCTTCGGGCGGGTATTTTTGGGCGCGGCTGTGCCCGCGGCCTAGTTTTGGCACACGGAGGCACCTCGCAAAGTCTCGCGCCATTCCGAGTCCGGCGGATGAAGTGGGCCAGCCCCACCCCCCAAGGCTATAGCCCACCTGTTTTTGTGGCCTTTTTCCGCTGGACAAACTTGGCGCCCCGGCCTTCGGGCGGGTATTTTTGGGCGCGGCTGTGCCCGCGGCCTATTTTTGGCTCACGGAGGTGCCTCGCAAGGTCTCACGCCATTCCGAGTCCGGCGGACGAAGTTGGCCAGCCCCACCCCCCAAGGCTATAGCCCACCCGTTTTTGTGGCCTTTTTCCGCTGGACGAACTTGGCGCCCCGGCCTTCGGGCAGGTATTTTTGGGCGCGGCTGTGCCCGCGGCCTATTTTTGGCTCACGGAGGCGCCTCGCAATGTCTCACACCGTTCCGAGTCCGGCGGACGAAGTTGGCCAGCCCCACCCCGCAAGGCTATAGCCCCCCCGTTTTTGTGGCCTTTTTCCGCTGGACGAACTTGGCGCCCCGGCCTTCGGGCGGGTATTTTTGGGTACGGCTGTGCCCGTGGCCTATTTTTGGCACACGGAGGCACCTCGCAAAGTCTCGCTCCATTCCGAGTCCGGCGGACGAAGATGTCCAGCCCCACCCCGCAAGGCTATATCCCACCCGTTTTTCTGGCCTTTTTCCGCGAGACGAACTTGGCGCCCCGGCCTTCGGGCGGGTATTTTTAGGCGCGGCTGTGCCCGCGGCCTATTTTTGGCACACGGAGGCGCCTCGCAAAGTGTCGCGCCATTCCGAGTCCGGCGGACGAAGTTGGCCAGCCCCACCCCCCAAGGCTATAGCCCACCCATTTTTGTGGCCTTTTTCCGCTGGACTAACTTGGCGCCCAGGCCTTCGGGCGGGTATTTTTGGGAGCGGCTGTGCCCGCGGTCTATTTTTGGCACACGGAGGCGCCTCGCAAAGTCTCACGCCATTCCGAGTCCGGCGGAAAAAGTTGGCCAGCCCCACCCCCCAAGGCTATAGCCCACCCGTTTTTGTGGCCTTTTTCCGCTGGACGAACTTGGCGCCCTGGCCTTCGGGCGGGTATTTTTGGGCGCGGCTGTGGCCGCGGCCTATTTTTGGCACACGGAGGCACCTCGCAAAGTCTGACGCCATTCCGAGTCCGGCGGAAGAAGTTGGCCAGCCCCACCCCCCAAGGCTATAGCCCACCCGTTTTTGTGGCCTTTTTCCGCTGGACGAACTTGGCGCCCCGGCCTTCGGGCGGGTATTTTTGGGCGCGGCTGTGCCCGCGGCCTAGTTTTGGCACACGGAGGCACCTCGCAAAGTCTCGCGCCATTCCGAGTCCGGCGGATGAAGTGGGCCAGCCCCACCCCCCAAGGCTATAGCCCACCTGTTTTTGTGGCCTTTTTCCGCTGGACAAACTTGGCGCCCCGGCCTTCGGGCGGGTATTTTTGGGCGCGGCTGTGCCCGCGGCCTATTTTTGGCTCACGGAGGTGCCTCGCAAGGTCTCACGCCATTCCGAGTCCGGCGGACGAAGTTGGCCAGCCCCACCCCCCAAGGCTATAGCCCACCCGTTTTTGTGGCCTTTTTCCGCTGGACGAACTTGGCGCCCCGGCCTTCGGGCAGGTATTTTTGGGCGCGGCTGTGCCCGCGGCCTATTTTTGGCTCACGGAGGTGCCTCGCAATGTCTCACACCGTTCCGAGTCCGGCGGACGAAGTTGGCCAGCCCCACCCCCCAAGGCTATAGCCCCCCCGTTTTTGTGGCCTTTTTCCGCTGGACGAACTTGGCGCCCCGGCCTTCGGGCGGGTATTTTTGGGCGCGGCTGTACCTGCGGCCTAGTTTTGGCACACGGAGGGGCCTCGCAAAGTCTCGCGCCATTCCGAGTCCGGCGGACGAAGTTGGCCAGCCCCACCCCCCAAGGCTATAGCCCACCCGTTTTTGTGGCCTTTTTCCGCTGGACAAACTTGCCGCCCCGGCCTTCGGGCGGGTATTTTTGGGCGCGGCTGTGTCCGCGGCCTATTTTTGGCACACGGAGGCGCCTCGCAAAGTCTCACGCCATTCCGAGTCCGGCGGACGAAGTGGGCAAGCCCCACCCCCCAAGGCTGTAGCTCACCCGTTTTTGTGGCCTTTTTCCGCTGGACGAACTCGGCGCCCCGGCCTTCGGACTGGTATTTTTGGGAGCGGCTGTGCCCGCGGTCTATTTTTGGCACACGGAGGGGCCTCGCAAAGTTTCGCGCCATTCTGAGTCCGGTGGACGAAGTTGGCCAGCTCCACCCCCCAAGGCTATAGCCCACCCGTTTTTGTGGCCTTTTTCCGCTAGACGAACTTGGCGCCCCGGCCTTTGGGATGGTATTTTTGGGCGCGGCTGTGCCCGCGGCCTATTTTTGGCACACCGAGACGCCTCGCAAAGTCTCGCCCCATTCCGAGTCCGGCGGACGAAGTTGGCCAGCCCCACCCCCCCTGGCTATAGCCCACCCGTTTTTGTGGCCTTTTTCCGCTGGATGTACATGGTGCCCCGGCCTTCTGGCGGGTATTTTTGGGCGCGGCTGTGCCCGCGGCCTATTTTTGGCTCACGGAGGTGCCTCGCAAGGTCTCACGCCATTCCGAGTCCGGCGGACGAAGTTGGCCAGCCCCACCCCCCAAGGCTATAGCCCACCCGTTTTTGTGGCCTTTTTCCGCTGGACGAACTTGGCGCCCCGGCCTTCGGGCAGGTATTTTTGGGCGCGGCTGTGCCCGCGGCCTATTTTTGGCTCACGGAGGCGCCTCGCAATGTCTCACACCGTTCCGAGTCCGGCGGACGAAGTTGGCCAGCCCCAACCCCCAAGGCTCTAGCCCACCCGTTTTTGTGGCCTTTTTCCGCTGGACGTACATGGCGCCCCGGCCTTCGGGCTGGTATTTTTGGGCGCGGCTGTGCCCGCGGCCTATTTTTGGCACACGGAGGCGCCTCGCAAAGTGTCGCGCTATTCCGAGTCCGGCGGACGAAGTTGAATAGCCCCACCCCCCAAGGCTATAGCCCACCCGTTTTTGTGGCCTTTTTCCGCTGGACGAACTTGGCGCCCCGGCCTTCGGGGGGGTATTTTTGGGCGCGGCTGTGCCCGCGGCCTTTTTTTGGCACACGGAGGTGCCACGCAAAGTCTCGCGCCATTCCGAGTCCGGCGGACGAAGTTGGCCAGCCCCATCCCCCAAGGTTATAGCCCACCCGTTTTTGTTGCGTTTTTCCGCTGGACGAACTTGGCGCCCCGGCCTTCTGGCGGGTATTTTTGGGCGCGGCGGGTATTTTTGGGCGCGGCTGTGCCCGCGGCCTATTTTTGGCACACGGAGGTTCCACGCAAAGTCTCGCGCCATTCCGAGTCCGGCGGACGAAGTTAGCCAGCCCCATCCCCCAAGGCTATAGCCCACCCGTTTTTGTTGCGTTTTTCCGCTGGACGAACTTGGCGCCCCGGCCTTCGGGCTGGTATTTTTGGGCGCGGCTGTGCCCACGGCCTATTTTTGGCACACGGAGGCACCTCGCAAAGTCTCGCGCCATTCCGAGTCCGGCGGACGAAGTGGGCAAGCCCCACCCCCCAAGGCTATAGCCCACCCGTTTTTGTGGCCTTTTTCCGCTGGACGAACTCGGCGCCCCGGCCTTCGGACTGGTATTTTTGGGCGCGGCTGTGCCCGCGGCCTATTTTTGGGACACGGAGGCGCCTCGCAAAGTCTCGCGCCATTCTGAGTCCGGTGGACGAAGTTGGCCAGCCCCACCCCCCAAGGCTATAGCCCACCCGTTTTTGTGGCCTTTTTCCGCTGGATGAACTTGGCGCCCCGGCCTTTGGGATGGTATTTTTGGGCACGGCTGTGCCCGCGGCCTATTTGTGGCACACGGAGACGCCTCGCGAAGTCTCGCGCCATTCCGAGTCCGGCGGACGAAGTTGGCCAGCCCCAACCCCCAAGGCTCTAGCCCACCCGTTTTTGTGGCCTTTTTCTGCTGGACGAACTTGGCGCCCCGGCCTTCGGGCGGGTATTTTTGGGCGCCGCTCTGTCCGCGGCCTATTTTTGGCACATGGAGGCGCCTCGCAAAGTCTCACGCCATTCCGAGTCCGGCGGACGAAGTTGAATAGCCCCCCCCCCCCCAAGGCTATAGCCCACCCGTTTTGGTGGCCTTTTTCCGCTGGACGAACTTGGCGCCCCGTCCTTCGGGCGGGTATTTTTGCGCGCGGCTGGGCCCGCGGCCTATTTTTGGTACACGGAGGCGCCTCGCAAAGTCTCGCGTCATTCCGAGTCCGGTGGACGAAGTTGGCCAGCCCCACCACCCACCCCCCAAGGCTATAGCCCACCCGTTTTTGTGGCCTTTTTCCGCTGGACGAACTTGGCGCCCCGGCCTTCGGGCAGGTATTTTTGCGCGCGGCTGGGTCCGTGGCCTATTTTTGGTACACGGAGGCGCCTCGTAAAGTCTCGCGTCATTCCAAGTCCGGTGGACGAAGTGGGCAAGCCCCACCCCCCAAGGCTATAGCCCACCCGTTTTTGTGGCCTTTTTCCGCTGGACGAACTCGGCGCCCCGGCCTTCGGACTGGTATTTTTGGGCGCGGCTGTGCCCGCGGCCTATTTTTGGGACACGGTGGCGCCTCGCAAAGTCTCGCGCCATTCCGAGTCCGGCCGACGAAGTTGGCCAGCCCCACCCCCCAAGGCTATAGCCGACCCGTTTTTGTGGCCTTTTTCCGCTGGACGAACTTGGTGCCCCCGCCTTCGGGCGGGTATTTTTGGGTGCGGCTGTGCCCGTGGCCTATTTTTGGCACACGGAGGCCCCTCGCAAAGTCTCGCGCCATTCCGAGTCCGGCGGACGAAGTTGTCCAGCCCTACCCCGCAAGGCTATATCCCACCCGTTTTTCTGGCCTTTTCCCGCGTCACGAACTTGGCGCCCAGGCCTTCGGGCGGGTATTTTTGGGCGCGGCTGAGCCCGCGGCCTATTTTTGGCACACGGAGGCGCCTCGCAAAGTCTCGCGCCATTCTGAGTCCGGCGGACGAAGTTGGCCAGCCCCACCCCCCAAGGCTATAGTCCACCCGTTTTTGTGGCCTTTTTCCGCTGGACGAACTTGGCGCCCCGGCCTTTGGGATGGTATTTTTGGGCGCGGCTGTGCCCGCGGCCTATTTTTGACACACGGAGACGCCTCGCAAAGTCTCGCGCCATTCCGAGTCCGGCGGACGAAGTTGGCCAGCCCCACCCCCCCTGGCTATAGCCCAGCCGTTTTTGTGGCCTTTTTCCGCTGGACGTACATGGCGCCCCGGCCTTCGGGCTGGTATTTTTGGGCGCGGCTGTGCCCGCGGCCTATTTTTGGTACATGGAGGCGCCCGCAAAGTCTCGCGCCATTCCGAGTCCGGCGGACGAAGTTGGCCAGCCCCAACCCCCCTGGCTATAGCCCACCCGTTTTTGTGGCCTTTTTCCGCTGGACGTACATGGCGCCCCGGCCTTCGGGCTGGTATTTTTGGGCGCGGCTGTGCCCGCGGCCTATTTTTGGCACATGGAGGCGCCTCGCAAAGTCTCGCGCCATTCCGAGTCCGGCGGACGAAGTTGGCCAGCCCCAACCCCCAAGGCTCTAGCCCACCCGTTTTTGTGGCCTTTTTCCGCTGGACGAACTTGGCGCCCCGGCCTTCGGGCGGGTATTTTTGGGCGCCGCTCTGCCCGCGGCCTATTTTTGGCACATGGAGGCGCCTCGCAAAGTCTCACGCCATTCCGAGTCCGGCGGACGAAGTTGAATAGCCCCCCCCCAAGGCTATAGCCCACCCGTTTTGGTGGCCTTTTTCCGCTGGACGAACTTGGCGCCCCGGCCTTCGGGCAGGTATTTTTGCGCGCGGCTGGGTCCGCGGCCTATTTTTGGTACACGGAGGTACCTCGCAAAGTCTCGCGTCATTCTGAGTCCGGTGGACGAAGTTGGCCAGCCCCACCCCCCAAGGCTATAGCCCACCCGTTTTTGTGGCCTTTTTCCGCTGGACGAACTCGGCGCCCCGGCCTTTGGGATGGTATTTTTGGGCGCGGCTGTTCCCGCGGCCTATTTTTGGCACACGGAGACGCCTCGCAAAGTCTCGCGCCATTCCGAGTCCGGCGGACGAAGTTGGCCAGCCCCACCCCGCCCACCCGTTTTTGTGGCCTTTTTCCGCTGGACGTACATGGCGCCCGGGCCTTCGGGCTGGTATTTTTGGGCGCGGCTGTGCCCGCGGCCTATTTTTGGCACATGGAGGTGCCTCGCAAAGTCTCGCGCCATTCCGAGTCCGGCGGACGAAGTTGGCCAGCCCCAACCCCCAAGGCTCTAGCCCACCCGTTTTTGTGGCCTTTTTCTGCTGGACGAACTTGGCGCCCCGGCCTTCGGGCGGGTATTTTTGGGCGCCGCTCTGCCCGCGGCCTATTTTTGGCACATGGAGGCGCCTCGCAAAGTATCACGCCATTCCGAGTCTGGCGGACGAAGTTGAATAGCCCCCCCCCCCAAGGCTATAGCCCACCCGTTTTGGTGGCCTTTTTCCGCTGGACAAACATGGCGCCCCGGCCTTCGGGCGGATATTTTTGTGAGCGGCCGGGCCCGCGGCCTATTTTTGGTACACGGAGGCGCCTCGCAAAGTCTCGCGTCATTCCGAGTCCGGTGGACGAAGTGGGCAGGCCCCACCCCCCAAGGCTATAGCCCACCCGTTTTTGTGGCCTTTTTCCGCTGGACGAACTCGGCGCCCCGGCCTTCGGACTCGTATTTTTGGGCGCGGCTGTGTCCGTGGCCTATTTTTGGGACACGGTGGCGCCTCGCAAAGTCTCGCGCCATTCCGAGTCCAGCGGACGAAGTTGGCCAGCCCCACCCCCCAAGGCTATAGCCGACCCGTTTTTGTGGCCTTTTTCCGCTGGACGAACTTGGTGCCCCGGCCTTCGGGCGGGTATTTTTGGGTGCGGCTGTGCCCGTGGCCTATTTTTGGCACACGGAGGCGCCTCGCAAAGTCTCGCTCCATTCCGAGTCCGGCGGACGAAGTTGTCCAGCCCCACCCCGCAAGGCTATATCCCACCCGTTTTTCTGGCCTTTTTCCGCTGGACGTACATGGCGCCCCGGCCTTTGGGCTGGTATTTTTGGGCGCGGCTGTGCCCGCGGCCTATTTTTGGCACATGGAGGCGCCTCGCAAAGTCTCGCGCCATTCCGAGTCCGGCGGACGAAGTTGGCCAGCCCCAACCCCCAAGGCTCTAGCCCACCCGTTTTTGTGGCCTTTTTCCGCTGGACGAACTTGGCGCCCCGGCCTTCGGGCGGGTATTTTTGGGCACCGCTCTGCCCGCGGCCTATTTTTGGCACATGGAGGCGCCTCACAAAGTCTCACGCCATTCCGAGTCCGGCGGACGAAGTTGAATAGCCCCCCCCCAAGGCTATAGCCCACCCGTTTTGGTGGCCTTTTTCCGCTGGACGAACTTGGCACCCCGGCCTTCGGACGGGTATTTTTGCGCGCGGCTGGGCCCGCGGCCTATTTTTGGTACACGGAGGTGCCTCACAAAGTCTCACGTCATTCCGAGTCCGGCGGACAAAGTTGGCCAGCCCCACCCCCCAAGGCTATAGCCCACCCGTTTTTGTGGCCTTTTTCCGCTGGACGAACTTGGCGCCCCGGCCTTTGGGATGGTATTTTTGGGCGCGGCTGTGCCCGCGGCCTATTTTTGGCACACGGAGACGCCCCGCAAAGTCTCGCGCCATTCCGATCCGGCGGACGAAGTTGGCCAGCCCCACCCCCCCTGGCTATAGCCCACCCGTTTTTGTGGCCTTTTTCCGCTGGACGTACATGGCGGCCCGGCCTTCTGGCTGGTATTTTTGGGCGCGGCTGTGCCCGCGGCCTATTTTTGGCACATGGAGGCGCCTCGCAAAGTCTCGCGCCATTCCGAGTCCGGCGGACGAAGTTGGCCAGCCCCAACCCCCAAGGCTCTAGCCCACCCGTTTTTGTGGCCTTTTTCCGCTGGACGAACTTGGCGCCCCGGCCTTCGGGCGGGTATTTTTGGGCACCGCTCTGCCCGCGGCCTATTTTTGGCACATGGAGGCGCCTCACAAAGTCTCACGCCATTCCGAGTCCGGCGGACGAAGTTGAATAGCCCCCCCCCCAAGGCTATAGCCCACCCGTTTTGGTGGCCTTTTTCCGCTGGACGAACTTGGCGCCCCGGCCTTCGGACGGGTATTTTTGCGCGCGGCTGGGACCGCGGCCTATTTTTGGTACACGGAGGTGCCTCGCAAAGTCTCACGTCATTCCGAGTCCGGCGGACGAAGTTGGCCAGCCCCACCCCCCAAGGCTATAGCCCACCCGTTTTTGTGGCCTTTTTCCGCTGGACGAACTTGGCGCCCCGGCCTTTGGGATGGTATTTTTGGGCGCGGCTGTGCCCGCGGCCTATTTTTGGCACACGGAGACGCCCCGCAAAGTCTCGCGCCATTCCGATCCGGCGGACGAAGTTGGCCAGCCCCACCCCCCCTGGCTATAGCCCACCCGTTTTTGTGGCCTTTTTCCGCTGGACGTACATGGCGCCCCGGCCTTCGGGCTGGTATTTTTTGGCGCGGCTGTGCCCGCGGCCTATTTTTGGCACACGGAGGCGCCTCGCAATGTCTTGCGCCATTCCGAGTCCGGCGGACGAAGTTGGCCAGCCCCAACCCCAAGGCTCAAGCCCACCCGTTTTGTGGCCTTTTTCCGCTGGACGAACTTGGCGCCCCGGCCTTCGGGCGGGTATTTTTGGGCGCCGCTCTGCCCGCGGCCTATTTTTGGCACAAGGAGGCGCCTCGCAAAGTATCACGCCATTCCGAGTCCGGCGGACGAAGTTGAATAGCCCCCCCCCAAGGATATAGCCCACCCGATTGGGTGGCCTTTTTCCGCTGGACGAACTTGGCGCCCCGGCCTTCGGGCGGGTATTTTGTGGCGCAGCTGTGCCCGTGGCCTATTTTTGGCACACGGAGGCACCTCGCAAAGTCTCGCGCCATTCCGAGTCCGCGGACGGTTGGCCAGCCCCACCCCCAAGGCTATAGCCCACCCGTTTTGTGGCCTTTTTCCGCTGGACGAACATGGCTCCCCGGATTTCGGGCGGGTATTTTTTGGCGCGGCTGTGCCCGCGGCCTATTTTTGTCACACGGAGGCGCCTCGCAATGTCTCGCGCCATTCCGAGTCCGGCGGACGAAGTTGGCCAGCCCTACCCCCAAAGGCTATAGCCCACCCGTTTTTGTGGCCTTTTTCCGCTGGATGAATTTGGCGCCCCGGCCTTCGGGCGGGTATTTTTGGGCGTGGCTGTGCCCGCGGCCTATTTTTGCCACACGGAGGCATGTCGCAAAGTCTCGCTCCATTCGAGGTCCGGCGTACGAAGTTGGCCAGCCCCACCCCCCAAGGCTATAGCCCACCCATTTTTGTGGCCTTTTTCCGCTGGACGAACTTGGCGCCCCGGCCTTTGGGCGGGTATTTTTGGGCGCGGCTCTGCCTGCGGCCTATTTTGGGCACACGGAGGCGCCTCTTAAAGTCTCGCGCCATTCCGAGTCCGGCGGACGAAGTTGGCCAGCGCCGCCCCCCAAGGCTATAGCCCACCCGTTTTTGTTGCCTTTTTCCGCTGGACGAATTTGGCGCCCCGACCTTCGGGCGGGTATTTTTGGGCGCGGCTGTGCCCGTGGCCTATTTTTGGCACACGGAGGCGCCTCGCAAAGTCTCGCGCCATTCCGAGTCCGGCGGACGAGGTTGGCCAGCCCCGCCCCACAAGGCTATGGCCCACCCGTTTTTGTGGCCTTTTTCCGGTGGACGAACTTGGCGCCCCGGTCTTCGGGCGGGTATTTTTGGGCGCGGCTGAGCCCGCGGCCTATTTTTGGCACACGGAGGCACCTCAGAAAGTCTCGCGCCATTCGGAGTCCGGCGGACGAAGTCGGCCAGCGCCGCCCCCCAAGGCTATAGCCCACCCGTTTTTGTGGCCTTTTTCCGCTGGACGAACTTGGCGCCCCGGCCTCCGGGCGGGTATTTTTGGGCGCGGCTGTGCCCGCGGCTAATTTTTGGCACACGGAGGCACCTCGCAAAGTCTCGCGCCATTCCGAGTCCGGCGGACGAAGTTGGCCAGCCCCACCCCCCACGGCTATAGCCCACCCGTTTTTGTGGCCTTTTTCCGCTGGACGAACTTGGCGCCCCGGCCTTCGGGCGGGTATTTTTGGGCGCGGCTGTGTCCGCGGCCTATTTTTGGGTCACGGAGGCGCCTCGTAAAGTCTCGCGCCATTCCGAGTCCGGCGGACGAAGTTGGCCAGCCCCACCCCCCAAGCCTATAGCCCACCCGTTTTTGTGGCCCTTTTCCGCTGGACGAACTTGGCGCCCCGGCCTTCGGGCGGGTATTTTTGGGCGCGGCTGTGGCCGAAGCCTATTTTTGGCTCACGGAGGCGCCTCGCAAAGTCTCGCGCCATTCCGAGTCCGGCGGACGAAGTTGTCTAGCCCCACCCCCCAAGGCTATAGCCCACCCGTTTTTGTGGCCTTTTTCCGCTGGACGAACTTGGCGCCCCGGCCTTCGGGCGGGTATTTTTGGGAGCGGCTGTGGCCGAATCCTATTTTTGGAACACGGAGGCGCCTCGCAAAGTCTCGCGCCATTCCGAGTCCGGCGGACGAAGTTGGCCAGCCCCACCCCCCAAGGCTATAGCCCACCCGTTTTTGTGCCCTTTTACCGCTGGACGAACTTGGCGCCCCGGCCTTCGGTCGAGTATTTTTGGGCGCGGCTGTGCCCGCGGCCTATTTTTGGCTCACGGAGGCACCTCGCAAAGTCTCGCGCCATTCCGAGTCCGGCGGACGAAGTTGGCCAGCCCCACCCCCCAAGGCTATAGCCCACCCGTTTTTGTGGCGCTGGACGAACTTGGCGCCCCGGCCTTCGGGCGGGTATTTTTGGGAGCGGCTGTGGCCGAAGCCTATTTTTGGAACACGGAGGCGCCTCGCAAAGTCTCGCGCCATTCCGAGTCCGGCGGACGAAGTTCGCCAGCCCCACCCCCCAAGGCTATAGCCCACCCGTTTTTGTGCCCTTTTACCGCTGGACGAACTTGGCGCCCCGGCCCTCGGTCGGGTATTTTTGGGCGCGGCTGTGCCCGCGGCCTATTTTTGGCACATGGAGGCACCTCGCAAAGTCTCGCGCCATTCCAAGTCCGGCGGACGAAGTTGGCCAGCCCCACCCCCCAAGGCTATAGCCCACCCGTTTTTGCAGCCTTTTTCCGCTGGACGAACTTGGCGCCCCGGCCTTCGGGTGGGTATTTTTGGACGCGGCTGTGCCCGCGGCCTATTTTTGGCACACGGAGGCGCCTCGCAAAGTCTCACGCCATTCCGAGTCCCGCCGACGAAGTTGGCCAGCCCCACCCCCCAACGCTAAAGCCCACCCGTTTTTGTGGCCTTTTACCCCTGGTCGAACTTGGCGCCCCGGCATTCGGGTGGGTATTTTTTGAGCGCGGCTGTGCCCGCGCCTATTTTTGGCACACGGAGGCGCCTCGTAAAGTCTCGCGCCATTCCGAGTCCGGCGGACGAAGTTGGCCAGCCCCACCCCCCAAGGCTATAGCCCACCCGTTTTTGTGGCCTTTTTCCGCTGGACGAACTTGGCGCCCCGGCCTTCGGGCGGGTATTTTTTGGCGCGGCTGTGCCCGCGGCCTATTTTTGGCACACGGAGGCGCCTCGCAAAGTCTCGCGCCATTCCGAGTCCGGCGGACGAAGTTGTCCAGCCCCACCCCCCAAGGCTATAGCCCACCCGTTTTTGTGGCCTTTTTCCGCTGGACGAACTTGGCGCCCCGGCCTTCGGGCGGGTATTTTTTGGAGCGGCTGTGGCCGCAGCCTATTTTTGGAACACGGAGGCGCCTCGCAAAGTCTCGCGCCATTCCGAGTCCGGCGGACGAAGTGGGCCAGCCCCACCCCCCAAGGCTATAGCCCACCCGTTTTTGTGCCCTTTTACCGCTGGACGAACTTGGCGCCTCGGCCTTCGGTCGGGTATTTTTGGGCGCGGCTGTGCCCGCGGCCTATTTTTGGCACACGGAGGCACCTCGCAAAGTCTCGCGCCATTCCGAGTCCGGCGGACGAAGTTGGCCAGCCCCACCCCCCAAGGCTATAGCCCACCCGTTTTTGTAGCCTTTTACCGCTGGACGAACTTGGCGCCCCGGCCTTCGGGCGGGTATTTTTGGGCGCGGCTGTGCCCTTTGCCTATTTTGGCACACGGAGGCGCCACGCAAAGTCTCACGCCATTCCGAGTCCGCGGACGAAGTTGGCCAGCCCCACCCCCAAGGCTACAGCCCACCCGTTTTTGTGGCCTTTTACCGCTGGGACGAACTTGGCGCCCGGCCTCGGGTGGGTATTTTGAGAGCGGTTTTGCCCGCGCCTATTTTTGGCACACGGAGGCGCCTTGTAAAGTCTCGCGCCATTCCGAGTCCGGCCGACGAGGTTGGCCACCCCCACCACCCCAGGCAATTGACCACCCGTTTTTGTGGCCTTTTTCCGCTGGACGAACTTGGCGCCCCGGCATTCGGGCGGGTAATTTTGGGCGCGGCTGTGCCCGCGGCCTATTTTTGGCACACGGAGGTGCCTCGCAAAGTCTCGTACCATTCCGAGTCCGGCGGACGAAGTTGGCCAGCCCCACCCCCCAAGCCTATAGCCCACCCGTTTTTGTGGCCTTTTTCCGCTGGACGAACTTGGCTCCCCGGCCTTCGGGCGGGTATTTTTGGGCGCGGCTGTGCCCGTGGCCTATTTTTGGCACACGGAGGCGCCTTGCAAAGTCTCGTGCCATTCTGAGTCCGGCGGACGAAGTTGGCCAGCCCCACCCCCCAAGGCTATAGCCCACCCGTTTTTGTGGCCTTTTTCCGCTGGACGAACTAGGCGCCCCGGCCTTCGGGCGGGTATTTTTGGGTGAGGCTGTGGCTGCGGCCTATTTTTGGCACACGGAGGCGCCTCGTAACGTCTCGTGCCATTCCGAGTCCGGCGGACGAAGTTGGCCAGCCCCACCCCCCAAGGCTATAGCCTACCCGTTTTTGTGGCCTTTTTCCGCTGGACGAACTTGGCGCCCCGGCCTTCGGGTGGGTATTTTTGGGCGCGGCTGTGCCCGCGGCCTATTTTTGGCACACGGAGGCGCCTCGCAAAGTCTCACGCCATTCCGAATCCGGCGGACGAAGTTGGCCAGCCCCACCCCCCAAGCCTATAGCCCACCCGTTTTTGTGGCGTTTTTCCGCTGGACGAACTTGGCTCCCCGGCCTTTGGGCGGGTATTTTTGGGCGCGGCTGTGCCCGCGGCCTATTTTTGGCACACGGAGGTGCCTCGCAAAGTCTCGCGCCATTCCGAGTCCGGCGGACGAAGTTGGCCAGCCCCACCCCCCAAGGCTACAGCCCACCCGTTTTTGTGGCCTTTTACCGCTGGACGAACTTGGCGCCCCGGCCTTCGGGTGGGTATTTTTGAGCGCGGCTGTGCCCGCACCTATTTTTGGCACATGGAGGCGCCTCGCAAAGTCTCGCGCCATTCCCAGTCCGGCGGACGAAGTTGGCCAGCCCCACCCCCCAAGGCTATAGCCCACCCGTTTTTGTGGCCTTTTTCCGCTGGACGAACTTGGCGCCCCGGCATTCGGGCGGGTTTTTATGGGCGCGGCTGTGCCGCTGGCCTATTTTTGGCACACGGAGGTGCCTCGCAAAGTCTCGCGCCATTCCGAGTCCGGGCGGGACGAAGTTGGCCAGCCCCACCCCCAAGCCTATAGCCCACCCGTTTTGTGGCCTTTTTCCGCTGGACGAACTTGGCGCCCGGCCTTCGGGCGGGTATTTTTGGGCGCGGCTGTGCCCCTGGCCTATTTTTGGCTCACGGAGGCGCCTCGCAAAGTCTCGCGCCATTCCGAGTCCGGCGGACGAAGTTGTCTAGCCCCACCCCCCAAGGCTATAGCCCACCCGTTTTTGTGGCCTTTTTCCGCTGGACGAACTTGGCGCCCCGGCCTTCGGGCTGGTATTTTTGGGAGCGGCTGTGGCCGCGGCCTATTTTTGGCACACGGAGGCGCCTCGCAAAGTCTCGTACCATTCCGAGTCCGGCGGACGGTTGGCCAGCCCCACCCCCCAAGGCTATAGCCCACCCGTTTTTGTGCCCTTTTACCGCTGGACGAACTTGGCGCCCCGGCCTTCGGTCGGGTATTTTTGGGTGCGGCTGTGCCCGCGGCCTATTTTTGGCAGGCGGAGGCACCTCGGAAAGTCTCGCGCCATTCCGAGTCCGGCGGACGAAGTTGGCCAGCCCCACCCCCGAAGGCTATAGCCAACCCGTTTTTGTGGCCTTTTTCCGCTGGACGAACTTGGCGCCTCGACCTTCGGGCAGGTATTTTTGGGCGCGGCTGTGCCCGTGGCCTATTTTTGGCACATGGAGGTGCCTCGCAAAGTCTCGCGCCATTCCGAGTCCGGCGGACGAAGTTGGCCAGCCCCACCCCCCAAGGCTATAGCCTACCCGTTTTTGTGGCCTTTTACCGCTGGACGAACTTGGCGCCCCGGCCTTCGGGTGGATATTTTTGGGCGCGGTTGTGCCCGCGGCCTATTTTTGGCACACGGAGGCGCCTCGCAATGTCTCGCACCATTCCGAGTCCGGCGGACGAAGTTGGCCAGCCCCACCCCCCAAGGCTATAGCCCACCCGTTTTTGTGGCCTTTTTCCGCTCGACGAACTTGGCGCCCCGGCCTTCGGGCTGGTATTTTTGGGAGCGGCTGTGGCCGCGGCCTATTTTTGGCACACGGAGGCGCCTCGCAAAGTCTCGCACCATTCCGAGTCCGGCGGACGAAGTTGGCCAGCCCCACCCCCCAAGGCTATAGCCCACCCGTTTTTGTGCCCTTTTACCGCTGGACGAACTTGGCGCCCCGGCCTTCGGTCGGGTATTTTTGGGTGCGGCTGTGCCCGCGGCCTATTTTTGGCAGGCGGAGGCACCTCGGAAAGTCTCGCGCCATTCCGAGTCCGGCGGACGAAGTTGGCCAGCCCCACCCCCCAAGGCTATAGCCCACCCGTTTTTGTTCCCATTTACCGCTGGACGAACTTGGCGCCCCGGCCTTCGGTCGGGTATTTTTGGGCGCGGCTGTGCCCGCGGCCTATTTTTGGCACACGGAGGTACCTCGCAAAGTCTCGCGCCATTCCGAGTCCGGCGGACGAAGTTGGCCAGCCCCACCCCCCAAGGCTATAGCCCACCCATTTTTGTGGCCTTTTTCCGCTGGACGAACTAGGCGCCCCGGCCTTCGGGCGGGTATTTTTGGGCGAGGCTGTGGCTGCGGCCTATTTTTGGCACACGGAGGCGCCTCGTAACGTCTCGCTCCATTCCGAGTCCGGCGGACGAAGTTGGCCAGCCCCACCCCCCAAGGCTATAGCCTACCCGTTTTTGTGGCCCTTTTCCGCTGGACGAACTTGGCGCCCCGGCCTTCGGGCGGGTGTTTTTGGGCGCGGCTGTGCCCGCGGCCTATTTTTGGCACACGGAGGTGCCTCGTAAAGTCTCGCACCATTCCGAATCCGGCGGACGAAGTTGGCCAGCCCCACCCCCCAAGGCTATAGCCCACCCGTTTTTGTGGCCTTTTTCCGCTGGACGAACTTGGTGCCCCCGCCTTCGGGCGGGTATTTTTGGGTG
Organism: Citrus cavaleriei; assembly: GCA_030448935.1. Classification (NCBI taxonomy): domain Eukaryota; kingdom Viridiplantae; phylum Streptophyta; class Magnoliopsida; order Sapindales; family Rutaceae; genus Citrus; species Citrus cavaleriei. The sequence goes on from JAUJEM010000417.1 coordinate 99,860, forward strand.
CGGCTGTGCCCGTGGCCTATTTTTGGCACACGGAGGCCCCTCGCAAAGTCTCGCGCCATTCCGAGTCCGGCGGACGAAGTTGTCCAGCCCTACCCCGCAAGGCTATATCCCACCCGTTTTTCTGGCCTTTTCCCGCGTCACGAACTTGGCGCCCAGGCCTTCGGGCGGGTATTTTTGGGCGCGGCTGAGCCCGCGGCCTATTTTTGGCACACGGAGGCGCCTCGCAAAGTCTCGCGCCATTCTGAGTCCGGCGGACGAAGTTGGCCAGCCCCACCCCCCAAGGCTATAGTCCACCCGTTTTTGTGGCCTTTTTCCGCTGGACGAACTTGGCGCCCCGGCCTTTGGGATGGTATTTTTGGGCGCGGCTGTGCCCGCGGCCTATTTTTGACACACGGAGACGCCTCGCAAAGTCTCGCGCCATTCCGAGTCCGGCGGACGAAGTTGGCCAGCCCCACCCCCCCTGGCTATAGCCCAGCCGTTTTTGTGGCCTTTTTCCGCTGGACGTACATGGCGCCCCGGCCTTCGGGCTGGTATTTTTGGGCGCGGCTGTGCCCGCGGCCTATTTTTGGTACATGGAGGCGCCCGCAAAGTCTCGCGCCATTCCGAGTCCGGCGGACGAAGTTGGCCAGCCCCAACCCCCCTGGCTATAGCCCACCCGTTTTTGTGGCCTTTTTCCGCTGGACGTACATGGCGCCCCGGCCTTCGGGCTGGTATTTTTGGGCGCGGCTGTGCCCGCGGCCTATTTTTGGCACATGGAGGCGCCTCGCAAAGTCTCGCGCCATTCCGAGTCCGGCGGACGAAGTTGGCCAGCCCCAACCCCCAAGGCTCTAGCCCACCCGTTTTTGTGGCCTTTTTCCACTGGACGAACTTGGCGCCCCGGCCTTCGGGCGGGTATTTTTGGGCGCCGCTCTGCCCGCGGCCTATTTTTGGCACATGGAGGCGCCTCGCAAAGTCTCACGCCATTCCGAGTCCGGCGGACGAAGTTGAATAGCCCCCCCCCCCAAGGCTATAGCCCACCCGTGTTGGTGGCCTTTTTCCGCTGGACAAACATGGCGCCCCGGCCTTCGGGCGGATATTTTTGTGAGCGGCCGGGCCCGCGGCCTATTTTTGGTACACGGAGGTGCCTCGCAAAGTCTCGCGTCATTCCGAGTCCGGTGGACGAAGTGGGCAGGCCCCACCCCCCAAGGCTATAGCCCACCCGTTTTTGTGGCCTTTTTCCGCTGGACGAACTCGGCGCCCCGGCCTTCGGACTCGTATTTTTGGGCGCGGCTGTGTCCGTGGCCTATTTTTGGGACACGGTGGCGCCTCGCAAAGTCTCGCGCCATTCCGAGTCCAGCGGACGATGTTGGCCAGCCCCACCCCCCAAGGCTATAGCCGACCCGTTTTTGTGGCCTTTTTCCGCTGGACGAACTTGGTGCCCCGGCCTTCGGGCGGGTATTTTTGGGTGCGGCTGTGCCCGTGGCCTATTTTTGGCACACGGAGGCGCCTCGCAAAGTCTCGCTCCATTCCGAGTCCGGCGGACGAAGTTGTCCAGCCCCACCCCGCAAGGCTATATCCCACCCGTTTTTCTGGCCTTTTTCCGCTGGACGTACTTGGCGCCCCGGCCTTCGGGCGGGTATTTTTGGGCACCGCTCTGCCCGCGGCCTTTTTTTGGCACATGGAGGCGCCTCACAAAGTCTCACGCCATTCCGAGTCCGGCGGACGAAGTTGAATAGCCCCCCCCCCAAGGCTATAGCCCACCCGTTTTGGTGGCCTTTTTCCGCTGGACGAACTTGGCGCCCCGGCCTTCGGACGGGTATTTTTGCGCGCGGCTGGGCCCGCGGCCTTTTTTTGGTACACGGAGGTGCCTCGCAAAGTCTCACGTCATTCCGAGTCCGGCGGACGAAGTTGGCCAGCCCCACCCCCCAAGGCTATAGCCCACCCGTTTTTGTGGCCTTTTTCCGCTGGACGAACTTGGCGCCCCGGCCTTTGGGATGGTATTTTTGGGCGCGGCTGTGCCCGCGGCCTATTTTTGGCACACGGAGACGCCCCGCAAAGTCTCGCGCCATTCCGATCCGGCGGACGAAGTTGGCCAGCCCCACCCCCCCTGGCTATAGCCCACCCGTTTTTGTGGCCTTTTTCCGCTGGACGTACATGGCGCCCCGGCCTTCGGGCTGGTATTTTTGGGCGCGGCTGTGCCCGCGGCCTATTTTTGGCACATGGAGGCGCCTCGCAAAGTCTCGCGCCATTCCGAGTCCGGCGGACGAAGTTGGCCAGCCCCAACCCCCAAGGCTCTAGCCCACCCGTTTTTGTGGCCTTTTTCCGCTGGACGAACTTGGCGCCCCGGCCTTCGGGCGGGTATTTTTGGGCGCCGCTCTGCCCGCGGCCTATTTTTGGCACATGGAGGCGCCTCGCAAAGTCTCACGCCATTCCGAGTCCGGCGGACGAAGTTGAATAGCCCCCCCCCAAGGCTATAGCCCACCCGTTTTGGTGGCCTTTTTCCGCTGGACGAACTTGGCGCCCCGGCCTTCGGGCGGGTATTTTGTGGCGCAGCTGTGCCCGTGGCCTATTTTTGGCACACGGAGGCACCTCGCAAAGTCTCGCACCATTCCGAGTCCGGCGGACGAAGTTGGCCAGCCCCACCCCCCAAGGCTATAGCCCACCCGTTTTTGTGGCCTTTTTCCGCTGGACGAACATGGCTCCCCGGATTTCGGGCGGGTATTTTTTGGCGCGGCTGTGCCCGCGGCCTATTTTTGTCACACGGAGGCGCCTCGCAATGTCTCGCGCCATTCCGAGTCCGGCGGACGAAGTTGGCCAGCCCTACCCCCAAAGGCTATAGCCCACCCGTTTTTGTGGCCTTTTTCCGCAGGACGAACTTGGCGCCCCGGCCTTCGGGCGGGTATTTTTGGCACACGGAGGCGCCTCGCAAAGTCTCGCGCCATTCCGAGTCCGGCGGACGTAGTTGGCCTGCCCCACCCCCCAAGGCTATAGCCCACCCGTTTTTGTGGCCTTTTTCCGCTGGACGAACATGGCTCCCCGGATTTCGGGCTGGTATTTTTTGGCGCGGCTGTGCCCGCGGCCTATTTTTGGCACACGGAGGCGCCTCGCAATGTCTCGCGCCATTCCGAGTCCGGCGGACGAAGTTGGCCAGCCCCACCCCCCAAGGCTATAGCCCACCCGTTTTTGTGGCCTTTGTCCGCTGGACGAACATGGCTCCCCGGATTTTGGGCTGGTATTTTTTGGCGCGGCTGTGCCCGCGGCCTATTTTTGGCACACGGAGGCGCCTCGCAAAGTCTCGCGCCATTCCGAGTCCGGCGGACGAAGTTGGCCAGCCCCACCCCCCAAGGCTATAGCCCACCCGTTTTTGTGGCCTTTTTCCGCTGGACGAACATGGCTCCCCGGATTTCGGGCGGGTATTTTTTGGTGCGGCTGTGCCCGCGGCCTATTTTTGGCACACGGAGGCACCTCAGAAAGTCTCGCCCCATTCGGAGTCCGGCGGATGAAGTCGGCCAGCGCCGCCCCCCAAGGCTATAGCCCACCCGTTTTTGTGGCCTTTTTCCGCTGGACGAACTTGGCGCCCCGGCCTTCGGGCGGGTATTTTTGGGCGAGGCTGTGCCCGCGGCCAATTTTTAGCACACGGAAGCGCCTCGCAAAGTCTCGCGCCATTCCGAGTCCGGCGGACGAAGTTGGCCAGCCCCACCCCCCAAGGCTATAGCCCACCCGTTTTTGTGGCCTTTTTCCGCTGGACGAACATGGCGCCCCGGCCTTCGGGCGGGTATTTTTTGGCGCGGCTGTTCCCGTGGCCTATTTTTGGCACACGGAGGCGCCTCGCAAAGTCTCGCGCCATTCCGAGTCCGGCGGACGAAGTTGGCCAGCCCCACCCCCCAAGGCTATAGCCCACCCGTTTTTGTGGCCTTTTTCCGCTGGACGAACTAGGCGCCCCGGCCTTCGGGCGGGTATTTTTGGGCGCGGCTGCGGCCGCGGCCTATTTTTGGTACACGGAGGTGCCTCGCAAAGTCTCGCGCCATTCCGAGTCCGGCGGACGAAGTTGGCCAGCCCCACCCCCCAAGGCTATAGCCCACCCGTTTTTGTGGCCTTTTTCCGCTGGACGAACTTGGCACCCCGGCCTTCGGGCGGGTATTTTTTGGCGCGGCTGTGCCCGCGGCCTATTTTTGGCACACGGAGGCGCCTCGCAAAGTCTCGCGCCATTCCGAGTCCGGCGGACGAAGTTGGCCAGCCCCACCCCCCAAGGCTATAGCCCACCCGTTTTTGTGGCCATTTTCCGCTGGACGAACTTGGCGCCCCGGCCTTCGGGCGGGTATTTTTGGGTGCGGCTGTGCCCGCGGCCAATTTTTAGCACACGGAGGCACCTCGCAAAGTCTCGCGCCATTCCGAGTCCGGCGGACGAAGTTGGCCAGCCCCACCCCCCAAGGCTATAGCCCACCCGTTTTTGTGGCCTTTTTCCGCTGGACGAACATGGCGCCCCGGCCTTCGGGCGGGTATTTTTGGGCGCGGCTGTTCCCGCGGCCTATTTTTGGCACACGGAGGTGCCTCGCAAAGTCTCACGCCATTCCGAGTCCGGCGGACGAAGTTGGCCAGCCCCACCCCCCAAGGCTATAGCCCACCCGTTTTTGTGGCCTTTTTCCGCTGGACGAACTAGGCGCCCCGGCCTTCGGGCGGGTATTTTTGGGCGCGGCTGCGGCCGCGGCCTATTTTTGGTACACGGAGGCGCCTCGCAAAGTCTCGCGCCATTCCGAGTCCGGCGGACGAAGTTGGCCAGCCCCACCCCCCAAGGCTATAGCCCACCCGTTTTTGTGGCCTTTTTCCGCTGGACGAACTTGGCACCCCGGCCTTCGGGCGGGTATTTTTTGGCGCGGCTGTGCCCGCGGCCTATTTTTGGCACACGGAGGCGCCTCGCAAAGTCTCGCGCCATTCCGAGTCCGGGGGACGAAGTTCGCCAGCCCCACCCCCCAAGGCTATAGCCCACCCGTTTTTGTGGCCATTTTCCGCTGGACGAACTTGGCGCCCCGGCCTTCGGGCAGTTATTTTTGGGCGAGGCTGTGCCCGCGGCCTATTTTTTGCACACGGAGGCCCCTCGCAAAGTCTCGCGCCATTCCGAGTCCGGCGGACGAAGATGGCCAGCCCCACCCCCCAAGGCTATAGCCCACCCGTTTTTGTGGCTTTTTTCCGCTGGACGAACTTGGCGCCCCGGCCTTCGGGTGGTTATTTTTGGGCGCGGCTGTGCTCGCGGCCTATTTTTGGCACACGGAGGCCCCTCGTAAAGTCTCGCGCCATTCCGAGTCCGGGGGACGAAGTTCGCCAGCCCCACCCCCCAAGGCTATAGCCCACCCGTTTTTGTGGCCTTTTTCCGCTGGACGAACTTGGCGCCCCGGCCTTGGGGCGGTTATTTTTGGGCGCGGCTGTGCCCGCGGCCTATTTTTGGCACACGGAGGCCCCTCGCAAAGTCTCGCGCCATTCCGAGTCCGGCGGACGAAGATGGCCAGCCCCACCCCCCAAGCCTATAGCCCACCCTTTTTTTTGGCTTTTTTCCGCTGGACGAACTTGGCGCCCCGGCCTTCGGGCGGTTATTTTTGGGCGCGGCTGTGCCCGCGGCCTATTTTTTGCACACGGAGGCCCCTCGCAAAGTCTCGCGCCATTCCGAGTCCGGCGGACGAAGTTGGCCAGCCCCACCCCCCAAGGCTATAGCCCACCCGTTTTTGTGGACTTTTTCCGCTGGACGAACTTGGCGCCCCGGCCTTCGGGCGGTTATTTTTTGGCGCGGCTGTGCCCGCGGCCTATTTTTGGCACACGGAGGCCCCTCGCAAAGTCTCGCGCCATTCCGTGTCCGGCGGACGAAGTTGGCCAGCCCCACCCCCCAAGGCTATATCCCACCCGTTTTTGTGGCATTTTTCCGCTGGACGAACTTGGGGCCCCGGCCTTCGGGCGGTTATTTTTGGGTGCGGCTGTGCCCGCGGCCTATTTTTGGCACACGGAGGCCCCTCGCAAAGTCTCGCGCCATTCCAAGTCCGGGGGACGAAGTTGGCCAGCCCCACCCCCCAAGGCTATAGCACACCCGTTTTTGTGGCCTTTTTCCGCTGGACGAACATGGCGCCCCGGCCTTCGGGCGGTTATTTTTGGGCGCGACTGTGCCCGCGGCCTATTTTTGGCACATGGAGTCCCCTCGCAAAGTCTCGCGCCATTCCGAGTCCGGCGGACGAAGATGGCCAGCCCCACCCCCCAAGGCTATAGCCCACCCGTTTTTGTGGCTTTTTTCCGCTGGACGAACTTGGCGCCCCGACCTTCGGGTGGTTATTTTTGGGCGCGGCTGTGCTCGCGGCCTATTTTTGGCACACGGAGGCCCCTCGCAAAGTCTCGCGCCATTCCGAGTCCGGCGGACGAAGATGGCCAGCCCCACCCCCCAAGCCTATAGCCCACCCTTTTTTGTGGCTTTTTTCCGCTGGACGAACTTGGCGCCCCGGCCTTCGGGCGGTTATTTTTTGGCGCGGCTGTGCCCGCGGCCTATTTTTTGCACACGGAGGCCCCTCGCAAAGTCTCGCGCCATTCCGAGTCCGGCGGACGAAGTTGGCCAGCCCCACCCCCCAAGGCTATAGCACACCCGTTTTTGTGGACTTTTTCCGCTGGACGAACTTGGCGCCCCGGCCTTCGGGCGGTTATTTTTTGGCGCGGCTGTGCCCGCGGCCTATTTTTGGCACACGGAGGCCCCTCGCAAAGTCTCGCGCCATTCCGTGTCCGGCGGACGAAGTTGGCCAGCCCCACCCGCCAAGGCTATATCCCACCCGTTTTTGTGGCATTTTTCCGCTGGACGAACTTGGCGCCCCGGCCTTCGGGCGGTTATTTTTGGGCGCGGCTGTGCCTGCGGCCGATTTTTGGCACACGGAGGCCCCTCGCAAAGTCTCGCGCCATTCCGAGTCCGGGGGACGAAGTTGGCCAGCCCCACCCCCCAAGGCTATAGGCCACCCGTTTTTGTGGCCTTTTTCCGCTGGACGAACTTGGCGCCCCGGCCTTCGGGCGGTTATTTTTGGGCGCGACTGTGCCCGCGGCCTATTTTTGGCACACGGAGGCCCCTCGCAAAGTCTCGCGCCATTCCGAGTTCGGCGGACGAAGTTGGCCAGCCCCACCCCCCAAGGCTATAGCCCACCCGTTTTTGTGGCCTTTTTCCGCTGGACGAAGTTGGCGCCCCGGCCTTCGGGCGGTTATTTTTGGGCGCGGCTGTGCCCGCGGCCTATTTTTGGCGCACGGAGGCCGCTCGCAAAGTCTCGCGCCATTCCGAGTCCGGCGGACGAAGTTGGCCAGCCCCACCCCCCGAGGCTATAGCCCACCCGTTTTTATGGCCTTTTTCCGCTGGACGAACTTGGCGCCCCGACCTTCGGGCGGTTATTTTTGGGCGCGGCTGTGCCCGCGGCCTATTTTTGGCGCACGGAGGCCACTCGTAAAGTCTCGTGCCATTCCGAGTCCGGCGGACGAAGTTGGCCAGCCCCACTCCCCAAGGCTATAGCCCACCAGTTTTTGTGGCCTTTTTCTGCTGGGCGAACTTGGCGCCCCGGCCTTCGGGCGGTTATTTTTGGGCGCGGCTGTGCCCGCGGCCTATTTTTGGCGCACAGAGGCTGCTCGCAAAGTCTCGCGCCATTCCGAGTCCGGCGGACGAAGTTGGCCAGCCCCACCCCCCAAGGCTATAGCCCACCCGTTTTTGTGGCCTTTTTCCGCTGGACGAACTTGGCGCCCCGGCCTTCGGGCGGTTATTTTTGGGCACGGCTGTGCCCGCGGCCTATTTTTGGCGCTCGGAGGCCGCTCGAAAAGTCTCACGCCATTCCGAGTCCGGTGGACGAAGTTGGCCAGCCCCACCCCCCAAGGCTATAGCCCACCCGTTTTTGTGGCATTTTTCCGCTGGACGAACTTGGCGCCCCGGCCTTCGGGCGGTTATTTTTGGGTGCGGCTGAGACCGCGGCCTATTTTTGGCTCACGGAGGCCCCTCGTAAAGTCTCGCGCCATTCCGAGTCCGGGGGACGAAGTTGGCCAGCCCCACCCCCCAAGGCTATAGCCCACCCGTTTTTGTGGCCTTTTTCCGCTGGACGAACTTGGCGCCCCGGCCTTCGGGCGGTTATTTTTGGGTGCGGCTGTGCCCGCGGCCTATTTTTGGCACACGGAGGCCGCTCGCAAAGTCTCGCGCCATTCCGAGTCCGGCGGATGAAGTTGGCCAGCCCCACCCCCCGAGGCTATAGCCCACCCGTTTTTGTGGCCTTTTTCCGCTGGACGAACTTGGCGCCCCGGCCTTCGGGCGGTTATTTTTGGGCGCGGCTGTGCCCGCGGCCTATTTTTGGCGCTCGGAGGCCGCTCGCAAAGTCTCGCGCCATTCCGAGTCCGGCGGACGAAGTGGGCCAGCCCCACCCCCCAAGGCTATAGCCCACCCGTTTTTGTGGCCTTTTTCCGCTGGACGAACTTGGCGCCCCGGCCTTCGGGCGGTTATTTTTGGGCGCTGCTATGCCCGCGGTCTATTTTTGGCACACGGAGGTCGCTCGCAAAGTCTCGCGCCATTCCGAGTCCGGCGGACGAAGTTGGCCAGCCCCACCCCCAAAGGCTATAGCCCACCCGTTTTTGTGGCCTTTTTCCGCTGGACGAACTTGGCGCCCCGGCCTTCGGGCGGTTATTTTTGGGCGCGGCTGTGTCCGCGTCCTATTTTTGGCGCTCGGAGGCCGCTCGCAAAGTCTCGCGCCATTCCGAGTCCGGCGGACGAAGTTGGCCAGCCCCACCCCCCGAGGCTATAGCCCACCCGTTTTTGTGGCCTTTTTCCGCTGGACGAACTTGGCGCCCCAGCCTTCGGGCGGTTATTTTTGGGCGCGGCTGTGCCCGCGGCCTATTTTTTGCGCACGGAGGCCGCTCGCATAGTCTCGCGCCATTCCGAGTCCGGCGGACGAAGTTGGCCAGCCCCACCCCCCGAGGCTATAGCCCACCCGTTTTTGTGGCCTTTTTCCGCTGGACGAACTTGGCGCCCCGGCCTTCGGGCGGTTATTTTTGGGCGCGGCTGTGCCCGCGTCCTATTTTTGGCGCACGGAGGCCGCTCGCAAAGTCTCGCGCCATTCCGAGTCCGGCGGACGAAGTAGGCCAGCCCCACCCCCCAAGGCTATAGCCCACCCGTTTTTGTGGCCTTTTTCCGCTAGACGAACTTGGCGGCCCGGCCTTCGGGCGGTTATTTTTGGGCGCGGCCTGTTTTTTGCGCACGGAGGCCGCTCGTAAAGTCTCGCGCCATTCCGAGTCCGGCGGACGAAGTTGGCCAGCCCCACCCCCCAAGGCTATAGCCCACCCGTTTTTGTGGCCTTTTTCCGCTGGACGAACTTGGCGCCCGGCCGTCGGGCGGGTATTTTTGGGCGCGACTGTGCCCGCGGCCTATTTTTGGCACACGGAGGCCGCTCACAAAGTCTCGCGCCATTCCGAGTCCGGCGGACGAAGTTGGCCAGCCCCACCCCCCAAGGCTATAGCCCACCCGTTTTTTCGCCCTTTTTCCGCTCGACGAACTTGGCGCCCCGGCTTTCGGGCGGTTATTTTTGGGCGCGGCTGGGCCCAAGGCCTATTTTTGGCGCACGGGAGGCCGCCGCAAAGTCTCGCGCTCATGCCGAGTCCGGCGGACGAAGTTGGCCAGCCCCACCCCCCAAGGCTATAGCCCACCCGTTTTTGTGGCCTTTTTCCGCTGGACGAACTTGGCGCCCCGGCCTTCGGGCGGTTATTTTTGGACGCGGCTGTGCCCGCGGCCTATTTTTGACACACGGATGCCGCTCGCAAAGTCTCGCGCCATTCCGAGTCCGGCGGACGAAGTTGGCCAGCCCCACCCCCAAAGGCTATAGCCCACCCGTTTTTGTGGCCTTTTTCCGCTGGACGAACTTAGCGCCCCGGCCTTCGGGCGGTTATTTTTGGGCGCGGCTGTGTCCGCGTCCTATTTTTGGCGCTCGGAGGCCGCTCGCAAAGTCTCGCGCCATTCCGAGTCCGGCGGACGAAGTTGGCCAGCCCCACCCCCCGAGGCTATAGCCCACCCGTTTTTGTGGCCTTTTTCCGCTGGACGAACTTGGCGCCCCGGCCTTCGGGCGGTTATTTTTGGGCGCGGGTGTGCCCGCGGCCTATTTTTGGCGCACGGAGGCCGCTCGCATAGTCTCGCGCCATTCCGAGTCCGGCGGACGAAGTTGGCCAGCCCCACCCCCCGAGGCTATAGCCCACCCGTTTTTGTGGCCTTTTTCCGCTGGACGAACTTGGCGCCCCGGCCTTCGGGCGGTTATTTTTGGGCGCGGCTGTGCCCGCGGCCTATTTTTGGCGCACGGAGGCCGCTCGCAAAGTCTCGCGCCATTCCGAGTCCGGCGGACGAAGTAGGCCAGCCCCACCCCCCAAGGCTATAGCCCACCCGTTTTTGTGGCCTTTTTCCGCTAGACGAACTTGGCGGCCCGGCCTTCGGGCGGTTATTTTTGGGCGCGGCCTGTTTTTTGCGCACGGAGGCCGCTCGTAAAGTCTCGCGCCATTCCGAGTCCGGCGGACGAAGTTGGCCAGCCCCACCCCCCAAGGCTATAGCCCACCCGTTTTTGTGGCCTTTTTCCGCTGGACGAACTTGGCGCCCCGGCCTTCGGGCGGTTATTTTTGGGCGCGGCTGTGCCCGCGGCCTATTTTTGGCACACGGAGGCCGCTCGCAAAGTCTCGCGCCATTCCGAGTCCGGCGGACGAAGTTGGCCAGCCCCACCGCCCAAGGCTATAGCCCACCCGTTTTTGTGGCCTTTTTCCGCTGGACGAACTTGGCGCCCCGGCCTTCGGGCGGTTATTTTTGGGCGCGGCTGGGCCCGCGGCCTATTTTTGGCGCACGGAGGCCGCTCGCAAAGTCTCGCGCCATTCCGAGTCCGGCGGACGAAGTTGGCCAGCCCCACCCCCAAGGCTATAGCCCACCCGTTTTTGTGGCCTTTTTCCGCTGGACGAACTTGGCGCCCCGGCCTTCGGGCGGTTATTTTTGGACGCGGCTGTGCCCGCGGCCTATTTTTGGCACACGGATGCCGCTCGCAAAGTCTCGCGCCATTCCGAGTCCGGCGGACGAAGTTGGCCAGCCCCACCCCCCAAGGCTATAGCCCACCCGTTTTTGTGGCCTTTTTCCGCTGGACGAACTTGGCGCCCCGGCCTTCGGGCGGTTATTTTTGGGGGCGGCTGTGCCCGCGGCCTATTTTTGGCACACGGAGGCCGCTCGCAAAGTCTCGCGCCATTCCGAGTCCGGCGGACGAAGTTGGCCAGCCCCACCCCCCAAGGCTATAGCCCACCCGTTTTTGTGGCCTTTTTCCGCTGGACAAACTTGGCGCCCCGGCCTTCGGGCGGGTATTTTTGGGTGCGGCTGTGCCCGCGGCCTATTTTTTGCACACGGAGGCGCCTCGTAAAGTCTCGCGCCATTCCGAGTCCGGCGGACGAAGTTGGCGAGCCCCACCCCCCAAGGCTATAGCCCACCCGTTTTTCTGGCCTTTTTCCGCTGGACGAACTTGGCGCCCCGGCCTTCGGGCGGGTATTTTTGGGCGCGGCTATGCCCGCGGCCTATTTTTGGAACACGGAGGCGCCTCGCAAAGTCTCGCGCCATTCCGAGTCCGGCGGACGAAGTTGGCCAGCCCCACCCCCCAAGGCTATAGCCCACCCGTTTTTGTGGCCTTTTACCACTGGACGAACTTGGCGCCCCGGCCTTCGGGCGGGTATTTTTGGACGCGGCTGTGCCCGCGGCCTATTTTTGGCACACGGAGGTGCCTCGCAAAGTCTCGCGCCATTCCGAGTCCGGCGGACGAAGTTGGCCAGCCCCACCCCCCAAGGCTATAGCCCACCCGTTTTTGTGGCCTTTTTCCGCTGGACGAACTTGGCGCCCCGGCCTTCGGGCGGGTATTTTTGGTCGCGACTGTGCCCGCGGCCTATTTTTGGGACACGGAGGCGCCTCGCAAAGTCTCGCGCCATTCCGAGTCCGGCGGACGAAGATGGCCAGCCCCACCCCCCAAGGCTATAGCCCACCCGTTTTTGTGGCCTTTTTCCGCTGGACGAACTTGGCGCCACGGCCTTCGGGCGGTTATTTTTGGGCGCGGCTGTGCCTGTGGCTTAGTCTTGGCACACGGAGGCCCCTCGCAAAGTCTTGCGCAATTTCGAGTCCGGCGGACGAAGTTGGCCAGCCCCACCCCCCAAGGCTATAGCCCACCCGTTTTTGTGGCCTTTTTCCGCTGGACGAACTTGGCGCCCCGGCCTTCGGGCGGTTATTTTTGGGCGCGGCTGTGCCTGTGGCTTAGTCTTGGCACACGGAGGCCCCTCGCAAAGTCTTGCGCAATTTCGAGTCCGGCGGACGAAGTTGGGCAGCCCCACCCCCCAAGGCTATAGCCCACCCGTTTTTGTGGCCTTTTTCCGCTGGACGAACTTGGCGCCCCGGCCTTCGGGCGGTTATTTTTGGGCGCGGCTGTGCCCGCGGCCTATTTTTGGCGCACGGAGGCCGCTCGCATAGTCTCGCGCCATTCCGAGTCCGGCGGACGAAGTTGGCCAGCCCCAACCCCCCGAGGCTATAGCCCACCCGTTTTTTTGGCCTTTTTCCGCTGGACGAACTTGGCGCCCCGGCCTTCGGGCGGTTATTTTTGGGCGCGGCTGTGCCCGCGTCCTATTTTTGGCGCACGGAGGCCGCTCGCAAAGTCTCGCGCCATTCCGAGTCCGGCGGACGAAGTAGGCCAGCCCCACCCCCCAAGGCTATAGCCCACCCGTTTTTGTGGCCTTTTTCCGCCAGACGAACTTGGCGCCCCGGCCTTCGGGCGGTTATTTTTGGGCGCGGCTGTGCCCGCGGCCTATTTTTTGCGCACGGAGGCTGCTCGTAAAGTCTCGCGCCATTCCGAGTCCGGCGGACGAAGTTGGCCAGCCCCACCCCCCAAGGCTATAGCCCACCCGTTTTTGTGGCCTTTTTCCCCAGGACGAACTTGGCGCCCCGGCCTTCGGGCGGTTATTTTTGGGCGCGGCTGTGCCCGCGGCATATTTTTTTGGCACACGGAGGCCGCTCGCAAAGTCTCGCGCCATTCCGAGTCCGGCGGACGAAGTTGGCCAGCCCCACCCCCCAAGGCTATAGCCCACCCGTTTTTGTGGCCTTTTTCCGCTGGACGAACTTGGCGCCCCGGCCTTCGGGCGGTTATTTTTGGGCGCGGCTGGGCCCGCGGACTATTTTTGGTGCACGGAGGCCGCTCGCAAAGTCTCGCGCCATTCCGAGTCCGGCGGACGAAGTTGGCCAGCCCCACCCCCCAAGGCTATAGCCCACCCGTTTTTGTGGCCTTTTTCCGCTGGACGAACTTGGCGCCCCGGCCTTCGGGCGGGTATTTTTGGGCGCGGCTGTGCCCGCGGCCTATTTTTTGCACACGGAGGCGCCTCGTAAAGTCTCGCGCCATTCCGAGTCCGGCGGACGAAGTTGGCGAGCCCCACCCCCCAAGGCTATAGCCCACCCGTTTTTCTGGCCTTTTTCCGCTGGACGAACTTGGCGCCCCGGCCTTCGGGCGGGTATTTTTGGGCGCGGCTGTGCCCGCGGCCTATTTTTGGCACACGAAGGCCGCTCGCAAAGTCTCGCGCCATTCCGAGTCCGGCGGATGAAGTTGGCCAGCCCCACCCCCCGAGGCTATAGCCCACCCGTTTTTGTGGCCTTTTTCCGCTGGACGAACTTGGCGCCACGGCCTTCGGGCGGTTATTTTTGGGCGCGGCTGTGCCTGTGGCTTAGTCTTGGTACACGGAGGCCCCTCGCAAAGTCTTGCGCAATTTCGAGTCCGGCGGACGAAGTTGGCCAGCCCCACCCCCCAAGGCTATAGCCCACCCGTTTTTGTGGCCTTTTTCCGCTGGACGAACTTGGCGCCACGGCCTTCGGGCGGTTATTTTTGGGCGCGGCTGTGCCTGTGGCTGAGTCTTGGCACACGGAGGCCCCTCGCAAAGTCTTGCGCAATTTCGAGTCCGGCGGACGAAGTTGGCCAGCCCCACCCCCCAAGGCTATAGCCCACCCGTTTTTGTGGCCTTTTTCCGCTGGACGAACTTGGCGCCACGGCCTTCGGGCGGTTATTTTTGGGCGCGGCTGTGCCTGTGGCTTAGTCTTGGCACACGGAGGCCCCTCGCAAAGTCTTGCGCAATTTCGAGTCCGGCGGACGAAGTTGTCCAGCCCCACCCCCCAAGGCTATAGCCCACCCGTTTTTGTGGCCTTTTTCCGCTGGACGAACTTGGCGCCCCGTCCTTCGGGCGGTTATTTTTGGGCGCGGCTGTGCCTGCGGCCTATTTTTGGCACATGGAGGCCCCTCGCAAATTCTCGCGCCATTCCGAGTCCGGCGGATGAAGTTGGCCAGCCCCACCCCCCAAGGCTAGAGCCCACCCGTTTTTGTGGCCTTTTTCCGCTGGACGAACTTGGCGCCCCGGCCTTCAGACGGGTATTTTTGGGCGCGGCTGTGCCCGCGGCCTATTTTTGGCAAATGGAGACGCCTCGCAAAGTCTCGCGCCATTCCGAGTCCGGCGTACGAAGTTGGCCAGCCCCACCCCCCAAGGCAATAGCCCACCCGTTTTTGTGGGCTTTTACCGCTGGACGAACTTGGCGCCCCGGCCTTCGGGCGGGTATTTTTGGGTGTGACTGTGCCCGCGGCCTATTTTTGGCACACGGAGGTGCCTCGCCAAGTCTCGCGCCATTCTGAGTCCGGCGGACGAAGTTGGCCAGCCCCACCCCGCAAGGCTATAGCCCACCCGTTTTTGTGGCCTTCTCCGCTGGACGAACTAGGCGCCCCGGCCTTCGGGCAGGTATTTTTGGGCGCGGCTGTGCCCGCGGCCTATTTTTGGCACACGGAGGCGCCTCGCAAAGTCTCGCGCCATTCCGAGTCCGGCGGACGAAGTTGGCCAGCCCCACCCCGCAAGGCTATAGCCCACCCGTTTTTGTGGCCTTCTCCGCTGGACGAACTAGGCGCCCCGGCCTTCGGTCGGGTATTTTTGGGCGCGGCTGTGCCCGCGGCCTATTTTTAGCACACGGAGGCGCCTCGCAAAGTCTCGCGCCATTCCGAGTCCGGCGTACGAAGTTGGCCAGCCCCACCCCCCAAGGCAATAGCCCACCCGTTTTTGTGGGCTTTTACCGCTGGACGAACTTGGCGCCCCGGCCTTCGGGCGGGTATTTTTGGGTGTGGCTGTGCCCGCGGCCTATTTTTGGCACACGGAGGTGCCTCGCCAAGTCTCGCGCCATTCTGAGTCCGGCGGACGAAGTTGGCCAGCCCCACCCCCCAAGGCTATAGCCCACCCGTTTTTGTTGCCTTTTACCGCTGGACGAACTTGGTGCCCCGGCCTTTGGGAGGGTATTTTTGGGCGCAGCTGTGCCCGCGGCCTATTTTTGGCACATGGAGGCACCTCGCATAGTCTCGCGCCATTCCGAGTCCGGCGTACGAAGTTGGCCAGCCCCACCCCCCAAGGCAATAGTCCACCCGTTTTTGTGGCCTTTTACCGCTGGACGAACTTGGCGCCCCGGCCTTCGGGTGGGTATTTTTGAGCGCGGTTTTGCCCGCGCCTATTTTTGGCACACGGAGGCGCCTTGTAAAGTCTCGCGCCATTCCGAGTCCGGCGGACGAAGTTGGCCAGCCCCACCCCCCAAGGCTATAGCCCACCCGTTTTTGTGGCCTTTTTCCGCTGGACGAACTTGGCGCCCCGGCATTCGGGCGGGTAATTTTGGGCGCGGCTGTGCCCGCGGCCTATTTTTGGCACACGGAGGTGCCTCGCAAAGTCTCGTACCATTCCGAGTCCGGCGGACGAAGTTGGCCAGCCCCACCCCCCAAGCCTATAGCCCACCCGTTTTTGTGGCCTTTTTCCGCTGGACGAACTTGGCTCCCCGGCCTTCGGGCGGGTATTTTTGGGCGCGGCTGTGCCCGTGGCCTATTTTTGGCACACGGAGGCGCCTTGCAAAGTCTCGTGCCATTCTGAGTCCGGCGGACGAAGTTGGCCAGCCCCACCCCGCAAGGCTATAGCCCACCCGTTTTTGTGGCCTTCTCCGCTGGACGAACTAGGCGCCCCGGCCTTCGGTCGGGTATTTTAGGGCGCGGCTGTGCCCGCGGCCTATTTTTAGCACACGGAGGCGCCTCGCAAAGTCTCGCGCCATTCCGAGTCCGGCGTACGAAGTTGGCCAGCCCCACCCCCCAAGGCAATAGCCCACCCGTTTTTGTGGGCTTTTACCGCTGGACGAACTTGGCGCCCCGGCCTTCGGGCGGGTATTTTTGGGTGTGGCTGTGCCCGCGGCCTATTTTTGGCACACGGAGGTGCCTCGCCAAGTCTCGCGCCATTCTGAGTCCGGCGGACGAAGTTGGCCAGCCCCACCCCCCAAGGCTATAGCCCACCCGTTTTTGTTGCCTTTTACCGCTGGACGAACTTGGTGCCCCGGCCTTTGGGAGGGTATTTTTGGGCGCAGCTGTGCCCGCGGCCTATTTTTGGCACATGGAGGCACCTCGCATAGTCTCGCGCCATTCCGAGTCCGGCGTACGAAGTTGGCCAGCCCCACCCCCCAAGGCAATAGTCCACCCGTTTTTGTGGCCTTTTACCGCTGGACGAACTTGGCGCCCCGGCCTTCGGGTGGGTATTTTTGAGCGCGGTTTTGCCCGCGCCTATTTTTGGCACACGGAGGCGCCTTGTAAAGTCTCGCGCCATTCCGAGTCCGGCGGACGAAGTTGGCCAGCCCCACCCCCCAAGGCTATAGCCCACCCGTTTTTGTGGCCTTTTTCCGCTGGACGAACTTGGCGCCCCGGCATTCGGACGGGTATTTTTGGGCGCGGCTGTGCCCGCGGCCTATTTTTGGCAAATGGAGACGCCTC
Source organism: Citrus cavaleriei (assembly GCA_030448935.1). NCBI lineage: Eukaryota > Viridiplantae > Streptophyta > Magnoliopsida > Sapindales > Rutaceae > Citrus > Citrus cavaleriei. The sequence continues at coordinate 116,674 of JAUJEM010000417.1, forward strand.
GCAAAGTCTCACGCCATTCCGAGTCCGGCAGACGAAGTTGGCCAGCCCAACCCCCCAAGGCTATAGCCCACCCGTTTTTGTGGCCTTCTCCGCTGGACGAACTTGGCGCCCCGGCCTTCGGGCGGGTATTTTTGGGCACGGCTGTGCCCGCGGCCTATTTTTAGCACACGGAGGCCCCTCGCAAAGTCTCGCGCCATTCCGAGTCCGGCGGACGAAGTTGGCGAGCCCCACCCCCCAAGTCTATAGCCCACCCGTTTTTGTGGCCTTTTTCCGCTGGTCGAACTTGGCGCTCCGGCCTTCGGGCGGGTATTTTTGGGCGCGGCTGTGCCCGCGGCCTATTTTTGGCACACGGAGGCGCCTCGCAAAGTCTCGCGCCATTCCGAGTCCGGCGGACGAAGTTGGCCCGCCCCACCCCGCAAGGCTATAGCCCACCCGTTTTTGTGGCCTTCTCCGCTGGACGAACTAGGCGCCCCGGCCTTCGGGCGGGTATTTTTGGGTGTGGCTGTGCCCGCGGCCTATTTTTGGCACACGGAGGTGCCTCGCAAAGTCTCGCGCCATTCCGAGTCCGGCGGACGAAGTTGGCCAGCCCCACCCCCCAAGGCAATAGCCCACCCGTTTTTGTGGGCTTTTACCGCTGGACGAACTTGGCGCCCCGGCCTTCGGGCGGGTATTTTTGGGTGTGGCTGTGCCCGCGGCCTATTTTTGGCACACGGAGGTGCCTCGCCAAGTCTCGCGCCATTCTGAGTCCGGCGGACGAAGTTGGCCAGCCCCACCCCCCAAGGCTATAGCCCACCCGTTTTTGTGGCCTTTTACCGCTGGACGAACTTGGCGCCCCGGCCTTTGGGAGGGTATTTTTGGGCGCAGCTGTGCCCGCGGCCTATTTTTGGCACATGGAGGCACCTCGCATAGTCTCGCGCCATTCCGAGTCCGGCGTACGAAGTTGGCCAGCCCCACCCCCCAAGGCAATAGTCCACCCGTTTTTGTGGCCTTTTACCGCTGGACGAACTAGGCGCCCCGGCCTTCGGGGGGTATTTTTGGGTGTGGCTGTGCCCGCGGCCTATTTTTGGCACACGGAGGTGCCTCGCAAAGTCTCGCGCCATTCCGAGTCCGGCGTACGAAGTTGGCCAGCCCCACCCCCCAAGGCAATAGCCCACCCGTTTTTGTGGCCTTTTACCGCTGGACGAACTTGGCGCCCCGGCCTTTGGGAGGGTATTTTTGGGCGCAGCTTTGCCCGCGGCCTATTTTTGGCACACGGAGGCACCTCGCATAGTCTCGCGCCATTCCGAGTCCGGCGGACGAAGTTGGCCAGCCCCACCCCCCAAGTCTATAGCCCACCCGTTTTTGTGGCCTTTTACCGCTGGACGAACTTGGCGCCCCGGCCCTCGGGCGGGTATTTTTGGGCGCGGCTGTGCCCGCGGCCTATTTTTGGCACACGGAGGTGCCTCGCCAAGTCTCGCGCCATTCTGAGTCCGGCGGACGAAGTTGGCCAGCCCCACCCCCCAAGGCTATAGCCCACCCGTTTTTGTGGCCTTCTCCGCTGGACGAACTAGGCGCCCCGGCCTTCGGGCGGGTATTTTTGGGTGTGGCTGTGCCCGCGGCCTATTTTTGGCACACGGAGGTGCCTCGCAAAGTCTCGCGCCATTCCGAGTCCGGCGTACGAAGTTGGCCAGCCCCACCCCCCAAGGCAATAGCCCACCCGTTTTTGTGGGCTTTTAACCATGGACGAACTTGGCGCCCCGGCCTTCGGGCGGGTATTTGTGGGAGGGCCTGTGCCCACGGCCTATTTTTGCACACGGAGGTGCCTCGCCAAGTCTCGCGCCATTCTGAGTCCGGCGGACGAAGTTGGCCAGCCCCACCCCCACGGCTATAGCCCACCCGTTTTTGGCGCCTTTTAACGCTGGACGAACTTGGCGACCCGGCCTTTGGGTGGTTATTTTTGGGCGCAGCTGTGCCCGCGGCCTATTTTTGGCACATGGAGGCACCTCGCATAGTCTCGCGCCAAACCTAGTCCCTCGAAAGAATTTGGCCAGCCCCACAACCCAAGGAAATAGTCCACCCGTTTTTGTGGCCTTTTACCGCTGGACGAACTAGGCGCCCCGGCCTTCGGGGTATTTTTGGGTGTGGCTTTGCCCATGCCTATTTTTGGCACACGGAGGTGCCTCGCAAAGTCTCGCGCCATTCCGAGTCCGCGACGAAGTTGGCCAGCCCCACCCCCCAAGGCAATAGCCCACCCGTTTTTGTGGCCTTTTACCGCTGGACGAACTTGGCGCCCCGGCCTTTGGGAGGGTATTTTTGGGCGCAGCTTTGCCCGCGGCCTATTTTTGGCACACGGAGGCACCTCGCATAGTCTCGCGCCATTCCGAGTCCGGCGGACGAAGTTGGCCAGCCCCACCCCCCAAGGCTATAGCCCACCCGTTTTTGTGGCCTTTTACCGCTGGACGAACTTGGCGCCCCGGCCCTCGGGCGGGTATTTTTGGGCGCGGCTGTGCCCGCGGCCTATTTTTGGCACGAGGAGGTGCCTCGCCAAGTCTCGCGCCATTCTGAGTCCGGCGGACGAAGTTGGCCAGCCCCACCCCCCAAGGCTATAGCCCACCCGTTTTTGTGGCCTTTTTCCGCTGGACGAACTTGGCGCCCCGACCTTCGGGCGGGTATTTTTGGGCGCGGCTGTGCCCACGGCCTATTTTTGGCACACCGAGGCGCCTCGTAAAGTCTCGCGCCATTCCGAGTCCGGCGGACGAAGTTGGCCAGCCCCACCCCCCAAGGCTATAGCCCACCCGTTTTTGTGGCCTTTTTCCGCTGGACGAACTTGGCGCCCCGGCCTTCAGACGGGTATTTTTGGGTGCGGCTGTGCCCGCGGCCTATTTTTAGCAAATGGAGACGCCTCGCAAAGTCTCGCGCCATTCCGAGTCCGGCAGACGAAGTTGGCCAGCCCAACCCCCCAAGGCTATAGCCCACCCGTTTTTGTGGCCTTCACCGCTGGATGAACTTGGCGCCCCGGCCTTCGGGCGGGTATTTTTGGGCGCGGCTGTGCCCGCGGCCTATCTTTAGCACACGGAGGCGCCTTGCAAAGTCTCGTGCCATTCCGAGTCCGGCGGACGAAGTTGGCGAGCCCCACCCCCCAAGTCTATAGCCCACCCGTTTTTGTGGCCTTTTTCCGCTGGACGAACTTGGCGCTCCAGCCTTCGGGCGGGTATTTTTGGGCGCGGCTGTGCCCGCGGCCTATTTTTGGCACACGGAGGCGCCTCGCAAAGTCTCGCGCCATTCCGAGTCCGGCGGACGAAGTTGGCCAGCCCCACCCCGCAAGGCAATAGCCCACCCGTTTTTGTGGCCTTCTCCGCTGGACGAACTAGGCGCCCCGGCCTTCGGGCGGGTATTTTTGGGTGTGGCTGTGCCCACGGCCTATTTTTGGCACACGGAGGTGCCTCGCAAAGTCTTGCGCCATTCCGAGTCCGGCGTACGAAGTTGGCCAGCCCCACCCCCCAAGGCAATAGCCCACCCGTTTTTGTGGCCTTTTACCGCTGGACGAACTTGGCGCCCCGGCCTTTGGGAGGGTATTTTTGGGCGCAGCTGTGCCCGCGGCCTATTTTTGGCACACGGAGGCTCCTCGCATAGTCTCGCGCCATTCCGAGTCCGGCGGACGAAGTTGGCCAGCCCCACCCCCCAAGGCTATAGCCCACCCGTTTTTGTGGCCTTTTACCGCTGGACGAACTTGGCGCCCCGGCCTTCGGGCGGGTATTTTTGGGCGCGGCTGTGCCCGCGGCCTATTTTTGGCACACGGAGGTGCCTCGCCAAGTCTCGCGCCATTCTGAGTCCGGCGGACGAAGTTGGCCAGCCCCACCCCCCAAGGCTATAGCCCACCCGTTTTTGTGGCCTTTTACCGCTGGACGAACTTGGCGCCCCGGCCTTCGGGCGGGTATTTTTGGGCGCGGCTGTGCCCGCGGCCTATTTTTGGCACACGGAGGTGCCTCGCCAAGTCTCGCGCCAGTCTGAGTCCGGCGGACGAAGTTGGCCAGCCCCACCCCCCAAGGCTATAGCCCACCCGTTTTTGTGGCCTTTTTCCGCTGGACGAACTTGGCGCCCCGACCTTCGGGCGGGTATTTTTTGGCGCGGCTGTGCCCACGGCCTATTTTTGGCACACAGAGGTGCCTCGTAAAGTCTCGCCCCATTCCGAGTCCGGCGGACGAAGTTGGCCAGCCCCACCCCCCAAGGCTATAGCCCACCCGTTTTTGTGGCCTTTTTCCGCTGGACGAACTTGGCGCCCCGGCCTTCAGACGGGTATTTTTGGGCGCGACTGTGCCCGCGGCCTATTTTTGGCAAATGGAGACGCCTCGTAAAGTCTCGCGCCATTCCGAGTCCGGCAGACGAAGCTGGCCAGCCCAACCCCCCAAGGCTATAGCCCACCCGTTTTTGTGGCCTTCTCCGCTGGACGAACCTGGCGCCCCGGCCTTCGGGCGGGTATTTTTGGGCGCGGCTGTGCCCGCGGCCTATTTTTAGCTCACGGAGGCGCCTCGCAAAGTCTCGCGCCATTCCGAGTCCGGCGGACGAAGTTGGCGAGCCCCACCCCCCAAGTCTATAGCCCACCCGTTTTTGTGGCCTTTTTCCGCTGGACGAACTTGGCGCCCCGGCCTTCGGGCGGGTATTTTTGGGCGCGGCTGTGCCCGCGGCCTATTTTTGGCACACGGAGGCGCCTCGCAAAGTCTCGCGCCATTCCGAGTCCGGCGGACGAAGTTGGCCAGCCCCACCCCGCAAGGCTATAGCCCACCCGTTTTTGTGGCCTTCTCCGCTGGACGAACTAGGCGCCCCGGCCTTCGGTCGGGTATTTTTGGGCGCGGCTGTGCCCGCGGCCTATTTTTAGCACACGGAGGCGCCTCGCAAAGTCTCGCGCCATTCCGAGTCCGGCGGACGAAGTTGGCGAGCCCCACCCCCCAAGGCTATAGCCCACCCGTTTTTGTGGCCTTTTTCCGCTGGACGAACTTGGCGCCCCGGCCTTCAGACGGGTATTTTTGGGCGCGACTGTGCCCGCGGCCTATTTTTGGCAAATGGAGACGCCTCGTAAAGTCTCGCGCCATTCCGAGTCCGGCAGACGAAGCTGGCCAGCCCAACCCCCCAAGGCTATAGCCCACCCGTTTTTGTGGCCTTCTCCGCTGGACGAACCTGGCGCCCCGGCCTTCGGGCGGGTATTTTTGGGCGCGGCTGTGCCCGCGGCCTATTTTTAGCACACGGAGGCGCCTCGCAAAGTCTCGCGCCATTCCGAGTCCGGCGGACGAAGTTGGCGAGCCCCACCCCCCAAGTCTATAGCCCACCCGTTTTTGTGGCCTTTTTCCGCTGGACGAACTTGGCGCCCCGGCCTTCGGGCAGGTATTTTTGGGCGCGGCTGTGCCCGCGGCCTATTTTTGGCACACGGAGGCGCCTCGCAAAGTCTCGCGCCATTCCGAGTCCGGCGGACGAAGTTGGCCAGCCCCACCCCCCAAGGCTATAGCCCACCCGTTTTTGTGGCCTTCTCCGCTGGACGAACTAGGCGCCCCGGCCTTCGGTCGGGTATTTTTGGGCGCGGCTGTGACCGCGGCCTTTTTTTTAGCACACGGAGGTGCCTCGCAAAGTCTCGCGCCATTCCGAGTCCGCGCGGACGGTTGGCGAGCCCCACCCCCAAGTCTATAGCCCACCCGTTTCGTTGTCCTTTTTCCGCTGGACGAACTTGGCGCCCCGGCCTTCGGGCAGGTATTTTTGGGCGCGGCTGTGCCCGCGGCCTATTTTTGGCACACGGAGGCACCTCGCAAAGTCTCGCGCCATTCCGAGTCCGGCGGACGAAGTTGGCCAGCCCCACCCCGCAAGGCTATAGCCCACCCGTTTTTGTGGCCTTCTCCGCTGGACGAACTAGGCGCCCCGGCCTTCGGGCAGGTATTTTTGGGCGCGGCTGTGCCCGCGGCCTATTTTTGGCACACGGAGGCGCCTCGCAAAGTCTCGCGCCATTCCGAGTCCGGCGGACGAAGTTGGCCAGCCCCACCCCGCAAGGCTATAGCCCACCCGTTTTTGTGGCCTTCTCCGCTGGACGAACTAGGCGGCGCGGCCTTCGGGGGGGGCGTTTTGGGCGCGGCTGTGCCCGCGGCCTATTTTTAGCACACGGAGGCGCCTCGCAAAGTCTCGCGCCATTCCGAGTCCGGCGGACGAAGTTGGCGAGCCCCACCCCCCAAGTCTATAGCCCACCCGTTTTTGTGGCCTTTTTCCGCTGGACGAACTTGGCGCCCCGGCCTTCGGGCGGGTATTTTTGGGCGCGGCTGTGCCCGCGGCCTATTTTTGGCACACGGAGGTGCCTCGCAAAGTCTCGCGCCATTCCGAGACCGGCGGACGAAGTTGGCCAGCCCCACCCCGCAAGGCTATAGCCCACCCGTTTTTGTGGCCTTCTCCGCTGGACGAACTAGGCGCCCCGGCCTTCGGTCGGGTATTTTTGGGTGCGGCTGTGCCCGCGGCCTATTTTTGGCACACGGAGGTGCCTCGCAAAGTCTCGCGCCATTCCGAGTCCGGCGGACGAAGTTGGCCAGCCCCACCCCCCAAGGCTATAGCCCACCCTTTTTCCGCTGGACGAACTTGGCGCCCCGACCTTCGGGCGGGTATTTTTGGCGCGGCTGTGCCCACGGCCTATTTTTGGCAATCGTAGGTGCCTCGTAAAGTCTCGCGCCATTCCGAGTCCGGCGGACGAAGTCGGCCGGCCCCACCCCCCAAGGCTATAGCCCACCCGTTTTTGTTGCCTTTTTCCGATGGACGAACTTGGCGCCCCGGCCTTCGGTCGGGTATTTTTGGGCGCGGCTGTGCCCGCGGCCTATTTTTGGCACATGGAGGCGCCTCGCAAACTCTCGCGCCATTCCGAGTCCGGCGGACGAAGTTGGCAAGCTCCACCCCCCAAAGCTATAGCCCACCCGTTTTTGTTGCCTTTTTCCGATGGACGAACTTGGCGCCCCGGCCTTCGGGCGGGTATTTTTGGGCGCGGCTGTGCCCGCGGACTATTTTTGGCACACGGAGGCGCCTCGCAAAGTCTCGCGCCATTCCGAGTCCGGCAGACGAAGTTGGCCAGCCCCACCCCCCAAGGCTACAGCCCAACCGTTTTTGTGGGCTTCTCCGCTGGACGAACTTGGCGCCCCGGCGTTCGGGCTGGTATTTTTTGGCGCGGCTGTGCCCGCGGCCTATTTTTGGCACACGGAGCCGCCTCGCAAAGTCTCGCGCCATTCCGAGTCCGGCGTACGAAGTTGGCCAGCCCCACCCCCCAAGGCAATAGCCCACCCGTTTTTGTGGCCTTTTACCGCTGGACGAACTTGGCGCCCCGGCCTTTGGGAGGGTATTTTTGGGCGCAGCTGTGCCCGCGGCCTATTTTTGGCACACGGAGGTGCCTCGCATAGTCTCGCGCCATTCCGAGTCCGGCGGACGAAGTTGGCCAGCCCCACCCCCCAAGGCTATAGCCCACCCGTTTTTGTGGCCTTTTACCGCTGGACGAACTTGGCGCCCCAGCCTTCGGGCGGGTATTTTTGGACGCGGCTGTGCCCGCAGCCTATTTTTGGCACACGGAGGTGCCTCGCCAAGTCTCGCGCCATTCTGAGTCCGGCGGACGAAGTTGGCCAGCCCCACCCCCCAAGGCTATAGCCCACCCGTTTTTGTGGCCTTTTTCCGCTGGACGAACTTGGCGCCCCGACCTTCGGGCGGGTATTTTTGGGCGCGGCTGTGCCCACGGCCTATTTTTAGCACACGGAGGCGCCTCGCAAAGTCTCGCGCCATTCCGAGTCCGGCGGACGAAGTTGGCCAGCCCCACCCCCCAAGGCAATAGCCAACCCATTTTTGTGGCCTTTTTCCGATGGACGAACTTGGCGCCCCGGGCTTCGGTCGGGTATTTTTGGGCGCGGCTGTGCCCGCGGCCTATTTTTGGCACATGGAGGTGCCTCGCAAAGTCTCGCGCCTTTCCGAGTCCGGCGGACGAAGCTGCCCAGCCCCACCCCCCAAGGCTATAGCCCACCCGTTTTTGTGGCCTTTTTCCGCTGGACGAACTTGGCGCCCCGGCCTTCGGGCGGGTATTTTTGGGCGCGGCTGTGCCCACGGACTATTTTTGGCACACGGAGGCGCCTCACAAAGTCTCGCGCCATTCCGAGCCCGGCGGACGAAGTGGGCCAGCCCCACCCCCCAAGGCTATAGCCCACCCGTTTTTGTGGCCTTTTACCGCTGGACGAACTTGGCACCCCGGCCTTCGGGCGGGTATTTTTGGGCGTGGCTGTGCCCGCGGCCCATATTTGGCACACGGAGGTGCCTCGCAAAGTCTCGCGCCATTCCGAGTCCGGGGGACGAAGTTGGCCAGCCCCACCCCCCAAGGCTATAGCCCACCCGTTTTTGTGGCCTTTTTCCGCTGGACGAACTTGGCGCCCCGGCCTTCGGGCGGGTATTTTTGGGCGCGGTTGTGCCCACGGCCTATTTTTGGCACACGGAGGTGGCTCGCAAAGACTCGCGCCATTCCGAGTCCGGCGGACGAGGTTGGCCAGCCCCACCCCCCAAGGCTATAGCCCACCTGTTTTTGTGGCCTTTTTCCGCTGGACGAACTTGGTGCCCCGGCCTTCGGGCGGGTATTTTTGGTCGCGGCTGTGCCCGCAGCCTATTTTTGGCACATGGAGGGGCCTCGCAAAGTCTCGCGCCATTCCGAGTCCGACGGACGAAGTTGGCCAGCCCCACCCCCCAAGGCTATAGCCCACCCGTTTTTGTGCCCATTTTCCGCTGGACGTACTTGGCGCCCCGGGCTTCGGTCGGGTATTTTTGGGCGCGGCTGTGCCCGCGGCCTATTTTTGGCAGACGGAGGCGCCTCGCAAAGTCTCGCGCCATTCCGAGTCCGACAGACGAAGTTGGCCAGCCCCACCCCCCAAGGCTATAGCCCACCCGTTTTTGTGGCCTTTTACCGCTGGACGAACTTGGCGCCCCAGCCTTCGGGCGGGTATTTTTGGGCGCAGCTGTGCCCGCAGCCTATTTTTGGCACACGGAGGCGCCTGGCAAAGTCTCGCGCCATTCCGAGTCCGGCGGACGAAGCTGGCCAGCCCCACCCCACAAGGCTATAGCCAACCCGTTTTTGTGGCCTTTTACCGCTGGACGAACTTGGCGCCCCAGCCTTCGGGTTGGTATTTTTGGGCGCGGCTGTGCCCGCAGCCTATTTTTGGCACACGGAGGCGCCTGGCAAAGTCTCGCGCCATTCCGAGTCCGGCGGACGAAGCTGGCCAGCCCCACCCCCCAAGGCTATAGCCCACCCGTTTTTGTGGCCTTTTTCCGTTGGGCGAACTTGGCGCCCCGGCCTTCGGGCGGGTATTTTTGGGTGCCGCTGTGCCCGCGCCCTATTTTTGGCACACGGAGGTGCCTCGCAAAGTCTCGCACCATTCCGAGTCCGGCGGACGAAGTTGCCCAGCCCCATCCCCCAAGGCTATAGCCCACCCGTTTTTCTGGCCTTTTTACGCTGGACGAACTTGGCGCCCCGGCCTTCGGGTGGGTATTTTTGGCCGCGGCTGTGCCCGTGGACTATTTTTGGCACACGGAGGCGCCTCACAAAGTCTCGCGCCGTTCCGAGCCCGGCGGACGAAGTGGGCCAGCCCCACCCCCCAAGGCTATAGCCCACCCGTTTTTGTGGCCTTTTACCGCTGGACGAACTTGGCACCCCGGCCTTCGGGCGGGTATTTTTGGGCGCGGCTGTGCCCGCGGCCTATTTTTGGTTCACGGAGGCGCCTCACAAAGTCTCGCGCCATTCCGAGTCCGGCGGACGAAGTTGGCCAGCCCCACCCCCCTAGGCTATAGCCCACCCGTTTTTGTGGCCTTTTACCGCTGGAGGAACTTGGCGCCCCGGCCTTCGGGCGGGTATTTTTGGGCGCGACTGTGCCCGCGGCCTATTTTTGGTACATGGAGGTGCCTCGCAAAGTCTAGCGCCATTCCTAGTCCGGCGGACGAAGTTGGCCAGCCCCACCCCCCAAGGCTATAGCCCACCCGTTTTTGTGGCCTTTTACCGCTGGACGAACTTGGCGCCCCGGCGTTCGGGACGGTATTTTTGGGTGCGGCTGTGCCCGCGGCCTATTTTTGGCACATGGAAGCGCCTCGCAAAGTCTCGCGCCATTCCGAGTCCGGCGGACGAAGTTGGCCAGCCCCACCCCCCAACGCTATAGCCCACCCGTTTTTGTGGCCTTTTACCGCTGGACGCACTTGGCGCGCCGGCCTTCGGGCGGGTATTTTTGGGCGCGGCTGTGCCCGCGGCCTATTTTTGGAACACGGAGGCGCCTCGCAAAGTCTCGCGCCATTCCGAGTCCGGCGGACGAAGATGGCCAGCCCCACCCCCCAAGGCTATAGCCCACCCGTTTTTGTGGCCTTTTTCCGCTGGACGAACTTGGCGCCCCGGCCTTCGGGCGGGTATTTTTGGTCGCGACTGTGCCCGCGGCCTATTTTTGGGACACGGAGGCGCCTCGCAAAGTCTCGCGCCATTCCGAGTCCGGCGGACGAAGATGGCCAGCCCCACCCCCCAAGGCTATAGCCCACCCGTTTTTGTAGCCTTTTTCCGCTGGACGAACCTGGCGCCCCGGCCTTCGGGCGGGTATTTTTGGACGCGGCTTTGCCCGCGGCCTATTTTTGGCACACGGAGGCGCCTCGCAAAGTCTCGCGCCATTCCGAGTCCGGCGGACGAAGTTGGCCAGCCCCAACCCCCAAGGCTATAGCCCACCCGTTTTTATGGCCTTTTTCCGCTGGACGAACTTGGCGCCCCGCCCTTCGGGCGGGTATTTTTGGGCGCGGCTTCGCCCGCGTCTTATTTTTGGCACACGGAGCCGCCTCCCAAAGTCTCGCGCCATTCCGAGTCCGGCGTACGAAGTTGGCCAGCCCCACCCCCCAAGGCAATAGCCCACCCGTTTTTGTGGCCTTTTACCGCTGGACGAACTTGGCGCCCCGGCCTTTGGGAGGGTATTTTTGGGCGCAGCTGTGCCCGCGGCCTATTTTTGGCACACGGAGGTGCCTCGCATAGTCTCGCGCCATTCCGAGTCCGGCGGACGAAGTTGGCCAGCCCCACCCCCCAAGGCTATAGCCCACCCGTTTTTGTGGCCTTTTACCGCTGGACGAACTTGGCGCCCCAGCCTTCGGGCGGGTATTTTTGGACGCGGCTGTGCCCGCAGCCTATTTTTGGCACACGGAGGTGCCTCGCCAAGTCTCGCGCCATTCTGAGTCCGGCGGACGAAGTTGGCCAGCCCCACCCCCCAAGGCTATAGCCCACCCGTTTTTGTGGCCTTTTTCCGCTGGACGAACTTGGCGCCCCGACCTTCGGGCGGGTATTTTTGGGCGCGGCTGTGCCCACGGCCTATTTTTAGCACACGGAGGCGCCTCGCAAAGTCTCGCGCCATTCCGAGTCCGGCGGACGAAGTTGGCGAGCCCCACCCCCCAAGGCTATAGCCCACCCGTTTTTGTGGCCTTTTACCACTGGACGAACTTGGCGCCCCGGCCTTCGGTCGGGTATTTTTGGGCGCGTCTGTGCCCGCGGCCTATTTTTGGCACACGGAGGCGCCTCGCAAAGTCTCGCGCCATTCCGAGTCCGGCGGACGAAGTTGGCCAGCCCCACCCCCCAAGGCTATAGCCCACCCGTTTTTGTGGCCTTTTACCGCTGGACGCACTTGGCGCGCCGGCCTTCGGGCGGGTATTTTTGTGCGCGGCTGCGGCCACGGCCTATTTTTGGCACACGGAGGTGCCTCGCAAAGTCTCACGCCATTCCGAGTCCGGCGGACGAAGTTGGCCAGCCCCACCCCCCTAGGCTATAGCCCACCCGTTTTTGTGGCCTTTTACCACTGGACGAACTTGGCGCCCCGGCCTTCGGGCGGGTATTTTTGGGCGCGGCTGTGCCTGCGGCCTATTTTTGGCACACGGAGGCGCCTCGCAAAGTCTCGCGCCATTCCGAGTCCGGCGGACGAAGTTGGCGAGCCCCACCCCCCAAGGCTATAGCCCACCCGTTTTTGTGGCCTTTTACCACTGGACGAACTTGGCGCCCCGGCCTTCGGTCGGGTATTTTTGGGCGCGTCTGTGCCCGCGGCCTATTTTTGGCACACGGAGGCGCCTCGCAAAGTCTCGCGCCATTCCGAGTCCGGCGGACGAAGTTGGCCAGCCCCACCCCCCAAGGCTATAGCCCACCCGTTTTTGTGGCCTTTTACCGCTGGACGCACTTGGCGCGCCGGCCTTCGGGCGGGTATTTTTGTGCGCGGCTGCGGCCACGGCCTATTTTTGGCACACGGAGGTGCCTCGCAAAGTCTCACGCCATTCCGAGTCCGGCGGACGAAGTTGGCCAGCCCCACCCCCCAAGGCTATAGCCCACCCGTTTTTGTGGCCTTTTACCACTGGACGAACTTGGCGCCCCGGCCTTCGGGCGGGTATTTTTGGGCGCGGCTGTGCCCGCGGCCTATTTTTGGCACACGGAGGCGCCTCGCAAAGTCTCGCGCCATTCCGAGTCCGGCGGACGAAGTTGGCCAGCCCCACCCCCCTAGGCTATAGCCCACCCGTTTTTGTGGCCTTTTACCGCTGGAGGAACTTGGCGCCCCGGCCTTCGGGCGGGTATTTTTGGGCGCGGCTGTGCCCGCGGCCTATTTTTGGTACACGGAGGCGCCTCGCAAAGTCTCGCGCCATTCCTAGTCCGGCGGACGAATTTGGCCAGCCCCACCCCCCAAGGCTATAGCCCACCCGTTTTTGTGGCCTTTTACCGCTGGACGAACTTGGCGCCCCGGCGTTCGGGCCGGTATTTTTGGGCGCGGCTATGCCCGCGGCCTATTTTTGGCACACGGAGGCGCCTCGTAAAGTCTCGCGCCATTCCGAGTCCGGCGGACGAAGTTGGCCAGCCCCACCCCCCAAGGCTATAGCCCACCCGTTTTTGTGGCCTTTTACCGCTGGACGAACTTGACGCCCCGGCCTTCGGGCGGGTATTTTTGGGCGCGGCTGTGCCCGCGGCCTATTTTTGGCACACAGAGGGGCCTCGCAAAGTCTCGCGCCATTCCGAGTCCGGCGGACGAAGTTGGCCAGCCCCACCCCCCAAGGCTATAGCCCACCCGTTTTTGTGGCCTTTTTCCGCTGGACGAACTTGGCGCCCCGGCCTTCGGGCGGGTATTTTTGTGCGCGGCTGTGCCCACGGCCTATTTTTGGCACACAGAGGGGCCTCGCAAAGTCTCGCGCCATTCCGAGTCCGGCGGACGAAGTTGGCCAGCCCCACCCCCCAAGGCTATAGCCCACCCGTTTTTGTGGCCTTTTACCGCTGGATGAACTTGGCGCCCCGACCTTCGGGCGGGTATTTCTGGGCGCGACTGTGCCCGCGGCCTATTTTTGGCACATGGAGGTGCCTCGCAAAGTCTCGCGCCATTCCGAGTCCGGCGGACGAAGTTGGCCAGCCCCACCCCCCAAGGCTATAGCCCACCTGTTTTTGTGGCCTTTTTCCGCTGGACGAACTTGGCGCCCCGGCCTTCGGGCGGGTATTTTTGGGCGCGGCTGTGACCGCGGCCTATTTTTGGCACACGAAGGCGCCTCGCAAAGTCTCGCACCATTCCGAGTCCGGCGGACGAAGTTTGCCAGTCCCACCCCCCAAGGCTATAGCCCACCCGTTTTTGTGGCCTTTTTCCGCTGGACGAACTTGGCGCCCCGGCCTTCGGGCGGGTGTTCTGGGCGCGGCTGTGTCCATGCCTATTTTTTGGCACACGGAGGCGCGTCGCAAAGTCTCGCACCATTCCGAGTCCGGCGGACGAAGTTGGCCAGCCCCACCCCCCTAGGCTATAGCCCACCCGTTTTTGTGGCCTTTTACCGCTGGACGAACTTGGCGCCCCAGCCTTCGGGAGGGTATTTTTGGGCGCGGCTGTGCCCGCGGCCTATTTTTGGCACACGGAGGCGCCTCGCAAAGTCTCGCGCCATTCCGAGTCCGGCGGATGAAGTTGGCCAGCCCCACCCCCCAAGGCTATAGCCCACCCGTTTTTGTGGCCTTTTACCGCTGGACGAACTTGGCGCCCCGGCGTTCGGGCGGGTATTTTTGGGCGCGGCTGTGCCCGCGGCCTATTTTTGGCACACGGAGGCGCCTCGTAAAGTCTCGCGCCATTCTGAGTCCGGCGGACGAAGTTGGCCAGCCCCACCCCCCAAGGCTATAACCCACCCGTTTTTGTGGCCTTTTACCGCTGGACGAACTTGGCGCCCCGGCCTTCGGGCGGGTATTTTTGGGCGCAGCTGTGCCCGCGGCCTATTTTTGGCACACGAAGGCAACTCGCAAAGTCTCGCGCCATTCCGAGTCCGGCGGACGAAGTTGGCCAGTCCCACCCCCCAAGGCTATAGCCCACCCGTTTTTGTGGCCTTTTTCCGCTGGACGAACTTGGCGCCCCGGCCTTCGGGCGGGTATTTCTGGGCGCGACTGTGCCCGCGGCCTATTTTTGGCACATGGAGGTGCCTCGCAAAGTCTCGCGCCATTCCGAGTCCGGCGGACGAAGTTGGCCAGCCACACCCCCCAAGGCTATAGCCCACCTGTTTTTGTGGCCTTTTTCCGCTGGACGAACTTGGCGCCCCGGCCTTCGGGCGGGTATTTTTGGGCGCGGCTGTGACCGCGGCCTATTTTTGGCACACGAAGGCGCCTCGCTAAGTCTCGCACCATTCTGAGTCCGGCGGACGAAGTTTGCCAGTCCCACCCCCCAAGGCTATAGCCCACCCGTTTTTGTGGCCTTTTACCGCTGGACGAACTTGGCGCCCCAGCCTTCGGGAGGGTATTTTTGGGCGCGGCTGTGCCCGCGGCCTATTTTTGGCACACGGAGGCGCCTCGCAAAGTCTCGCGCCATTCCGAGTCCGGCGGATGAAGTTGGCCAGCCCCACCCCCCAAGGCTATAGCCCACCCGTTTTTGTGGCCTTTTACCGCTGGACGAACTTGGCGCCCCGGCGTTCGGGCGGGTATTTTTGGGCGCGGCTGTGCCCGCGGCCTATTTTTGGCACACGGAGGTGCCTCGTAAAGTCTCGCGCCATTCTGAGTCCGGCGGACGAAGTTGGCCAGCCCCACCCCCCAAGGCTATAACCCACCCGTTTTTGTGGCCTTTTACCGCTGGACGAACTTGGCGCCCCGGCCTTCGGGCGGGTATTTTTGGGCGCAGCTGTGCCCGCGGCCTATTTTTGGCACACGAAGGCACCTCGCAAAGTCTCGCGCCATTCCGAGTCCGGCGGACGAAGTTGGCCAGTCCCACCCCCCAAGGCTATAGCCCACCCGTTTTTGTGGCCTTTTTCCGCTGGACGAACTTGGCGCCCCGGCCTTCGGGCGGGTATTTTTGGGCGCAGCTGTGCCCGCGGCCTATTTTTGGCACACGAAGGCACCTCGCAAAGTCTCGCGCCATTCCGAGTCCGGCGGACGAAGTTGGCCAGACCCACCCCCCAAGGCTATAGCCCACCCGTTTTTGTGGCCTTTTTCCGCTGGACGAACTTGGCGCCCCGGCCTTCGGGCGGGTATTTCTGGGCGCGGCTGTGCCCGCGGCCTATTTTTGGCACACGGAGGTGCCTCGCAAAGTCTCGCGCCATTCCGAGTCCGGCGGACGAAGTTGGCCAGCCCCACCCCCCTAGGCTATAGCCCACCCGTTTTTGTGGCCTTTTACCGCTGGAGGAACTTCGCGCCCCGGATTTTGGGCGGGTATTTTTGGTACACGGAGGCGCCTCGCAAAGTCTCGCGCCATTCCTAGTCCGGCGGACGAATTTGGCCAGCCCCACCCCCCAAGGCTATAGCCCACCCGTTTTTGTGGCCTTTTACCGCTGGACGAACTTGGCGCCCTGGCGTTCGGGCCGGTATTTTTGGGCGCGGCTATGCCCGCGGCCTATTTTTGGCACACGGAGGTGCCTCGTAAAGTCTCGCGCCATTCCGAGTCCGGCGGACGAAGTTGGCCAGCCCCACCCCCCAAGGCTATAGCCCACCCGTTTTTGTGGCCTTTTACCGCTGGACGAACTTGACGCCCCGGCCTTCGGGCGGGTATTTTTGGGCGCGGCTGTGCCCGCTGCCTATTTTTGGCACACAGAGGGGCCTCGCAAAGTCTCGCGCCATTCCGAGTCCGGCGGACGAAGTTGGCCAGCCCCACCCCCCAAGGCTATAGCCCACCCGTTTTTGTGGCCTTTTTCCGCTGGACGAACTTGGCGCCCCGGCCTTCGGGGGGGTATTTTTGGGCGCGGCTGTGCCCACGGCCTATTTTTGGCACACAGAGGGGCCTCGCAAAGTCTCGCGCCATTCCGAGTCCGGCGGACGAAGTTGGCGAGCCCCACCCCCCAAGGCTATAGCCCACCCGTTTTTGTGGCCTTTTACCGCTGGATGAACTTGGCGCCCCGACCTTCGGGCGGGTATTTTTGGGCGCGGCTGTGCCCGCGTACTATTTTTGGCACACGGAGGTGCCTCGCAAAGTCTCGCGGCATTCCGAGTCCGGCGGACGAAGTTGGGCAGCCCCACCCCCCAAGGCTATAGCCCACCTGTTTTTGTGGCCTTTTTCCGCTGGACGAACTTGGCGCCCCGGCCTTCGGCCGGGTATTTTTGGGCGCGGCTGTGACCGCGGCCTATTTTTGGCACATGAAGACGCCTCGCAAAGTCTCGCACCATTCCGAGTCCGGCGGACGAAGTTGGCCAGTCCCACCCCCCAAGGCTATAACCCACCCGTTTTTGTGGCCTTTTTCCGCTGGACGAACTTGGCGCCCCGGCCTTCGGGCGGGTATTTCTGGGCGCGACTGTGCCCGCGGCCTATTTTTGGCACATGCAGGTGCCTCGCAAAGTCTCGCGCCATTCCGAGTCCGGCGGACGAAGTTGGCCAGCCCCACCCCCCAAGGCTATAGCCCACCTGTTTTTGTGGCCTTTTTCCGCTGGACGAACTTGGCGCCCCGGCCTTCGGGCGGGTATTTTTGGGCACGGCTGTGACCGCGGCCTATTTTTGGCACACGAAGGCGGCTCGCAAAGTCTCGCACCATTCCGAGTCCGGCGGACGAAGTTTGCCAGTCCCACCCCCCAAGGCTATAGCCCACCCGTTTTTGTGGCCTTTTTCCGCTGGACGAACTTGGCGCCCCGGCCTTCGGGCGGGTATTTCTGGGCGCGGCTGTGTCCGCGGCCTATTTTTGGCACACGGAGGCGCGTCGCAAAGTCTCGCACCATTCCGAGTCCGGCGGACGAAGTTGGCCAGCCCCACCCCCCTAGGCTATAGCCCACCCGTTTTTGTGGCCTTTTACCGCTTGACGAACTTGGCGCCCCAGCCTTCGGGAGGGTATTTTTGGGCGCGGCTGTGCCCGCGGCCTATTTTTGGCACACGGAGGCGCCTCACAAAGTCTCGCGCCATTCCGAGTCCGGCGGATGAAGTTGGCCAGCCCCACCCCCCAAGGCTATAGCCCACCCGTTTTTGTGGCCTTTTACCGCTGGACCAACTTGGCGCCCCGGCGTTCGGGCAGGTATTTTTGGGCGCGGCTGTGAACGCGGCCTATTTTTGGCACACGGAGGTGCCTCGTAAAGTCTCGCGCCATTCTGAGTCCGGCGGACGAAGTTGGCCAGCCCCACCCCCCAAGGCTATAACCCACCCGTTTTTGTGGCCTTTTACCGCTGGACGAACTTTGCGCCCCGGCCTTCCGGCGGGTATTTTTGGGCGCAGCTGTGGCCGCGGCCTATTTTTGGCACACGAAGGCACCTCGCAAAGTCTCGCGCCATTCCGAGTCCGGCGGACGAAGTTGGCCAGTCCCACCCCCCAAGGCTATAGCCCACCCGTTTTTGTGGCCTTTTTCCGCTGGACGAACATGGCGCCCCGGCCTTCGGGCGGGTATTTTTGGGAGCGGCTGTGGCCGAAGCCTATTTTTGGAACACGGAGGCGCCTCGCAAAGTCTCGCGCCATTCCGAGTCCGGCGGACGAAGAGGGCCAGCCCCACCCCCCAAGGCTATAGCCCACCCGTTTTTGTGCCCTTTTACCGCTGGACGAACTTGGCGCCCCGGCCTTCGGTCGGGTATTTTTGGGCGCGGCTGTGCCCGCGTACTATTATTGGCACATGGAGGTGCCTCGCAAAGTCTCGCGGCATTCCGAGTCCGGCAGACGAAGTTGGCCAGCCCCACCCCCCAAGGCTATAGCCCACCCGTTTTTGTGGCCTTTTTCCCCTGGACGAACTTGGCGCCCCGGCCTTCGGGCGGGTATTTGTGGGCGCGGCTGTGACCGCGGCCTATTTTTGGCACACGAAGGTGCCTCGCAAAGTCTCGCACCATTCCGAGTCCGGCGGACGAAGTTGGCCAGTCCCACCCCCCAAGGCTATAGCCCACCCGTTTTTGTGGCCTTTTTCCGCTGGACGAACTTGGCGCCCCGGCCTTCGGGCGGGTATTTCTGGGCGCGGCTGTGCCCGCGGCCTATTTTTGGCACACGGAGGCGCCTCGCAAAGTCTCGCGCCATTCCGAGTCCGGCGGACGAAGTTGGCCAGCCCCACCCCCCTAGGCTATAGCCCACCCATTTTTGTGGCCTTTTACCGCTGGACGAACTTGGCGCCCCAGCCTTCGGGTGGGTATTTTTGGGCGCGGCTGTGCCCGCGGCCTATTTTTGGCACACGGAGGTGCCTCGCAAAGTCTCGCGCCATTCGTAGTCCGGCGGACGAAGTTGGCAAGCCGCACCCCCCAAGGCTATAGCCCACCCGTTTTTGTGGCCTTTTTCCCCTGGACGAACTTGGCGCCCCGGCCTTCGGGCGGGTATTTTTGGGCGCGGCTGTGACCGCGGCCTATTTTTGGCACACGAAGGTGCCTCGCAAACTCTCGCGCCATTCCGAGTCCGGCGGACGAAGTTGGCCAGCCCCACCCCCCTAGGCTATAGCCCACCCGTTTTTGTGGCCTTTTACCGCTGGAGGAACTTCGCGCCCCGGCTTTTGGGCGGGTATTTTTGGTACACGGAGGCACCTCGCAAAGTCTCGCGCCATTCGTAGTCCGCCGGATGAAGTTGGCCAGCCCCACCCCCCAAGGCTATAGCCCACCCGTTTTTGTGGCCTTTTACCGCTGGACGAACTTGGCGCCCCGGCGTTCGGGAGGGTATTTTTGGGCGCGGCTGTGCCCGCGGCCTATTTTTGGCACACGGAGGCGCCTCGTAAAGTCTCGCGCCATTCTGAGTCCGGCGGACGAAGTTGGCCAGCCCCACCCCCCAAGGCTATAACCCACCCGTTTTTGTGGCCTTTTACCGCTGGACGAACTTGGCGCCCCGGCCTTCGGGCGGGTATTTTTGGGCGCGGCTGTGCCCGCGGCCTATTTTTGGCACATGAAGGGACCTCGCAAAGTCTCGCGCCATTCCGAGTCCGGCGGACGAAGTTGGCCAGTCCCACCCCCCAAGGCTATAGCCCACCCGTTTTTGTGGCCTTTTTCCGCTGGACGAACTTGGCGCCCCGGCCTTCGGGCGGGTATTTTTGGGCGCGGCTGTGCCCGCGTCCTATT
This sequence comes from Citrus cavaleriei, assembly GCA_030448935.1. Taxonomy (NCBI): domain Eukaryota; kingdom Viridiplantae; phylum Streptophyta; class Magnoliopsida; order Sapindales; family Rutaceae; genus Citrus; species Citrus cavaleriei. Next base: position 136,106 of record JAUJEM010000417.1, read on the forward strand.
TTTGGCACACGGAGGTGCCTCGCAATGTCTCGCGCCATTCCGAGTCTGGCGGATGAAGTTGGCCAGCCCCACCCCCCTAGGCTATAACCCACCCGTTTTTGTGGCCTTTTACCGCTGGACGAACTTGGCGCCCCAGCCTTCGGGCGGGTATTTTTGGGCGCGGCTGTGCCCGCGGCCTATTTTTGGCACGCGGAGGCGCCTCACAAAGTCTCGCGCCATTCCGAGTCCGGCGGACGAAGTTGGCCAGCCCCACCCCCCAAGGCTATAGCCCACCCGTTTTTGTGGCCTTTTTCTGCTGGACGAACTTGGCGCCCCGGCCTTCGGGCGGGTATTTTTGGGCGCGGCTGTGCCCGCGGCCTATTTTTGGCACACGGAGGCGCCTCGCAAAGTCTCGCGCCATTCCGAGTCCGGCGGACGAATTTGGCCAGCCCCACCCCCAGTGCTTTAGGCCACCCGTTTTTGTGGCCTTTTTCCGCTGGACGAACTTGGCGCCCGAGCCTTCGGGCTGGTATTTTTGGGCGCGGCTGTGCCCGCGGCGTATTTTTGGCACACGGAGGTGCCTCGCAAAGTCTCGCGCCATTCCTAGTCCGGCGGACGAAGTTGGCAAGCCGCACCCCCCAAGGCTATAGCCCACCCGTTTTTGTGCCCTTTTTCCGCTGGACGAACTTGGCGCCCCGGCCTTCGGGCGGGTATTTTTGGGCGCGGCTGTGCCCGCGGCCTATTTTTGGCACACAGAGGCGCCTCGCAAAGTCTCGCGCCATTCCGAGTCCGCTGGACGAAGTTGGCCAGCCCCACCCCCCAAGGCTATAGCCCACCCTTTTTTGTGGCCTTTTACCGCTGGACGAACTTGGCGCCCCGGCCTTCGGGCAGGTACTTTTGGACCCGGCTATGCCCGCGGCCTATTTTTTGCACACGGAGGTGCCTCGCAAAGTCTCGCGCCATTCCGAGTCCGGCGGACGAAGTTGGCCAGCCCCACCCCCCAAAGCTATAGCCCACCCGTTTTTGTGGCCTTTTTCCGCTGGACGAACTTGGCGCCCCGGCCTTCGGGTGGATATTTTTGGGCGCGGCTGTGCCCGCGGCCTATTATTGGCACACGGAGGCACCTCGCAATGTCTCGCGCCATTCCGAGTCCGGCGGACGAAGTTGGCCAGCCCCACCCCCCAAGGCTATAGCCCACCCGTTTTTGTGGCCTTTTTCCGCTGGACGAACTTGGCGCCCCGGCCTTCGGGCGGGTATTTTTGGGCGCGGCTGTGCCCGCGGCCTATTTTTGGCACACGGAGGCGCCTCGCAAAGTCTCACGCCATTCCGAGTCCGCCGGACGAAGTTGGCCAGCCCCACCCCCCAAGGCTACAGCCCACCCGTTTTTCTGGCCTTTTACCGCTGAACGAACTTGGCGCCCCGGCCTTCGGGTGGGTATTTTTGAGCGCGGCTGTGCCCGCGGCCTATTTTTGGCACACGGAGGCGCCTCGCAAAGTCTCGCGCCATTCCGAGTCCGGCGGACGAAGTTGGACAGCCCCACCCCCCAAGGCAACATCCCACCCGTATTTCTGGCCTTTTACCGCTGGACGAACTTGGCGCCCCGGCCTTCGGGTGGGTATTTTTGAGCGCGGCTGTGCCCGCGGCCTATTTTTGGCACACGGAGGCGCCTCGCAAAGTCTCGCGCCATTCCGAGTCCGGCGGACGAAGTTGTCCAGCCCCACCCCCCAAGGCTATAGCCCACCCGTTTTTGTGCCCTTTTTCCGCTGGACGAACTTGGCGCCCCGGCCTTCGGGCGGGTATTTTTGGGAGCGGCTGTGGCCGCGGCCTATTTTTGGAACACGGAGGTGCCTCGCAAAGTCTCGCGCCATTCCGAGTCCGGCGGACGAAGTTGGCCAGCCCCACCCCCCAAGGCTATAGCCCACCCGTTTTTGTGCCCTGTTACCGCTGGACGAACTTGGCGCCCCGGCCTTCGGTCGGGTATTTTTGGGCGCGGCTGTGCCCGCGGCCTATTTTTGGCACACGGAGGCACCTCACAAAGTCTCGCGCCATTCCGAGTCCGGCGGACGAAGTTGGCCAGCCCCACCCCCCAAGGCTATAGCCCACCCGTTTTTGTAGCCTTTTACCGCTGGACGAACTTGGCGCCCCGGCCTTCGGGCGGGTATTTTTGGGCGCGGCTGTGCCTGCGGCCTATTTTTGGCACACGGAGGCGCCTCGCAATGTCTCCCGCCATTCCGAGTCCGCCGGACGAAGTTGGCCAGCCCCACCCCCCAAGGCTACAGCCCACCCGTTTTTCTGGCCTTTTACCGCTGAACGAACTTGGCGCCCCGGCCTTCGGGTGGGTATTTTTGAGCGCGGCTGTGCCCGCGGCCTATTTTTGGCACACGGAGGCGCCTCGCAAAGTCTCGCGCCATTCCGAGTCCGGCGGACGAAGTTGGCCAGCCCCACCCCCCAAGGCTACAGCCCACCCGTTTTTCTGGCCTTTTACCGTTGGACGAACTTGGCGCCCCGGCCTTCGGGTGGGTATTTTTGAGCGCGGCTGTGCCCGCGGCCTATTTTTGGAACACGGAGGCGCCTCGCAAAGTCTCGCGCCATTCCGAGTCCGGCGGACGAAGTTGTCCAGCCCCACCCCCCAAGGCTATAGCCCACCCGTTTTTGTGGCCTTTTTCCGCTGGACGAACTTGGCGCCCCGGCCTTCGGGCGGGTATTTTTGGGAGCGGCTGTGGCCGAAGCCTATTTTTGGAACACGGAGGCGCCTCGCAAAGTCTCGCGCCATTCCGAGTCCGGCGGACGAAGTTGGCCAGCCCCACCCCCCAAGGCTACAGCCCACCCGTTTTTCTGGCCTTTTACCGCTGGACGAACTTGGCGCCCCGGCCTTCGGTCGGGTATTTTTGGGCGCGGCTGTGCCCGCGGCCTATTTTTGGCACATGGAGGCACCTCGCAAAGTCTCGCGCCATTCCGAGTCCGGCGGACGAAGTTGGCCAGCCCCACCCCCCAAGGCTATAGCCCACCCGTTTTTGTAGCCTTTTTCCGCTGGACGAACTTGGCGCCCCGGCCTTCGGGCGGGTATTTTTGGACGCGGCTGTGCCCGCGGCCTATTTTTGGCACACGGAGGCGCCTCACAAAGTCTCGCGCCATTCCGAGTCCGGCGGACGAAGTTGGCCAGCCCCACCCCCCAAGGCTATTGCCCACCCGTTTTTGTAGCCTTTTACCGCTGGACGAACTTGGCGCCCCGGCCTTCGGGCGGGTATTTTTGGGCGCGGCTGTGCCTGCGGCCTATTTTTAGTACACGGAGGTGCCTCGTAAAGTCTCACGCCATTCCGAGTCCGCCGGACGAAGTTGGCCAGCCCCACCCCCCAAGGCTACAGCCCACCCGTTTTTCTGGCCTTTTACCGCTGGACGAACTTGGCGCCCCGGCCTTCGGGTGGGTATTTTTGAGCGCGGCTGTGCCCGCGGCCTATTTTTGGCACACGGAGGCGCCTCGCAAAGTCTCGCGCCATTCCGAGTCCGGCGGACGAAGTTGGCCAGCCCCACCCCCCAAGGCTACAGCCCACCCGTTTTTCTGGCCTTTTACCGCTGGACGAACTTGGCGCCCCGGCCTTCGGGCGGGTATTTTTGTGCGCGGCTGTGCCCGCGGCCTATTTTTGGCACCCGGGGGGCGCTCGCAAAGTCTCGCGCCATTCCGAGTCCGGCGGACGAAGTTGTCCAGCCCCACCCCCCAAGGCTATAGCCCACCCGTTTTTGTGGCCTTTTTCCGCTGGACGAACTTGGCGCCCCGGCCTTCGGGCGGGTATTTTTGGGAGCGGCTGTGGCCGAAGCCTATTTTTGGAACACGGAGGCGCCTCGCAAAGTCTCGCGCCATTCCGAGTCCGGCGGACGAAGTTGGCCAGCCCCACCCCCCAAGCCTATAGCCCACCCGTTTTTGTGGCCTTTTTCCGCTGGACGAACTTGGCTCCCCGGCCATTGGGCGGGTATTTTTGGGCGCGGCTGTGCCCGCGGCCTATTTTTGGCACACGGAGGCGCCTCACAAAGTCTCGCGCCATTCCGAGTCCGGCGTACGAAGTTGGCCAGCCCCACCCCCCAAGGCTACAGCCCACCCGTTTTTGTGGCCTTTTACCGCTGGACGAACTTGGCGCCCCGGCCTTCGGGTGGGTATTTTTGAGCGCGGCTGTGCCCGCGCCTATTTTTGGCACATGGAGGCGCCTCGCAAAGTCTCGCGCCATTCCCAGTCCGGCGGACGAAGTTGGCCAGCCCCACCCCCCAAGGCTATAGCCCACCCGTTTTTGTGGCCTTTTTCCGCTGGACGAACTTGGCGCCCCGGCATTCGGGCGGGTATTTATGGGCGCGGCTGTGCCCGCGGCCTATTTTTGGCACACGGAGGTGCCTCGCAAAGTCTCGCGCCATTCCGAGTCCGGCGGACGAAGTTGGCCAGCCCCACCCCCCAAGCCTATAGCCCACCCGTTTTTGTGGCCTTTTTCCGCTGGACGAACTTGGCGCCCCGGCCTTCGGGCGGGTATTTTTGGGCGCAGCTGTGCCCGCGGCCTATTTTTGGCTCACGGAGGCGCCTCGCAAAGTCTCGCGCCATTCCGAGTCCGGCGGACGAAGTTGTCTAGCCCCACCCCCCAAGGCTATAGCCCACCCGTTTTTGTGGCCTTTTTCCGCTGGACGAACTTGGCGCCCGGCCTTCGGGCGGGTATTTTTGGGCGCAGCTGTGCCGCCTATTTTTTGGCTCACGGAGGCGCCTCGCAAAGTCTCGCGCCATTCCGAGTCCGGCAGACGAAGTTGGCCAGCCGCACCCCCAACGCTATAGCCCACCCGTTTTTGGGCCCATTTTCCGCTGGACGAACTTGGCGCCCCGGCCTTCGGGCGGGTATTTTTGGGGGAGGCCTGGGCCGGGGGCATTTTTTGGCTCACGGAGGCGCCTCGTAAAGTCTCGCGCCATTCCGAGTCCGGGCGGACGGTTGGCCAGCCCCACCCCCCAAGCCTATAGCCCACCCGTTTTTGTGGCCATTTTCGGCTGGACGAACTGGGCGCCCCGGCCTTCGGGCGGGTATTTTGGGCGCAGCTGTGCCCGCGGCCTATTTGTGGCACACGGAGGCGCCTCGCAAAGTCTCGCGCCATTCCGAGTCCGGCGGACGGTTGTCTAGCCCCAACCCCAAGGCTATAGCCCACCCGTTTTTGTGGCCTTTTTCCGCTGGACGAACTTGGCGCCCCGGCCTTCGGGCGGGTATTTTTGGGCGCAGCTGTGCCCGCGGCCTATTTTTGGCTCACGGAGGCGCCTCGCAAAGTCTCGCGCCATTCCGAGTCCGGCGGACGAAGTTGGCCAGCCCCACCCCCCAAGGCTATAGCCCACCCGTTTTTGTGGCCTTTTTCCGCTGGACGAACTTGGCGCCCCGGCCTTCGGGCGGGTATTTTTGGGCGCGGCTGTGTCCGCGGCCTATTTTTGGCTCACGGAGGCGCCTCGTAAAGTCTCGCGCCATTCCGAGTCCGGCGGACGAAGTTGGCCAGCCCCACCCCCCAAGCCTATAGCCCACCCGTTTTTGTGGCCTTTTTCCGCTGGACGAACTTGGCGCCCCGGCCTTCGGGCGGGTATTTTTGGGCGCAGCTGTGCCCGCGGCCTATTTTTGGCTCACGGAGGCGCCTCGCAAAGTCTCGCGCCATTCCGAGTCCGGCGGACGAAGTTGTCTAGCCCCACCCCCCAAGGCTATAGCCCACCCGTTTTTGTGGCCTTTTTCCGCTGGACGAACTTGGCGCCCCGGCCTTCGGGCGGGTATTTTTGGGCGCGGCTGTGCCCGCGGCCTATTTTTGGCACACGGAGGTGCCTCGCAAAGTCTTGCGCCATTCCGAGTCCGGCGGACGAAGTTGGCCAGCCCCACCCCCCAAGCCTATAGCCCACCCGTTTTTGTGGCCTTTTTCCGCTGGACGAACTTGGCGCCCCGGCCTTCGGGCGGGTATTTTTGGGCGCAGCTGTGCCCGCGGCCTATTTTTGGCTCACGGAGGCGCCTCGCAAAGTCTCGCGCCATTCCGAGTCCGGCGGACGAAGTTGTCTAGCCCCACCCCCCAAGGCTATAGCCCACCCGTTTTTGTGGCCTTTTTCCGCTGGACGAACTTGGCGCCCCGGCCTTCGGGCGGGTATTTTTGGGCGCAGCTGTGCCCGCGGCCTATTTTTGGCTCACGGAGGCGCCTCGCAAAGTCTCGCGCCATTCCGAGTCCGGCGGACGAAGTTATCTAGCCCCACCCCCCAAGGCTATAGCCCACCCGTTTTTGTGGCCTTTTTCCGCTGGACGAACTTGGCGCCCCGGCCTTCGGGCGGGTATTTTTGGGAGCGGCTGTGGCCGAAGCCTATTTTTGGAACACGGAGGCGCCTCGCAAAGTCTCGCGCCATTCCGAGTCCGGCGGACGAAGTTGGCCAGCCCCACCCCCCAAGGCTATAGCCCACCCGTTTTTGTGGCCTTTTTCCGCTGGACGAACTTGGCTCCCCGGCCTTTGGGCGGGTATTTTTGGGCGCGGCTGTGCCCGCGGCCTATTTTTGGCTCACGGAGGCACCTCGCAAAGTCTCGCGCCATTCCGAGTCCGGCGGACGAAGTTGGCCAGCCCCACCCCCCAAGGCTATAGCCCACCCGTTTTTGTAGCCTTTTTCCGCTGGACGAACTTGGCGCCCCGGCCTTCGGGTGGGTATTTTTGGACGCGGCTGTGTCCGCGGCCTATTTTTGGCACACGGAGGCGCCTCGCAAAGTCTCACGCCATTCCGAGTCCGCCGGACGAAGTTGGCCAGCCCCACCCCCCAAGGCTACAGCCCACCCGTTTTTGTGGCCTTTTACCGCTGGACGAACTTGGCGCCCCGGCCTTCGGGTGGGTATTTTTTGAGCGCGGCTGTGCCCGCGCCTATTTTTGGCACACGGAGGCGCCTCGTAAAGTCTCGCGCCATTCCGAGTCCGGCGGACGAAGTTGGCCAGCCCCACCCCCCAAGGCTATAGCCCACCCGTTTTTGTGGCCTTTTTCCGCTGGACGAACTTGGCGCCCCGGCCTTCGGGCGGGTATTTTTGGGCGCGGCTGTGCCCGCGGCCTATTTTTGGCACACGGAGGCGCCTCGCAAAGTCTTGCGCCATTCCGAGTCCGGCGGACGAAGTTGGCCAGCCCCACCCCCCAAGGCTATAGCCCACCCGTTTTTGTGGCCTTTTTCCGCTGGACGAACTTGGCGCCCCGGCCTTCGGGCGGGTATTTTTTGGAGCGGCTGTGGTCGCAGCCTATTTTTGGAACACGGAGGCGCCTCGCAAAGTCTCGCGCCATTCCGAGTCCGGCGGACGAAGTGGGCCAGCCCCACCCCCCAAGGCTATAGCCCACCCGTTTTTGTGCCCTTTTACCGCTGGACGAACTTGGCGCCTCGGCCTTCGGTCGGGTATTTTTGGGCGCGGCTGTGCCCGCGGCCTATTTTTTGGGCACACGGAGGCACATCGCAAAGTCTCGCGCCATTCCGAGTCCGGCGGACGAAGTAGGCCAGCCCCCACCCCCAAGGCTATAGCCCACCCGGTTGTGGAGCCTTTTACCGCAGGACGAACTTGCCGCCCGGCCGCCCGGGCGGGTATTTTTGGGCGCGGCTGTGCCCGCGCCCTATTTTTGGCACACGGAGGCGCCTCGCAAAGTCTCACGCCATTCCGAGTCCGGCGGACGAAGTTGGCCAGCCCCACCCCCCAAGGCTACAGCCCACCCGTTTTTGTGGCCTTTTACCGCTGGACGAACTTGGCGCCCCGGCCTTCGGGTGGGTATTTTTGAGCGCGGTTTTGCCCGCGCCTATTTTTGGCACACGGAGGCGCCTTGTAAAGTCTCGCGCCATTCCGAGTCCGGTGGACGGGTTGGCCAGCCCCACCCCCAAGGCTATAGCCCACCCGTTTTGTGGCCTTTTTCCGCTGGGACGAACTTGGCGCCCGGCATTCGGGCGGGTAATTTTGGGCGCGGCTGTGCCCATTGGCCTATTTTTGGCACACGGAGGTGCCTCGCAAAGTCTCGTACCATTCCGAGTCCGGCGGACGAAGTTGGCCAGCCCCACCCCCCAAGCCTATAGCCCACCCGTTTTTGTGGCCTTTTTCCGCTGGACGAACTTGGCTCCCCGGCCTTCGGGCGGGTATTTTTGGGCGCGGCTGTGCCCGTGGCCTATTTTTGGCACACGGAGGTGCCTCGCAAAGTCTCGTGCCATTCTGAGTCCGGCGGACGAAGTTGGCCAGCCCCACCCCCCAAGGCTATAGCCCACCCGTTTTTGTGGCCTTTTTCCGCTGGACGAACTAGGCGCCCCGGCCTTCGGGCGGGTATTTTTGGGTGAGGCTGTGGCTGCGGCCTATTTTTGGCACACGGAGGCGCCTCGTAACGTCTCGTGCCATTCCGAGTCCGGCGGACGAAGTTGGCCAGCCCCACCCCCCAAGGCTATAGCCTAACCGTTTTTGTGGCCTTTTTCCGCTGGACGAACTTGGCGCCCCGGCCTTCGGGTGGGTATTTTTGGGCGCGGCTGTGCCCGCGGCCTATTTTTGGCACACGGAGGCGCCTCGCAAAGTCTCACGCCATTCCGAATCCGGCGGACGAAGTTGGCCAGCCCCACCCCCCAAGCCTATAGCCCACCCGTTTTTGTGGCGTTTTTCCGCTGGACGAACTTGGCTCCCCGGCCTTTGGGCGGGTATTTTTGGGCGCGGCTGTGCCCGCGGCCTATTTTTGGCACACGGAGGCGCCTCGCAAAGTCTCGCGCCATTCCGAGTCCGGCGGACGAAGTTGGCCAGCCCCACCCCCCAAGGCTACAGCCCACCCGTTTTTGTGGCCTTTTACCGCTGGACGAACTTGGCGCCCCGGCCTTCGGGTGGGTATTTTTGAGCGCGGCTGTGCCCGCGCCTATTTTTGGCACATGGAGGCGCCTCGCAAAGTCTCGCGCCATTCCCAGTCCGGCGGACGAAGTTGGCCAGCCCCACCCCCCAAGGCTATAGCCCACCCGTTTTTGTGGCCTTTTTCCGCTGGACGAACTTGGCGCCCCGGCATTCGGGCGGGTATTTATGGGCGCGGCTGTGCCCGCGGCCTATTTTTGGCACACGGAGGTGCCTCGCAAAGTCTCGCGCCATTCCGAGTCCGGCGGACGAAGTTGGCCAGCCCCACCCCCCAAGCCTATAGCCCACCCGTTTTTGTGGCCTTTTTCCGCTGGACGAACTTGGCGCCCCGGCCTTCGGGCGGGTATTTTTGGGCGCGGCTGTGCCCGCGGCCTATTTTTGGCTCACGGAGGCGCCTCGCAAAGTCTCGCGCCATTCCGAGTCCGGCGGACGAAGTTGTCTAGCCCCACCCCCCAAGGCTATAGCCCACCCGTTTTTGTGGCCTTTTTCCGCTGGACGAACTTGGCGCCCCGGCCTTCGGGCTGGTATTTTTGGGAGCGGCTGTGGCCGCGGCCTATTTTTGGCACACGGAGGTGCCTCGCAAAGTCTCGCGCCATTCCGAGTCCGGCGGACGAAGTTGGCCAGCCCCACCCCCCAAGCCTATAGCCCACCCGTTTTTGTGGCCTTTTTCCGCTGGACGAACTTGGCGCCCCGGCCTTCGGGCGGGTATTTTTGGGCGCGGCTGTGTCCGCGGCCTATTTTTGGCTCACGGAGGCGCCTCGCAAAGTCTCGCGCCATTCCGAGTCCGGCGGACGAAGTTGTCTAGCCCCACCCCCCAAGGCTATAGCCCACCCGTTTTTGTGGCCTTTTTCCGCTGGACGAACTTGGCGCCCCGGCCTTCGGGCTTGTATTTTTGGGAGCGGCTGTGGCCGCGGCCTATTTTTGGCACACGGAGGCGCCTCGCAAAGTCTCGCACCATTCCGAGTCCGGCGGACGAAGTTGGCCAGCCCCACCCCCCAAGGCTATAGCCCACCCGTTTTTGTGCCCTTTTACCGCTGGACGAACTTGGCGCCCCGGCCTTCGGTCGGGTATTTTTGGGTGCGGCTGTGCCCGCGGCCTATTTTTGGCAGGCGGAGGCACCTCGGAAAGTCTCGCGCCATTCCGAGTCCGGCGGACGAAGTTGGCCAGCCCCACCCCCGAAGGCTATAGCCAACCCGTTTTTGTGGCCTTTTTCCGCTGGACGAACTTGGCGCCTCGACCTTCGGGCAGGTATTTTTGGGCGCGGCTGTGCCCGCGGCCTATTTTTGGCACATGGAGGTGCCTCGCAAAGTCTCGCGCCATTCCGTGTCCGGCGGACGAAGTTGGCCAGCCCCACCCCCCAAGGCTATAGCCTACCCGTTTTTGTGGCCTTTTACCGCTGGACGAACTTGGCGCCCCGGCCTTCGGGTGGATATTTTTGGGCGCGGTTGTGCCCGCGGCCTATTTTTGGCACACGGAGGCGCCTCGCAATGTCTCGCACCATTCCGAGTCCGGCGGACGAAGTTGGCCAGCCCCACCCCCCAAGGCTATAGCCCACCCGTTTTTGTGGCCTTTTTCCGCTCGACGAACTTGGCGCCCCGGCCTTCGGGCGGGTATTTTTGGGAGCGGCTGTGGCCGCGGCCTATTTTTGGCACACGGAGGCGCCTCGTAAAGTCTCGCGCCATTCCGAGTCCGGCGGACGAAGTTGGCCAGCCCCACCCCCCAAGGCTATAGCCCACCCGTTTTTGTGCCCATTTACCGCTGGACGAACTTGGCGCCCCGGCCTTCGGTCGGGTATTTTTGGGCGCGGCTGTGCCCGCGGCCTATTTTTGGCACACGGAGGTACCTCGCAATGTCTCGCGCCATTCCGAGTCCGGCGGACGAAGTTGGCCAGCCCCACCCCCCAAGGCTATAGCCCACCCATTTTTGTGGCCTTTTTCCGCTGGACGAACTAGGCGCCCCGGCCTTCGGGCGGGTATTTTTGGGCGAGGCTGTGGCTGCGGCCTATTTTTGGCACACGGAGGCGCCTCGTAACGTCTCGCTCCATTCCGAGTCCGGCGGACGAAGTTGGCCAGCCCCACCCCCCAAGGCTATAGCCTACCCGTTTTTGTGGCCCTTTTCCGCTGGACGAACTTGGCGCCCCGGCCTTCGGGCGGGTATTTTTGGGCGCGGCTGTGCCCGCGGCCTATTTTTGGCACACGGAGGTGCCTCGTAAAGTCTCGCGCCATTCCGAATCCGGCGGACGAAGTTGGCCAGCCCCACCCCCCAAGGCTATAGCCCACCCGTTTTTGTGGCCTTTTTCCGCTGGACGAACTGGGCGCCTCGACCTTCGGGCAGGTATTTTTGGGCGCGGCTGTGCCCGCGGCCTATTTTTGGCACATGGAGGCGCCTCGCAAAGTCTCGCGCCATTCCGTGTCCGGCGGACGAAGTTGGCCAGCCCCACCCCCCAAGGCTATAGCCTACCCGTTTTTGTGGCCTTTTACCGCTGGACGAACTTGGCGCCCCGGCCTTTGGGTGGATATTTTTGGGCGCGGCTGTGCCCGCGGCCTATTTTTGGCACACGGAGGCGCCTCGCAATGTCTCGCGCCATTCCGAGTCCGGCGGACGAAGTTGGCCAGCCCCACCCCCCAAGGCTATAGCCCACCCGTTTTTGTGGCCTTTTTCCGCTGGACGAACTTGGCGCCCCGGCCTTCGGGCGGGTATTTTTGGGCGCGGCTGTGGCCGCGGCCTATTTTTGGCACACGGAGGTGCCTCGCAAAGTCTCGCGCCATTCCGAGTCCGGCGGACGAAGTTGTCCAGCCCCACCCCCCAAGGCTATAGCCCACCCGTTTTTGTGCCCTTTTACCGTTGGACGAACTTGGCGCCCCGGCCTTCGGTCGGGTATTTTTGGGCGCGGCTGTGCCCGCAGACTATTTTTTGCACACGGAGTCACCTCGCAGAGTCTCGCGCCATTCCGAGTCCGGCGGACGAAGTTGGCCAGCCCCACCCCCCAAGGCTATAGCCCACCCGTTTTTGTAGCCTTTTACCGATGGACGAACCTGGCGCCCCGGCCTTCGGGTGGGTATTTTTGAGCGCGGCTGTGCCCGTGGCCTATTTTTGGCACACGGAGGTGCCTCGCAAAGTCTCGCGCCATTCCGAGTCCGGCGGACGAAGTTGGCCAGCCCCACCCCCCAAGGCTATAGGCCACCCATTTTTGTGGCCTTTTTCCGCTGGACGAACTAGGCGCCCCGGCCTTCGGGCGGGTATTTTTGGGCGAGGCTGTGGCTGCGGCCTATTTTTGGCACACGGAGGCGCCTCGTAACGTCTCGCTCCATTCCGAGTCCGGCGGACGAAGTTGGCCAGCCCCACCCCCCAAGGCTATAGCCTACCCGTTTTTGTGGCCCTTTTCCGCTGGACGAACTTGGCGCCCCGGCCTTCGGGCGGGTATTTTTGGGCGCGGCTGTTCCCGCGGCCTATTTTTGGTACACGGAGGTGCCTCGCAAAGTCTCGCGCCATTCCGAGTCCGGCGGACGAAGTGGGCCAGCCGCACCCCCCAAGGCTATAGCCCACCCGTTTTTGTGGCCTTTTTCCGCTGGACGAACTTGGCGCCCCGGCCTTCGGGCGGGTATTTTTGGGCGCGGCTGTGCCCGCGGACTATTTTTGGCACACGGAGGCGCCTCGCAAAGTCTCGCGCCATTCCGAGTCCGGCGGACGAAGTTGGCCAGCCCCACCCCCCAAGGCTATAGCCCACCCGTTTTTGTGGCCTTTTTCCGCAGGACGAACCGGGCACCCCGGCCTTCGGGCGGGTATTTTTGGGCGCGGCTGTGCCCGCGGCCTATTTTTGGCACACGGAGGCGCCTCGCAAAGTCTCGCGCCATTCCGAGTCCGGCGGACGAAGTTGGCCAGCCCCACCCCCCAAGGTTATAGCCTACCCGTTTTTGCGGCCTTTTTCCGCTGGACGAACTTGGCGCCCCGGCCTTCGGGCGGGTTATTTTGGGCGCGGCTGTGCCCGCGGCCTATTTTTGGCACACGGAGGTGCCTCGCAAAGTCTCGCGCCATTCCGAATCCGGCGGACGAAGTTGGCCAGCCCCACCCCCCAAGGCTATAGCCTACCCGTTTTTTTGGCCTTTTACCGCTGGAAGAACTTGGCGCCCCGGCCTTCGGGTGGATATTTTTGGGCGCGGCTGTGCCCGCGGCCTATTTTTGGCACACGGAGGCGCCTTGCAATGTCTCGCGCCATTCCGAGTCCGGCGGACGAAGTTGGCCAGCCCCACCCCCCAAGGCTATAGCCCACCCGTTTTTGTGGCCTTTTTCCGCTGGACGAACTTGGCGCCCCGGCCTTCGGGCGGGTATTTTTGGGCGTGGCTGTGCCCACGGCCTATTTTTAGCACACGGAGGCGCCTCGCAAAGTCTCGCGCCATTCCGAGTCCGGCGGACGAAGTTGGCCAGCCCCACCCCCCAAGGCTATAGCCCACCCGTTTTTGTGGCCTTTTTCCGCTGGACGAACTAGGCGCCCCGGCCTTCGGGCGGGTATTTTTGGGCGAGGCTGTGGCTGCGGCCTATTTTTGGCACATGGAGGTGCCTCGTAACATCTCGCGCCATTCCGAGTCCGGCGGACGAAGTTGGCCAGCCCCACCCCCCAAGGTTATAGCCTACCCGTTTTTGTGGCCTTTTTCCGCTGGACGAACTTGGCGCCCTGGCCTTCGGGCGGGTATTTTTGGGAGTGGCTGTGGCCGCGGCCTATTTTTGGCACACGGAGGCGCCTCGCAAAGTCTCGCGCCATTCCGAGTCCGGCGGACGAAGTTGGCCAGCCCCACCCCCCAAGGCTATAGCCCACCCGTTTTTGTGCCCATTTACCGCTGGACGAACTTGGCGCCCCGGCCTTCGGTCGGGTATTTTTGGGCGTGGCTGTGCCCGCGGCCTATTTTTGGCACACGGAGGCACCTCACAAAGTCTCGCGCCATTCCGAGTCCGGCGGACGAAGTTGGCCAGCCCCACCCCCCAAGGCTATAGCCCACCCGTTTTTGTGGCCTTTTTCCGCTGGACGAACCTGGCGCCCCGGCCTTCGGGTGGGTATTTTTGAGCGCGGCTGTGCCCGTGGCCTATTTTTGGCACACGGAGGTGCCTCGCAAAGTCTCGCGCCATTCCGAGTCCGGCGGACGAAGTTGGCCAGCCCCACCCCCCAAGGCTATAGCCCACCCATTTTTGTGGCCTTTTTCCGCTGGACGAACTAGGCGCCCCGGCCTTCGGGCGGGTATTTTTGGGCGAGGCTGTGGCTGCGGCCTATTTTTGGCACACGGAGGCGCCTCGTAACGTCTCGCTCCATTCCGAGTCCGGCGGACGAAGTTGGCCAGCCCCACCCCCCAAGGCTATAGCCTACCCGTTTTTGTGGCCCTTTTCCGCTGGACGAACTTGGCGCCCCGGCCTTCGGGCGGGTATTTTTGGGCGCGGCTGTTCCCGCGGCCTATTTTTGGTACACGGAGGTGCCTCGCAAAGTCTCGCGCCATTCCGAGTCCGGCGGACGAAGTGGGCCAGCCGCACCCCCCAAGGCTATAGCCCACCCGTTTTTGTGGCCTTTTTCCGCTGGACGAACTTGGCGCCCCGGCCTTCGGGCGGGTATTTTTGGGCACGGCTGTGTCCGCGGCCTATTTTTGGCACACGGAGGTGCCTCGCAAAGTCTCGCGCCATTCCGAATCCGGCGGACGAAGTTGGCCAGCCCCACCCCCCAAGGCTATCGCGCACCCGTTTTTGTGGCCTTTTTCCGCTGGACGAACTTGGCGCCCCGGCCTTCGGGCGGGTATTTTTGGGCGCGGCTGTGTCCGTGGCCTATTTTTGGTACACGGAGGCGGCTCGCAAAGTCTCGCGCCATTCCGAGTCCGGCGGACGAAGTTGGCCAGCCCCACCCCCCAAGGCTATAGCCCACCCGTTTTTGTGGCCTTTTTCCGCTGGACGAACTTGGCGCCCCGGCCTTCGGGCGGGTATTTTTGGGCACGGCTGTGCCCGTGGCCTATTTTTGGCACACGGAGTTGCCTCGCAAAGTCTCGCGCCATTCCGAGCCCGGTGGACGAAGTTGGCCAGCCCCACCCCCCAAGGCTATAGCCCACCCGTTTTTGTTTCCTTTTTCCGCTGGACGAACTTGGCGCCCCGGCCTTCGGGCGGGTATTTTTGGGCGCGGCTGTGTCCGCGGCCTATTTTTGGTACACGGAGGCGGCTCGCAAAGTCTCGCGCCATTCCGAGTCCGGCGGACGAAGTTGGCCAGCCCCACCCCCCAAGGCTATAGCCCACCCGTTTTTGTGGCCTTTTTCCGCTGGACGAACTTGGCGCCCCGGCCTTCGGGCGGGTATTTTTGGGCGCGGCTGTGCCCGTGGCCTATTTTTGGCACACGGAGTTGCCTCGCAAAGTCTCGCGCCATTCCGAGCCCGGTGGACGAAGTTGGCCAGCCCCACCCCCCAAGGCTATAGCCCACCCGTTTTTGTGGCCTTTTTCCGCTGGACGAACTTGGCGCCCCGGCCTTCGGGCGGGTATTTTTGGGCGCGGCTGTACCCGCGGCCTATTTTTGGCACACGGAGGTGCCTCGTAAAGTCTCGCACGATTCCGAGTCCGGCGGACGAAGTTGGCCAGCCCCACCACCCAAGGCTATAGCCCACCCGTTTTTGTGGGCTTTTTCCGCTTGACGAACTTGGCGCCCCGGCCTTCGGGCGGGTATTTTTGGACGCGGCTGTGCCCGCGGCCTATTTTTGGCACACGGAGGCGCCTCGCAAAGTCTCGCGCAATTCCGAGTCCGGCGGACGAAGTTGGCCAGCCCCACCCCCCAAGGCAATAGCCCACCCGTTTTTGTGGCCTTTTTCCGCTGGACGAACTTGGCGCCTCGGCCTTCGGGTGGGTATTTTTGGGTGCGGATGTGCCCGCGGCCTATTTTTGGCACACGAAGGTGCCTCGCAAAGTCTCGCGCCATTCCGAGCCCGGCAGACGAAGTTGGCCAGCCCCACCCCCCAAGGCTATAGCCCACCCGTTTTTGTGGCCTTTTTCCGCTGGACGAACTTGGCGCCCCGGCCTTCGGGCGGGTATTTTTGGGTGCGGCTGTGCCCGCGGCCTATTTTTGGCACACGGAGACGCCTCGTAAAGTCTCGCGCCATTCCGAGTCCGGCGGACGAAGTTGGCCAGCCCCACCCCCCAAGGCTATAGCCCACTCGTTTTTGTGGCCTTTTTCCGCTGGACGAACTTGGCGCCCTGGCCTTCGGGCGGGTATTTTTGGGCGCAGCTGTGCCCGCGGCCTATTTTTGGCACACGGAGGTGGCTCGCAAAGTCTCGCGCCATTCCGAGTCCGGCGGACGAAGTTGGCCAGCCCCACCCCCCAAGGCTATAGCCCACCCGTTTTTGTGGCCTTTTTCCGCTGTACGAAATTGGCGCTCCGGCCTTCGGGAGGGTATTTTTGGGCGCGGCTGTGCCCGCGGCCTATTTTTGGCACACGGAGGTGGCTCGCAAAGTCTCGCGCCATTCCGAGTCCGGCGGACGAAGTTGGCCAGCCCCACCCCCCAAGGCTATAGCCCACCCGTTTTTGTGGCCTTTTTCCGCTGGACGAACTTGGCGCCCCGGCCTTCGGGCGGGTATTTTTGGGCAAGGCTGTGCCCGCGGCCTATTTTTGGCACACGGAGGCGCCTCGTAAAGTCTCGCACCATTCCGAGTCCGGCGTACGAAGTTGGTCAGCCCCACCCCCCAAGGCTATAGCCCACCCGGTTTTGTGGCCTTTTTCCGCTGGACGAACTTGGCGCCCAGCCCTTCGGGCAGGTATTTTGGGGCGCGGCTGTGTCTGCGGCCTAGTTTTGGCCCACGGAGGCGCCTCGCAAAGTCTCGCGGAATTCCGAGTCCGGCGGACGAAGTTGGCCAGCCCCACCCCCCAAGGCTATAGCCCACCCGTTTTTGTGGCCTTTTTCCGCCGGACGAACTTGGCGCCCCGGCCTTCGGGCGGGTATTTTTGGGCGCGGCTGTGCCCACGGCCTATTTTTGGCACACGGAGGCGCCTCGCAAAGACTCGCGCCATTCCGAGTCCGGCGGACGAAGTTGGCCAGCCCCACCCCCCAAGGCTATAGCCCACCCGTTTTTGTGGACTTTTTCCGCAGGACGAACTTGGCGCCCCGGCCTTCGGGCGGGTATTTTTGGGTGCGGCTGTGCCCACGGCCTATTTTTGGCACACGGAGGCGCATCGCAAAGTCTCGCGCCATTCCGAGTCCGGCGGACGAAGTTGGCCAGCCCCACCCCCCAAGGCTATAGCCCACCCGTTTTTGTGGGTTTTTTCCGCTGGACGAACTTGGCGCCCCGGCCTTCGGGCGGGTATTTTTGGGTGCGGCTGTGCCCACGGCCTATTTTTGGCACACGGAGGCGCATCGCAAAGTCTCACGCCATTCCGAGTCCAGCGGACGAAGTTGGCCAGCCCCAGACCCCAAGGCTATAGCCCACCCGTTTTTGTGGCCTTTTTCCGCTGGACGAACTTGGCGCCCCGGCCTTCGGGCTTATATTTTTGGGCGCGGCTGTGCCCGCGGCCTATTTTTAGCACACGGAGGTGCCTCGCAAAGTCCGCACCATTCCGAGTCCGGCGGACGAAGTTGGCCAGCCCCACCCCCCAGGGCTATAGCCCACCCGTTTTTGAGGCCTTTTTCCGCTGGACGAACTTGGCGCGCCGGCCTTCGGGCGGGTATTTTTTGGCGCGGCTGTGCCCGCGGCCTATTTTTGGCACACGGAGGCGCCTCGCAAAGTCTCGCACCATTCCGAGTCCGGCGGACGATGTCGGCCAGCCCCACCACCCAAGGCTATAGCCCACCTGTTTTTGTGGCCTTTTTCCGTTGGACGAACTTGGCGCCCCTGCCTTCGGGCGGGTATTTTTGGGTGCGGCTGTGCCCGCGGCCTATTTTTGGCACACAGTGCCGCCTCGCAAAGTCTCGCGCCATTCCGAGTCATGCGGACGAAGTTGGCCAGCCCCACCCCCCAAGGCTATAGCCCACCCGTTTTTGTGGCCTTTTTCCGCTGGACGAACTTGGCGCCTCGGCCTTCGGGTGGGTATTTTTGGGTGCGGATGTGCCCGCGGCCTATTTTTGACACACGAAGGTGCCTCGCAAAGTCTCGCGCCATTCCGAGCCCGGCAGACGAAGTTGGCCAGCCCCACCCCCCAAGGCTATAGCCCACCCGTTTTTGTGCCCTTTTTCCGCTGGACGAAGTTGGCGCCCCGGCCTTCGGGCGGGTATTTTTGGGCGCGGCTGTGCCCGTGCCTATTTTTGCCACACGGAGGTGCCTCGCAAATTCTTGCGCCATTCCGAGTCCGGCGGACGAAGTTGGCCAGCCCCACCCCCCAAGGCTATAGCCCACCCGTTTTTGTGGCCTTTTTCCGCTGGACGAACTTCGCGCCCCGGCCTTCGGGTGGGTATTTTTGGGCGCGGCTGTGTCCGCGGCCTATTTTTGGCACACGGAGGCGCCTCGCAAAGTCTCGCGCCATTCCGAGTCCGGCGGACGAAGTTGGCCAGCCCCACCCCCCAAGGCTATAGCCCACCCGTTGTTGTGGCCTTTTTCCGCTGGACGAACTTAGCGCCCCGGCCTTCGGGCTGGTATTTTTGGGCGCAGCTGTGTCCGCAGCCTATTTTTGGCACACGGAGGCGCCTCGTAAAGTCTCGCGCCATTCCGGGTCCGGCGGACGAAGTTGGCCAGCCCCAGCCCCCAAGGCTATAGCCCACCCGTTTTTGTGGCATTTTTCCGCTGGACGAACTTGGCGCCCCGGCCTTCGGGCGGGTATTTTTGGGCGCGGCTGTGCCCGCGGCCTATTTTTGGCACACGTAGGCACCTCGCAAAGTCTCGCGCCATTCCGAGTCCGGCGGACGAAGTTGGCCAGCCCCACCCCCCAAGGCTATAGCCCACCCGTTTTTGTGGCCTTTTTCCGCCAGACGAAGTTGGCGCCCCGGCCTTCGGGCGGGTATTTTTGGGCGCGGCTGTGGCCGCGGCCTATTTTTGGCACAAGGAGGCACCTCGCAAAGTCTCGCGCCATTCCGAGTCCGGCGGACGAAGTGGGCCAGCCCCACCCCCCAAGGCTATAGCCCACCCGTTTTTGTGGCCTTTTTCCGCTGGACGAACTTGGCGCCCCGGCCTTCGGGCGGGTATTTTTGGGCGCGGCTGTGCCCGCGGCCTATTTTTGGCTCACGGAGGCGCCACATAAGGTCTAACGCCGTTCCGAGTCCGGCGGACGAACATGGCCAGCCCCACCCCCCAAGGCTATAGCCCACCCGTTGTTGTGGCCTTTTTCCGCTCGACGAACTTGGCGCCCCGGCCTTCGGGTGGGTATTTTTGGGAGCGGCTGTGCCCGCGGCCTATTTTTGGCACACGGAGGCGCCTCGCAAAGTCTCGCGTCATTCTGAGTCCGGCGGACGAAGTTGGCCAGCCCCACCCCCCAAGGCTATAGCCCACCTGTTTTTGTGGCCTTTTTCCGGTGGACGAACTTGGCGCCCCGGCCTTCGGGGAGGTATTTTTGGGCGCGGCTGTACCCGCGGCCTATTTTTAACACACGGAGGCGCCTCGCAAAGTCTCGCGCCATTCCGAGTCCGGCGGACGAAGTTGGCCAGCCCCACCCCCCATGGCTATAGCCCACCCGTGTTTGTGGCCTTTTTCCGCTGGACGAACTTGGCGCCCCGGCCTTCGGGCGGGTATTTTTGGGCGCGGCTGTGCCCGCGGCCTATTTTCGGCACACGGTGGCGCCTCGTAAAGTCTCGCGCCATTCCGAGTCCGGCGGACGAAGTCGGCCAGCCCCACCCCCCAAGGCTATAGCCCACCCGTTTTTGTGGCCTTTTTCCGCTGGACGAACTTGGCGCCCCGGCCTTCGGGGGGGTATTTCTGCGTGCGGCTGTGCCCGCGGCCTATTTTTGGCACACAGAGGCGCCTCGCAAAGTCTCGCGCCACTCCGAGTCCGGCGGACGAAGTAGGCCAGCCCCACCCCCCAAGGCTATAGCCCACCCGTTTTTGTGGCCTTTTTCCGCTGGACGAACTTGGCGCCCCGGCCTTCGGGCGGGTATTTTTGGATGCGGCTGTGCCCGCGGCCTATTTTTGGCACACGGAGGTGCCTCGCAAAGTCTCGCGCCATTCGGAGTCCGGCGGACGAAGTTGAGCAGCCCACCCCCCAAGGCTATAGCCCACCCGTTTTTGTGGCCTTTTTCCGCTGGACGAACTTGGCACCCCGGCCTTCGGGGGGGTATTTTTGGGTGCGGCTGTGCCCGCGGCCTATTTTTTGCACACGGAGTCACCTCGCAAAGTCTCGCGCCATTCCGAGTCCGGCGGTCGAAGTTGGCTAGCCCCAACCCCCAAGGCTATAGCCCACCCGTTTTTGTGGCATTTTTCTGCTGGACGAACTTGGCGCCCCGGCATTCGGGCGGGTATTTTTGGACGCGGCTGTGCCCGCGGCCTATTTTTGACACACGGAGGCGCCTCGCAAAGTCTCGCGCCATTCCGAGTCCGGCGGACGAAGTTGGCCAGCCCCACCCCCCATGGCTATAGCCCACCCGTTTTTGTGGCCTTTTTCCGCTGGACGAACTTGGCGCCCCGGCCTTCGGGCGGTTATTTTTGGGCGCGGCTGTGCCCGCGGCCTATTTTTGGCGCACGGAGGTGCCTCGCAAAGTCTCGCGCCATTCCGACTCAGGCGGACGAAGTTGGCCATCCCCACCCCCCAAGGCTATAGCCCACCCGTGTTTGTGGCCTTTTTCCGCTGGACGAACTTGGCGCCCCGGCCTTCGGGCGGGTATTTTTGGGCGCGGCTGTGCCCGCGGCCTATTTTTGGCACACGGAGGCACCTCGCAAAGTCTCCCGCCATTCCGAGTCCGGCAGACGAAGTTGGCCAACTCCACCCCCCAAGGCTATAGCCCACCCGTTTTTGTGGCCTTTTTCAGCTGGACGAACTTGGCGCCCCGGCCTTCGGGCGGGCATTTTTGGGCGCGGCTGTGCCCGTGGCCTATTTTTGGCACACGGAGGCGCCTCGCAAAGTCTCGCGCCATTCCGAGTCCGGCGGACGAAGTTGGCCAGCCCCACCCCCCAAGGCTATAGCCCACCCGTTTTTGTGGCCTTTTTCCGCTGGACGAACTTGTCGCCGCGGCCTTCGGGCGGGTATTTTTGGTCGCGGCTGTGCCCGCGCCCTATTTTTGGCACACGGAGGCAGCTCGCAAAGTCTCGCTCAATTCCGAGTCCGGCGGACGAAGTTGGCCAGCCCCACCCCCCAAGGATATAGCCCACCCGTTTTTGTGGCCTTTTTCCGCTGGACGAACTTGGCGCCCCAGCCTTCGGGCGGGTATTTTTGGGCGTGGCTGTGCCCGCAGCCTATTTTTGGCACATGGAGGTGCCTCGCAAAGTCTCACACCATTCCGAGTCCGGCGGACGAAGTGGGCCAGACCCACCCCCCAAGGCTATAGCCCACCCGTTTTTGTGGCCTTTTTCCGCTGGACGAACTTGGCGCCCGGCCTTCGGGCGGGGGTTTTTTGAGCACGGCTGTGCCCGCTGCCTAATTTTGGCACACGGAGGCGCCTCGCAAAGTCTCGCGCCATTCTGAGTCCGGCGGACGAAGTTGGCCAGCCCCACCCCCCAAGGCTATAGCCCACCCGTTTTTGTGCCCTTTTTCCGCTGGACGAATTTGGCGCCCCGGCCTAGGGGCGGGTTTTTTGGGGCGCGGCTGTGCCCGTGCCTATTTTTGCCACACGGAGGTGCCCTGCAAATTCTTGCGCCATTCCGAGTCCGGCGGACGAAGTTGGCCAGCCCCACCCCCAAGGCTATAGCCCACCCGTTTTTGTGGCCTTTTCCGCTGGGACGAACTTCGCGCCCGGCCTTCGGGTGGGTATTTTTAGGCGCGGCTGTGCCCTTGCCTATTTTTGGCACACGGATGCGCCTCGCAAAGTCTCGCGTCATTCCGAGTCCGCGGACGATGTTGGCCAGCCCCACCCCCAAGGCTATAGCCCACCCGTTTTGTGGCCTTTTTCCTGGGACGAACTTGGCGCCCCGGCCTTCGGGCGGGTATTTTTGGGCGCGGCTGTGCCCGCGGCCTATTTTTGGCACACGGAGGCGCCTCGCAAAGTCTCGCACCATTCCATGTCCGGCGGACGAAGTTGGCCAGCCCCACCCCCCAAGGCTATAGCCCACCCGTTTTTGTGGCCTTTTTCCGCTGGACGAACTTCGCGCCCCGGCCTTCGGGTGGGTATTTTTGAGCGCGGCTGTGCCCGCGGCCTATTTTTGGCACACGGAGGTGCCTCGCAAAGTCTCGCGCCATTCCGAGTCCGGCGGACGAAGTTGGCCAGCCCCACCCCCCAAGGCTATAGCCCACCCGTTTTTGTGGCCTTTTTCCGCTGGACGAACTTGGCACCTCGGCCTTCGGGCGGGTATTTTTGGGCGCGGCTGTGCCCGCAGCCTAATTTTTGCACACGGAGGCGCCTCGCAAAATCTCGCGCCATTCCGAGTCCGGCGGACGAAGTCGGCCAGACCCACCCCCCAAGGCTATAGCCCATCCGTTTTTGTGGCCTTTTTCCGCTGGACGAACTTGGCGCCCCGGCCTTCGGGGGGGTATTTTTGGGCGCGGCTGTGCCCGCGGCCTATTTTTGGCACACAGAGGCGCCTCGTAATGTCTCGCGCCATTCTGAGTCCGGCGGACGAAGTTCGCCAGCCCCACCCCCCAAGGCTATAGCGCACCCGTTTTTGTGGCCTTTTTCCGCTGGACGAACTTGGCGCCCCGACTTCGGGCGTGTATTTTTGGGCGCGGCTGTGCCCGCGTCCTATTTTTGGCACACGAAGGCTCCTCGCAAAGTCTCGCACCATTCCGAGTCCGGCGGAGGAAGTGGGCCAGACCCACCCCCCAAGGCTATAGCCCACCCGTTTTTGTGGCCTTTTTCCGCTGGACGAACTTGGCGCCCCGGCCTTCGGGTGGGTATTTTTGGGCGCGGCTGTGTCCGCGGCCTATTTTTGGCACACGGAGGTGCCTCGCAAAGTTTAGCGCCATTCCGAGTCCGGCGGACGAAGTTGGCCAGCCCCACCCCGCAAGGCTATAGCCCACCCGTTTTTGTGGCCTTTTTCCGCTGGACGAACTTGGCGCCCCGGCCTTCGGGCGAGTATTTTTGGGCGCGGCTGTGCCCGCAGCCTATTTTTGGCACATGGAGGCACCTCACAAAGTCTCGTGCCATTCCGAGTCCGGCGGACGAAGTTGGCCAGCCCCACCCCCCACGGCTATAGCCCACCCGTTTTTGTGGCCTCTTTCCGCTGGACGAACTTGGCGCCCCGGCCTTCGGGCCGGTATTTTTGGGCGCGGCTGTGCCCGCGGCCTATTTTTGGCACACAGAGACGCCTCGTAAAGTCTCGCGCCATTCCGAGTCCGGCGGACGAAGTTAGCCAGCCCCACCCCCCAAGGCTATACCCCAGCCGTTTTAGTGGCCTTTTTCCGCTGGACGAACTTGGCGCCCCAGCCTTCGGGTGGGTATTTTTGGGCGCGGCTGTGCCCGCGGACTCTTTTTGGCAGACGGAGGCGCCTCGCAAAGTCTCACGCCATTCCGAGTCCGGCGCGCGAAGTTGGCCAGCCCCACCCCCCAAGGCTGTAGTCCACCCGTTTTTGTGGCCTTTTTCCGCTGGACGAACTTGGCGCCCCGGCCTTCGGGCGGGTATTTTTGGGCGCGGCTGTGCCCGCGGCCTATTTTTGGCACAGGGAGGCGCCTCGCAAAGTCTCGCGCCATTCCCAGTCCGGCGGACGAAGTTGGCCAGCCCCACCCCCCAAGGCTATAGCCCACCCGTTTTTGTGGCCTTTTTCCACTGGACGAACTTTGCGCCCCGGCCTTCGGGCGGGTATTTTTGGGCGCGGCTGTGCCCGCGGCCTATTTTTGGCACACGGAGGCGCCTCGCAAAGTCTCGCGCCATTCCCAGTCCGGCGGACGAAGTTGGCCAGCCCCACCCCCCAAGGCTATAGCCCACCCGTTTTTGTGGCCTTTTTCCGCTGGACGAATTGGCTCCCCGGCCTTCGGGCGGGTATTTTTGGGCGCGGCTGTGCCCGCAGCCTATTTTTGAAACACGGAGGCGCCTCGCAAAATCTCGCGCCATTCCGAGTCCGGCGGACGAAGTTGGCCAGCCCCACCCCCCAAGGCTATAGCCCACCCGTTTTTGTGGCCTTTTTCCGCTCGACGAACTTGGTGCCCCGGCCTTCGGGCGGGTATTTTTGGGCGCGGCTGTGTCCGCAGCCTATTTTTGGCACACGGAGGCGCCTCGCAAAGTCTCGCACCATTCCGAGTCCGGCGGACGAAGTTGGCCAGCCCCACCCCCCAAGGCTATAGCCCACCCGCTTTTGTGGCCTTTTTCCGCTGGACGAATTGGCTCCCCGGCCTTCGGGCGGGTATTTTTGGGCGCGGCTGTGCCCGCGGCCTATTTTTGGCTCACGGAGGCGCCTCGCAAAGTCTCGCGCCATTCCGAGTCCGGCGGACGAAGTTGGCCAGCCCCACCCCCCAAGGCTATAGCCCACCCGTTTTTGTGGCCTTTTTCCGCTGGACGAACTTGGCGCCCCGGCCTTCGGGCGGGTATTTTTAGGCGCGGCTTTGCCCGCGGCCTATTTTTGAAACACGGAGGCACCTCGCAAAGTCTCGCGCCATTCCGAGTCCGGCGGACGAAGTTGGCCAGCCCCAGCCCCCAAGGCTATAGCCCACCCGTTTTTGTGGCCTTTTTCCGCTGGACGAACTTGGCGCCCCGGCATTCGGGTGGGTATTTTTGGGCGCGGCTGTGCCCACGGCCTATTTTTGAAACACGGAGGTGCCTCGCAAAGTCTCGCGCCATTCCGAGTCCGGCGGACGAAGTTGGCCAACCCGACCCCCCAAGGCTATAGCCCACCGGTTTTTGTGGCCTTTTTCCACTGGACGAACTTGGCGCCCCGGCCTTCGGGCGGGTATTTTTGCGCGCGGCTGTGCCCGCGGCCTATTTTTGGCACACGGAGGCGCCTCGTAAAGTCTCGCGCCATTCCCAGTCCGGCGGACGAAGTTGGCCAGCCCCACCCCCCAAGGCTATAGCCCACCCGTTTTTGTGGCCTTTTTCCGCTGGACGAATTGGCTCCGCAGCCTTCGGGCGGGTATTTTTGGGCGCTGCTGTGCCCGCAGCCTATTTTTGAAACACGGAGGCGCCTCGCAAAGTCTCGCGCCATTCCGAGTCCGGCGGACGAAGTTGGCCAGCCCCACCCCCCAAGGCTATAGCCCACCCGTTTTTGTGGCCTTTTTCCGCTAGACGAACTTGGCGCCCCGGCCTTCGGGCGGGTATTTTTGGGCGCGGCAGTGTCCGCGGCCTATTTTTGGCACATTGAGGCGCCTCGTAAAGTCTCGCACCATTCCGAGTCCAGCGGACGAAGTTGGCCAGCCCCACCCCCCAAGGCTATAGCCCACCCGTTTTTGTGGCCTTTTTCCGCTGGACGAATTGGCTCCCCGGCCTTCGGGCGGGTATTTTTTGGCGCGGCTGTGCCCGCGGCCTATTTTTGAAACACGGAGGCGCCTCGTAAAGTCTTGCGCCATTCCGAGTCCGGCGGACCAAGTTGGCCATCCCCACCCCCCAAGGCTATAGCCCACCCGTTTTTGTGGCCTTTTTCCACTGGACGAACTTGGCGCAACGGCCTTCGGGCGGGTATTTTTGGGCGCGGCTGTGCCCACGGGCTATTTTTGAAACACGGAGGCGCCTCGCAAAGTCTCGCGCCATTCCGAGTCCGGCGGACGAAGTTGGCCAACCCCACCCCCCAATGCTATAGCCCACCCGTTTTTGTGGCCTTTTTCCACTGGACGAACTTGGCGCCCCGGCCTTCGGGCGGGTATTTTTGGGCGCGGCTGTGTCCGCGGCCTTTTTTTGGCACACGGAGGCGCCTCGCAAGGTCTCGCGCCATTCCGAGTCCGGCGGACGAAGTTGGCCAGCCCAACCCCCCAAGGCTATAGCCCACCCGTGTTTGTGGCCTTTTTCCGCTGGACGAACTTGGCGCCCCGGCCTTCGGGCGGGTATTTTTCGGCGCGGCTGTGCCCGTGGCCTATTTTTGGCACACGGAGGCGCCTGGCAAAGTCTCGCGCCATTCTGAGTCCGGCGGACGAAGTTGGCCAGCCCCATCCCTCAAGGCTATAGCCCACCCGTTTTTGTGGCCTTTTTCCGCTGGACGAACTTGGCGCCCCGGCCTTCGGGCGGGTATTTTTGGGCGCGGGTGTGCCCGCGGCCTATTTTTGGCACACGGAGGCGCCTCGTAAAGTCTCACGCCATTCCGAGTCCGGCGGACGAAGTTGGCCGGCCCCACCCCCCAAGGCTGTAGCCCACCCGTTTTTGTGGCCTTTTTCCGCTGGACGAACTTGGCGCCCCGGCCTTCGAGCGGGTATTTTTGGGAACGGCTGTGCCCGCGGCCTATTTTTGGCACACGGAGGCACCTCGCAAAGTCTCGCCATTCCGAGTCCGGCGGCCTATTTTTGGCACACGGAGGCGCCCACCCGTTTTTGTGGCCTTTTTCCGCGGGACGAACTTGGCGCCCCGGCCTTCGGGCGGGTATTTTTGGGCGCGGCTCTGCCCGCGGCCTATTTTTGGCACACGGAGGCGCCTCGCAAAGTCTCGCGCCATTCCGAGTCCGGCGAACGAAGTTGGCCAGCCCCACCCCCCAAGGCTATAGCCCACCCGTTTTTGTGGCCTTTTTCCGCTGGACGAACATGGCGCCCCGGCCTTCGGGCGGGTATTTTTGGGTACGGCTGGGCCCACGGCCTATTTTTGGCACACGGAGGCGCCTCGCAAAGTCTCGTGCCATTCCGAGTCCGGCGGACGAAGTTGGCCAGACCCACCCCCCAAGGCTATAGCCCACCCGTTTTTGTGGCCTTTTTCCGCTGGACGAACTTGGCGCCCCGGCCTTCGGGCGAGTATTTTTGGGCGCGGCTGTACCCGCGGCCTATTTTTGGCGCATGGAGGGGCCTCGCAAAGTCTCGCGCCATTCCGAGTCCGGCGGACGAAGTTGGCCAGCCCCACCCCCCAAGGCTATAGCCCACCCGTTTTTGTGGCCTTTTTCCGCTGGACGAACTTGGCGCCCCGGCATTCGGGCAGGTATTTTTGGGCGCGGCTGTGCCCGCGGCCTATTTTTGGCACACGGAGGTGCCTCGCAATGTCTCGCGCCATTCCGAGTCCGGCGGACGAAGTTGGCCAGCCCCACCCCCCAAGGCTATAGCCCACCCGTTTTTGTGGCCTTTTTCCGCTGGACGAACTAGGGGCCCCGGCCTTTGGGCGGGTATTTTTGGGCGCAGCTGCGCCCGCGGCCTATTTTTGGCACACGGAGGCGCCTCGCAAAGTCTCGCGCCATTCCGAGTCCGGCGGACGAAGTGGGCCAGCCCCACCCCCCAAGGCTATAGCCCACCCGTTTTTGTGGCCTTTTTCTGCTGGACGAACTTGGTGCCCCGGCCTTCGGGCGGGTATTTTTGGGTGCGGCTGTGCCCGCGGCCTATCTTTGGCACACGGAGGTGCCTCGCAAAGTCTCGCGCCATTCCGAGTTCGGCGGACGAAGTTGGCCAGCCCCACCCCCAAGGCTATAGCCCACCCGTTTTTGTGGCCTTTTTCCGCTGGACGAACTTGGCGCCCCGGCCTTTGGGCGGGTATTTTTGGGCGCGGCTGTGCCCGCGGCCTATTTTTGGCACACGGAGGCGCCTCGCAACGTCTCGCGCCATTCCGAGTCCGGCGGACGAAGTCGACCAGCCCCACCCCCCAAGGCTATAGCCCACCCGTTTTTGTGGCCTTTTTCCGCTGGACGAACTTGGCGCCCCGGCCTTCGGGCGAGTATTTTTTGGCGCGGCTGTGCCCGCGGCCTATTTTTGGCACATGGAGGCGCCTCAAAAAGTCTCGCGCCATTCCGAGTCCGGCGGACGAAGTTGGCCAGCCCCACCCCCCAAGGCTATAGCCCACCCGTTTTTGTGGCCTTTTTCCGCTGGACGAACATGGCGCCCCGGCCTTCGGGCGGGTATTTTTGGGTGCGGCTGGGCCCGCGGCCTATTTTTGGCACACGGAGGCACCTCGCAAGGTCTCGCGCCATTCCGAGTCCGGCGGACGAAGTTGGCCAGCCCAACCCCCCAAGGCTATAGCCCACCCGTGTTTGTGGCCTTTTTCCGCTGGACGAACTTGGCGCCCCGGCCTTCGGGCGGGTATTTTTCGGCGCGGCTGTGCCCGTGGCCTATTTTTGGCACACGGAGGCGCCTGGCAAAGTCTCGCGCCATTCTGAGTCCGGCGGACGAAGTTGGCCAGCCCCATCCCTCAAGGCTATAGCCCACCCGTTTTTGTGGCCTTTTTCCGCTGGACGAACTTGGCGCCCCGGCCTTTGGGCGGGTATTTTTGGGCGCGGGTGTGCCCGCGGCCTATTTTTGGCACACGGAGGCGCCTCGCAAAGTCTCACGCCATTCCGAGTCCGGCGGACGAAGTTGGCCGGCCCCACCCCCCAAGGCTATAGCCCACCCGTTTTTGTGGCCTTTTTCCGCTGGACGAACTTGGCGCCCCGGCCTTCGAGCGGGTATTTTTGGGCGCGGCTGTGCCCGCGGCCTATTTTTGGCACACGGAGGTGCCTCGCAAAGTCTCGCCATTCCGAGTCCGGCGGCCTATTTTTGGCACACGGAGGCGCCCACCCGTTTTTGTGGTCTTTTTCCGCGGGACGAACTTGGCGCCCCGGCCTTCGGGCGGGTATTTTTGGGCGCGGCTCTGCCCGCGGCCTATTTTTGGCACACGGAGGCGCCTCGTAAAGTCTCGCACCATTCCGAGTCCGGCGAACGAAGTTGGCCTGCCCCACCCCCCAAGGCTATAGCCCACCCGTTTTTGTGGCCTTTTTCCGCTGGACGAACATGGCGCCCCCGCCTTCGGGCGGGTATTTTTGGGTGCGGCTGGGCCCACGGCCTATTTTTGGCACACGGAGGCGCCTCGCAAAGTCTCGTGCCATTCCGAGTCCGGCGGACGAAGTTGGCCAGACCCACCCCCCAAGGCTATAGCCCACCCGTTTTTGTGGCCTTTTTCCGCTGGACGAACTTGGCGCCCCGGCCTTCGGGCGAGTATTTTTGGGCGCGGCTGTGCCCGCGGCCTATTTGTGGCACACGGAGGCACCTTCCAAAGTCTCGCGCCATTCCGAGTCTGGCGGACGAAGTGGGCCAGCCCCACCCCCCAAGGCTATAGCCCACCCATTTTTGTGGCCTTTTTCCGCTGGACGAACTTGGCGACCCGGCCTTCGGGCGGGTATTTTTGGGTGTGGCTGGGCCCATGGCATATTTTTGGCACACGGAGGCGCCTCGCAAAGTCTCGCGCCATTCCGAGTCTGGCGGACGAAGTTGGCCAGACCCACCCCCCAAGGCTATACCCCACCCGTTTTTGTGGCCTTTTTCCGCTGGACGAACTTGGCGCCCCGGCCTTCGGACGGGTATTTTTCGGCGCGGTTGTGCCTGCGGCCAATTTTTGGCACACGGAGGCGCCTCGCAAAGTCTCGCGCCATTCCGAGTCCGGCGGACGAAGTTGGCCAGCCCCACCCCCCAAGGATATAGCCCACCCGTTTTTGTGGCCTTTTTCCGGTGGACGAACTTGGCGCCCCGGCCTTCGGGTGGGTATATTTGGGTGCGGCTGTGCCCGCGGCCTATTTTTGGCACATGGAGGCACCTCGCAAAGTCTTGCGCCATTCCGAGTCCGGCAGACGAATTTGGCCAGCCCCACCCTCCAAGGCTATAGCCCACCCGTTTTTGTGGCCTTTTTCCGCTGGACGAACTTGGTGCCCCGGCCTTCGGGCGGGTATTTTTGGACGCGGCTGTGCCCGCGACCTATTTTTGGCACACGGAGGCGCCTCGAAAAGTCTCGCGCCATTCTGAGCCCGGTTGACGAAGTTGGCCAGCACCACCCCCCAAGGCTATAGCACACCCTTTTTTGTGGCCTTTTTCCGCTGGACGAACTTCGCGCCCCGGCCTTCGGGTGGGTATTTTTGGACGCGGCTGTGCCCGCGGCCTATTTTTGGCACACGGAGGTGCCTCGCAAAGTCTCGCGCCATTCCGAGTCCGGCAGACGAAGTTGGCCAGCCCCACCCCCCAAGGATATAGCCCACCCGTTTTTGTGGCCTTTTTCCGGTGGACGAACTTGGCGCCCCGGCCTTCGGGTGGGTATATTTGGGTGCGGCTGTGCCCGCGGCCTAATTTTGGCACATGGAGGCGCCTCGCAATGTCTTGCGCCATTCCGAGTCCGGCAGACGGATTTGGCCAGCCCCACCCTCCAAGGCTATAGCCCACCCGTTTTTGTGGCCTTTTTCCGCAGGACGACCTTGGTGCCCCGGCTTTCGGGCGGGTATTTATGGGCGCGGCTGTGCCCGCGGCCTATTTTTGGCACACGGAGGTGCCTCGCAAAGTCTCGCGCAATTCCGAGTCCGGCGGACGAAGTTTGCCAGCCCCACCCCCCAAGGCTATAGCCCACCTTTTTTTTTGGCCTTTTTCCGCTGGACGAACTTGGCGCCCCGGCCTTCGGGTGGGTATTTTTGGGGGCGGATGTGCCCGCGGCCTATTTTTGGCACACGGAGGTGCCTCCCAAAGTCTCGCGCTATTCCAAGTCCGGCGGACGAAGTTGGCCAGCCCCACCCCCCAAGGCTATAGCCCACCCGTTTTTGTGGCCTTTTTCCGCTGGACGAACTTGGCGCCCCGGCCTTCGGGCGGGTATTTTTGGGCGCGGCTGTGCCCGCGGCCTATTTTTGGCACAGGGAGGCGCCTCTTAAAGTCTCGCGCCATTCCGAGTCTGGCGGACGAAGTGGGCCAGCCCCACCCCCCAAGGCTAAAGCCCACCCGTTTTTGTGGCCTTTTTCCGCTGGACGAACATGGCGCCCCGGACTTCGGGCGAGTATTTTTGGGCGCGGCTGTGCCCGCGGCCTATTTTTGGCACACAGAGGCGCCTCGCAAAGTCTCGCGCCATTCCGAGGCTGGCGGACGAAGTGGGCCAGCCCCACCCCCCAAGGCTATAGCCCACCCGTTTTTGTGGCCTTTTTCCGCTGGACGAACTTGGCGACGCGGCCTTCGGGCGGGTATTTTTGGGTGCGGCTGTGCCCGCGGCCTATTTTTAGCACACGGAGGCGCCTCGCAAAGTCTCGCGCCATTCCGAGTCCGGCGGACGAAGTTGGCCAGCCCCACCCCCCAAGGCTATAGCCCACCCGTTTTTGTGGCCTTTTTCCGCTGGACGAACTTGGCGCCCCGGCCTTTGGGCGGGTATTTTTTGGCGCGGCTGTGTCCGCGGCCTATTTTTGGCACCCGGAGGTGCCTCGCAAAGTCACGCGCCATTCCGAGTCCGGCGAACGAAGTTGGCCAGCCCCACCCCCCAAGGCTATAGCCCACCCGTTTTTGTGGCCTTTTTCCGCTGGACGAACATGGTGCCCCGGCCTTCGGGCGGGTATTTTTGGGTGCGGCTGGGCCCACGGCCTATTTTTGGCACACGGAGGCACCTCGCAAAGTCTCGTGCCATTCCGAGTCCGGCGGACGAAGTTTGCCAGACCCACCCCCCAAGGCTATAGCCCACCCGTTTTTGTGGCCTTTTTCCGCTGGACGAACTTAGCGCCCCGGCCTTCGGGCGGGTATTTTTGGGGGCGGCTGTGCCCGCGGCCTATTATTTTGCACACGGAGGCGCCTCCCAAAGTCTCGCGCTATTCCAAGTCCGGCGGACGAAGTTGGCCAGCCCCACCCCCCAAGGCTATAGCCCACCCGTTTTTGTGGCCTTTTTCCGCTGGACGAACTTGGCGACGCGGCCTTCGGGCCGGTATTTTTGGGTGCGGCTGTCCCCGTGGCCTATTTTTGGCACACGGAGGCGCCTCGCAAAGTCTCGCGCCATTCCGAGTCCGGCGGACGAAGTTGGCCAGCCCCACCCCCCAAGGCTATAGCCCACCCGTTTTTGTGGCCTTTTTCCGCTGGACGAACTTGGCGCCCCGGCCTTTGGGCGGGTATTTTTTGGCGCGGCTGTGTCCGCGGCCTATTTTTGGCACACGGAGGCGCCTCGCAAAGTCTCGCGCCATTCCGAGTCCGGCGAACGAAGTTGGCCAGCCCCACCCCCCAAGGCTATAGCCCACCCGTTTTTGTGGCCTTTTTCCGCTGGACGAACATGGCGCCCCGGCCTTCGGGCGGGTATTTTTGGGTTCGGCTGGACCCACGGCCTATTTTTGGCACACGGAGGTGCCTCGCAAAGTCTCGCGCCATTCCGAGTCCGGCGGACGAAGTTGGCCAGCCCCACCCCCCAAGGCTATAGGCCACCCGTTTTTGTGGCCTTTTTCCACTGGACGAACTTGGCGGCCCGGCCTTCGGGCGGGTATTTTTTGGCACGGCTGTGCCCGCAGCCTATTTTTGGCACACGGAGACATCTCGCAAAGTCTCGCGCCATTCCGAGTCCGGCGGACGAAGTTGGCCAGCCCCACCCCCCAAGGCTATAGCCCACCCGTTTTTGTGGCCTCTTTCCGCTGGACGAACATAGCGCCCCGGCGTTCGGGCGGGTATTTTTGGGTACGGCTGTGCCCGCGGCCTATTTATGGCACAAGGAGGTGCCTCGCAAAGTCTCGCGCTATTTCGAGTCCGGCGGACGAATTGGCCAGCCTCACCCCCCAAGGCTATAGCCCACCCGTTTTTGTTGCCTTTTTCCACTGGACGAACTTGGCGCCCCGGCCTTCGGGCGGGTATTTTTTGGCACGGCTGTGCCCGCGGCCTATTTTTGGCACACGGAGGCGCCTCACAAAGTCTCGCGCCATTCCGGGTCCGGCGGACGAAGTTAGCCAGCCCCACCCCCCAAGGCTATAGCCCACCCGTTTTTGTGGCCTTTTTCCGCTGGACGAACTTGGCGCCCCGGCCTTTGGGCGGGCATTTTTGGACGCGGCTGTGCCCGCGACCTATTTTTGGCACACGGAGGCGCCTCGAAAAGTCTCGCGCCATTCCGAGCCCGGTTGGCGAAGTTGGCCAGCACCACCCCCCAAGGCTATAGCACACCCTTTTTTGTGGCCTTTTTCCGCTGGACGAACTTGGCGCCCCGGCCTTCGGGCGGGTATTTTTAGACGCGGCTGTGCCCGCGGCCTATTTTTACCACACGGAGGCGCCTCGTAAAGTCTCGCGCCATTCCGAGCCCGGCGGACGAAGTTGGCCAGCCCCACCCCCCAAGGCTATAGCCCACCCTTTTTTGTGGCCTTTTTCCGCTGGACGAACTTGGTGCCCCGGCCTTCGGGCTGGTATTTTTTGGACACGGCTGTGCCTGCGGCCTATTTTTGCCACACGGAGGTGCCTCGTAAAGTCTCACGCCATTCCGAGTCCGGCGGACAAAGTTGATTAGCCCCACCCCCCAAGGCTATAGCCCACCCGTTTTTGTGGCCTTTTTCCGGTGGACGAACATGGCGCCCCGGCCTTCGGGCGGGTATTTTTGGACGCGGCTGTGCCCGCGGCCTATTTTTGGCACACGGAGGCGCCTCGCAATGTCTCGCGCCATTCCGAGTCCGGCGGACGAAGTTGGCCAGCCCCACCCCCCAAGCCTATAGCCCACCCGTTTTTGTGGCCTTTTTCCGCTGGACGAACTTTGCGCCCCGGCCTTCGGGCGGGTATTTTTGGACGCGGCTGTGCCCGCGGCCTATTTTTGCCACACGGAGGCGCCTCGCAAAGTCTCGCGCCATTCCGAGTCCGGCGGACGAAGTTGGCCAGCCCCACCCCCCAAGGCTATAGCCCACCCGTTTTTGTGGCCTTTTTCCGCTGGACGAACTTGCCGCCCCGGCCTTCGTGCGGGTATTTTTGGACGCGGCTGTGCCCGCGACCTAGTTTTGGCACACGGAGGCGCCTCGTAAAGTCTCGCGCCATTCCGACCCCGGCGGACGAAGTTGGCCAGCCCCACCCCCCAAGGCTATAGCCCACCCTTTTTTGTGGCCTTTTTCCGCTGGACGAACTTGGCGCCCCGGCCTTCGGGCGGGTATTTTTGGGAGCGGCTGTGCCCGCGGCCTATTTTTACCACACGCAGGTGCCTCGCAAAGTCTCGCGCCATTCCGAGTCCGGCGGACGAAGTTGGTTAGCCCCACCCCCCAAGGCTATAGCCCACCCGTATTTGTGGCCTTTTTCCGCTGGACGAATTTGGCGCCCCGGCCTTCGGGCGGGTATTTTTGGGCGCGGTTGTGTCCGCGACCTATTTTTGGTACACGGAGGCGCCTCGTAAAGTCTCGCGCCATTCCGAGCCCGGCGGACGAAGTTGGCCAGCCTCACCCCCCAAGGCTATAGCCCACCCGTTTTTGTGGCCTTTTTCCGCTGGACGAACTTGGCGCCCCGGCCTTCGGGCGGGTATTTTTGGGCGCAGCTGTGCCCGCGGCCTATTTTTGGCACACGGAGGCGCCTCGGAAAGTCTCGCGCCATTCCGAGTCCGGCGGACGAATTTGGCCAGCCCCACCCCCCAAGGCTATAGCCCACCCGTTTTTGTGGCCTTTTTCCGCTGGACGAACTTGGCGCCCCGGCCTTCGGGCGGGTATTTTAGGGCGCGGCTGTGTCCGCGACCTATTTTTGGCACACGGAGGCGCCTCGTAAAGTCTCGCGCCATTCCGAGCCCGACGGACGAAGTTGGCCAGCCCCACCCCCCAAGGCTATAGCCCACCCGTTTTTGTGGCATTTTTCCGCTGGACGAACTTGGCGCCCCGGCCTTCGGGCGGGTATTTTTGGGCGCGGCTGTGCCCGCGGCCTATTTTTGGCACACGGAGGCACCTCGCAAAGTCTCGCGCCATTCCGAGTCCGGCGGACGAAGTGGGCCAGCCCCACCCCCCAAGGCTATAGCCCACCCGTTTTTGTGGCCTTTTTCCGCTGGACGAACTTGGCGCCCCGGCCTTCGGGCGGGTATTTTTGGACGCGGCTGTGCCCGCGACCTATTTTTGGCACACGGAGGCGCCTCGTAAAGTCTCGCGCCATTCCGAGCCCGGCGGACGAAGTTGGCCAGCCCCACCCCCCAAGGCTATAGCACACCCGTTTTTGTGGCCTTTTTCCGCTGGACGAACTTGACGCCCCGGCCTTCGGGCGGATATTTTTGGGATGCGGCTGTGTCCGCGGCCTATTTTTGGCACACGGAGGTGCCTCGCAAGGTCTCGCGCCATTCCGAGTCCGGGGGACGAAGTTGGCCAGCCCCAACCCCCAAGGCTATAGCCCACCCGTTTTTGTGGCCTTTTTCCGCTGGACGAACTTGGCGCCCCGGCCTTTGGGCGGGTATTTTTGGGCGCAGCTGTGCCCGTGGCCTATTTTTGGTACGCGGAGGCGCCTCGAAAAGTCTCGCGCCATTCCGAGCCCGGCGGGGCGGAGTTGGCCAGCCCCACCCCCCAAGGCTATAGCCCACCCGTTTGTGTGGCCTTTTTCCGCTGGACGAACTTGGCGCCCCGGCCTTCGGGCGGGTATTTTTGGCGCGGCTGTGCCCGCGGCCTATTTTTGGCACACGGAGGCGCCTCGCAAAGTCTCGCGCCATTCCGAGTCCGGCGGACGATGTTGGCCAGCCCCACCCCCCAAGGCTATAGCCCACCCGTTTTTGTGGCCTTTTTCCGCTGGACGAACTTGGCGCCCAGGTCTTCGGGCGGGTATTTTTGGGCACGGCTGTGCCCGCGACCTATTTTTGGCACACGGAGGCGCCTCGTAAAGTCTCGCGCCATTCCGAGCCCGGCGGACAAAGTTGGCCATTCCCACCCCCCAAGGCTATAGCCCACCCGTTTTTGTGGCCTTTTTCCGCTGGACGAACTTGGCGCCCCGGCCTTCGGGCGGGTATTTTTGGGTACGGCTGTGACCGCGGCCTATTTTTGGCACACGGAGGCACCTCCCATAGTCTCGCGCCATTCCGAGTCCGGCGGACGAAGTTGGCCAGCCCCACCCCCCAAGGCTATAGCCCACCCGTTTTTGTGGCCTTTTTCCGCTGGACGAACTTGGAACCCCAGCCTTCGGGCGGGTATTTTTGGGCGCGGCTGTGCCGGCGGCCTATTTTTGGCATACGGAGGCGCGTCGCAAATTCTTGCGCCATTCCGACTCCGGCGGACGAAGTTGGCCAGCCCCACCCCCCAATTCTATAGCCCACCCGTTTTTGTGGCCTTTTTCCGCTGGACGAACTTGGCGCCCCGGCCTTCGGGCGGTTATTTTTGGGCGCGGCTGTGCCCGCGGCCTATTTTTGGCACACGGAGGCGCCTCGCAAAGTCTCGCGCCATTCCGAGTCCGACGGACGAAGTTGGCCAGCCCCACCCCCCAAGGCTATAGCCCACCCGTTTTTGTGGCCTTTTTCCGCTGGACGAACTTGGCACCCCGGCCTTCGGGCAGGTATTTTTGGGTGCGGCTGCGCCCGCGGCCTATTTTTGGCACACGGAGGCACCTCGCAAAGTCTCGCACCATTCCGAGTCCGACGGACGAAGTTGGCCAGCCCCATCCCCCAAGGGTATAGCCGACCCGTTTTTGTGGCCTTTTTCCGCTGGACGAACTTGGCGCCCTGGCCTTCGTGCGGGTATTTTTGGGCGCGGCTGTGCCCGCGGCCTAATTTTGGCACACGGAGGCGCCTCGCAAAGTCTCGCGCCATTCCGAGTCCGGCGGACGAAGTTGGCCAGCCCCACCCCCCAAGGCTATAGCCCACCCGTTTTTGTGGCCTTTTTCCGCTGGACGAACTTGGCGCCCCGGCCTTCGGGCGGGTATTTTTGGGTGCGGCTGTGCCCGCGGCCTATTTTTGGCACACGGAGGTGCCTCGCAAAGTCTCGCGCCATTCCGAGTCCGGCGGACGAAGTTGGCCAGCCCCACCCCCCAAGGCTATAGCCCACCCGTTTTTGTGGCCTTTTTCCGCTAGACGAACTTGGCGCCCGGGCTTCGGGCGGGTAATTTTGGGTGCGGCTGTGCCCGCGGCCTATTTTTGGCACACGGAGGTGCCCCGCAAAGTCTCGCGCCATTCCGAGTCCGGCGGACGAAGTTGGCCAGCCCCACCCCCCAAGGCTATAGCCCACCCGTTTTTTTGGCCTTTTTCCGCTGGACGAACTTGGCGCCCCGGCCCTCGGGCGGGTATTTTTTAGCGCGGCTGTGCCCGCGGCCTATTTTTGGCACACGGAGGCGCCTCACAAAGTCTCGGGCCATTCCGATTCCGGCGGACGAAGTTGGCCAGCCCCACCCCCCAAGGCTATAGCCCACCCGTCTTTGTGGCCTTTTTCCGCTGGACGAACTTTGCGCCCCGGCCTTCGGGCGGGTATTTTTGGACGCGGCTGTGCCCGCGACCTAGCCCCCAGCACACGGAGGCGCCTCGTAAAGTCTCGCGCCATTCCGAGCCGGCGGACAGTTGGCCAGCCCCACCCCCAAGGCTATAGCACACCCGATTGTGTGGTCTTTTTCCACTGGACTAACCTCGCGCCTCGGCCTACGGGCGGGTATTCTTAGGCGCGGCTGTGCCCGCGGCCTATTTTTGGCACACGGAGGCGCCTCGCAAAGTCTCGCGCCATTCCGAGTCCGGCGGACGAAGTTGGCCAGCCCCACCCCCCAAGGCTATAGCCCACCCGTTTTTGTGGCCTGTTTCCGCTGGACGAACTTGGCTCCCCGGCCTTCGAGCGGGTATTTTTGGGCGCGGCTGTGGCCGCAGCCTATTTTTGGCACATGGAGGCGCCTCACAAAGTCTCGGGGCATTCCGAGTCCGGCGGACGAAGTTGGCCAGCCCCATCCCCCAAGGCTATAGCCCACCCGTTTTTGTGGCCTTTTTCCGCTGGACGAACTTGGCGCCCCGGCCTTCGGGCGGGTATTTTTGGGCGCGGCTGTGACCGCGGCCTATTTTTGGCACACGGAGGTGCCTCGCAAAGTCTCGCGCCATTCCGAGTCCGGCGGACAAAGTTGGCCGGCCCCACCCCCCAAGGCTATAGCCCTCCCATTTTTGTGGTCTTTTTCCACTGGACGAACTTGGCGCCCCGGCCTTCGGGCGGGTATTTTTAGGCGCGGCTGTGCCCGCGGCCTATTTTTGGCACACGGAGGCGCCTCGCAAAGTCTCGCGCCATTCCGAGTCCGGCGGACGAAGTTGGCCAGCCCCACCCCCCAAGGCTATAGCCCACCCGTTTTTGTGGCCTGTTTCCGCTGGACGAACTTGGCTCCCCGGCCTTCGAGCGGGTATTTTTGGGCGCGGCTGTGGCCGCAGCCTATTTTTGGCACATGGAGGCGCCTCACAAAGTCTCGGGGCATTCCGAGTCCGGCGGACGAAGTTGGCCAGCCCCATCCCCCAAGGCTATAGCCCACCCGTTTTTGTGGCCTTTTTCCGCTGGACGAACTTGGCGCCCCGGCCTTCGGGCGGGTATTTTTGGGCGCGGCTGTGCCCGCGGCCTATTTTTGGCACTCGGAGGTGCCTCGCAAAGTCTCGCACCATTCCGAGTCCGGCGGACGAAGTCGGCCTGCCCCACCCCCCAAGGTTATAGTCCACCCGTTTTTGTGGCCTTTTTCCGCTGGACGAACTTGGCGCCCCGGCCTTCGGGCAGGTATTTTTGGGCGCGGCTGTGCCCGCGGCCTATTTTTGGCACACTGAGGTGCCTCGCAAAGTCTACCGCCATTCCGAGTCCGGCGGAGGAAGTTGGCCAGCCCCACCCCCCAAGGCTATAGCCCACCCGTTTTTGTGGCCTTTTTCCGCTGGACGAACTTTGCGCCCCGGCCTTCGGGCGGGTATTTTTGGGCGCGGCTGTGCCCGTGGCCTATTTTTGGCACACGGAGGCGCCTCGCAAAGTCTCGCGCCATTCCGAGTCCGGCGGACGAAGTTGGCCAGCCCCACCCCCCAAGGCTATAGCCCACCCGTTTTTGTGGCCTGTTTCCGCTGGACGAACTTGGCTCCCCGGCCTTCGAGCGGGTATTTTTGGGCGCGGCTGCGGCCGCAGCCTATTTTTGACACATGGAGGCGCCTCACAAAGTCTCGGGGCATTCCGAGTCCGGCGGACGAAGTTGGCCAGCCCCATCCCCCAAGGCTATAGCCCACCCGTTTTTGTGGCCTTTTTCCGCAGGACGAACTTGGCGCCCCGGCCTTCGGGCGGGTATTTTTGGGCGTGGCTGTGCCCGCGGCCTATTTTTGGCACACGGAGACGCCTCACAAAGTCTCGCGCCATTCCGAGTCCGGCGGACGAAGTCGGCCGGCCCCACCCCCCAAGGCTATAGCCCACCCGTTTTTGTGGCCTTTTTCCGCTGGACGAACTTGGCGCCCCGGCCTTCGGGCGGGTATTTTTGGGCGCGGCTGTACCCGCGGCCTATTTTTGGCACACGGAGACGCCTCACAAAGTCTCCTTGCCATTCCGAGTCCGGCGGACGAAGTTGGCCGGCCCCACCCCCCAAGGCTATAGCCCACCCGTTTTTGTGGCCTGTTTCCGCTGGACGAACTTGGCTCCCCGGCCTTCGAGCGGGTATTTTTGGGCGCGGCTGTGGCCGCAGCCTATTTTTGGCACATGGAGGCGCCTCACAAAGTCTCGCGGCATTCCGAGTCCGGCGGACGAAGTTGGCCAGCCCCACCCCCCAAGGCTATAGCCCACCCGTTTTTGTGGCCTTTTTCCGCTGGACGAACTTGGCGCCCCGGCCTTCGGGCGGGTATTTTTGGGCGCGGCTGTGCCCGCGGCCTATTTTTGGCACACGGAGGTGCCTCGCAAAGTCTCGCGCCATTCCGAGTCTGGCGGACGAAGTTGGCCAGCCCCACCCCCCAAGGCTATAGCCCACCCGTTTTTGTGGCCTTTTTCCGCAGGACGAACTTGGCGCCCCGGCCTTCGGGCGGGTATTTTTGGGCGCGGCTGTGCCCGCGGCCTATTTTTGGCACACGGAGGCGCCTCGCAAAGTCTCGCGCCATTCCGAGTCCGGCGGACGAAGTTGGCCAGCCCCACCCCCAAGGCTATAGCCCACCCGTTTTCTTGGCCTTTTTCCGCTAGACGAACTTGGCGCCCCGGCCTTCGGGCGGGTATTTTTGGGCGCGGCTGTGACCGCGGCCTATTTTTGGCACACGGAGGTGCCTCGCAAAGTCTCGCGCCATTCCGAGTCCGGCGGACGAAGTTGGCCAGCCCCACCCCCCAAGGCTATAGCCCACCCGTTTTTGTGGCCTGTTTCCGCTGGACGAACTTGGCTCCCCGGCCTTCGAGCGGGTATTTTTGGGCGCGGCCGTGGCCGCAGCCTATTTTTGGCACATGGAGGCGCCTCACAAAGTCTCGCGGCATTCCGAGTCCGGCGGACGAAGTTGGCCAGCCCCACCCCCCAAGGCTATAGCCCACCCGTTTTGGTGGCTTTTTTCTGCTGGATGAACTTGGCGCCCCGGCCTTCGGGCAGGTATTTTTGGGACCGGCTGTGCCCGCGGCCTATTTTTGGCACACGGAGGCGCCTCGCAAAGTCTCGCGCCATTCCGAGTCCGGCGGACGAAGTTGGCCAGCCCCACCCCCCAAGGCTATAGCCCACCCGTTTTTGTGGCCTTTTTCCGCTGGACGAACTTGGCGCCCCGGCCTTCGGGCGGGTATTTTTGGGCGCGGCTGTGTCCGCGGTTTATTTTTGGCACACGGAGGCGCCTCGCAAAGTCTCGCGCCATTCCGAGTCCGGCGGACGAAGTTGGCCAGCCCCACCCCCAAAGGCTATCGCCCACCCGTTTTTGTGGCCTTTTTCCGCTGGACGAACTTGGCGCCCCAGCCTTCGGGCTGCTATTTTCGGGCGCGGCTGTGCCCGCGGCCTATTTTTGGCACACGGAGGTGCCTTGTAAAGTCTCGCGCCATTCCGATTCCGGCGGACGAAGTTGGCCAGCCCCACCCCCAAAGGCTATAGCCCACCCGTTTTTGTGGCCTTTTTCCGCTGGACGAACTTGGCGCCCCGGCCTTCGGGCGGGTATTTTTGGGCGCGGCTGTGCCCGCGGCCTATTTTTGGCACACGGAGGCACGTCGTAATGTCTCGCGTCATTCCGAGTCCGGCGGACGAAGTTGGCCAGCCCCACCCCCCAAGGCTATAGCCCACCCGTTTTTGTGGCCTTTTTCCGCTGGACGAACTTGGCGCCCCGGCCTTCGGGCGGGTATTTTTGGGCGCGGCTGTGCCCGCGGCCTATTTTTGGCACACAGAGGCACGTCGTAATGTCTCGCGTCATTCCGAGTCCGGCGGACGAAGTTGGCCAGCCCCACCCCCAAAGGCTATCGCCCACCCGTTTTTGTGGCCTTTTTCCGCTGGACGAACTTGGCGCCCCAGCCTTCGGGCTGGTATTTTCGGGCGCGGCTGTGCACGCGGCCTATTTTTGGCACACAGAGGTGCCTTACAAAGTCTCGCGCCATTCCGATTCCGGCGGACGAAGTTGGCCAGCCCCACCCCCAAAGGCTATCGCCCACCCGTTTTTGTGGCCTTTTTCCGCTGGACGAACTTGGCGCCCCAGCCTTCGGGCTGGTATTTTCGGGCGCGGCTGTGCCCGCGGCCTATTTTTGGCACACGGAGGTGCCTTGCAAAGTCTCGCGCCATTCCGATTCCGGCGGACGAAGTTGGCCAGCCCCACCCCCAAAGGCTATAGCCCACCCGTTTTTGTGGCCTTTTTCCGCTGGACGAACTTGGCGCCCCGGCCTTCGGGCGGGTATTTTTGGGCGCGGCTGTGCCCGCGGCCTATTTTTGGCATACGGAGGCGCGTCGTAATGTCTCGCGTCATTCCGAGTCCGGCGGACGAAGTTGGCCAGCCCCACCCCCCAAGGCTATAGCCCACCCGTTTTTGTGGCCTTTTTCCGCTGGACGAACTTGGCGCCCCGGCCTTCGGGCGGGTATTTTTGGGCGCGGCTGTGCCCGCGGCCTATTTTTTGCACACGGAGGCGCCTCGCAAAGTCTCGCGCCATTCCGATTCCGGCGGACGAAGTTGGCCAGCCCCACCCCCAAAGGCTATCGCCCACCCGTTTTTGTGGCCTTTTTCCGCTGGGCCGAACTTGGCGCCCGGCCTTGGGCGGGTATTTTTGGGCGCGGCTGTGTCCGCGGTTTACTTTTGGCACACGGAGGCGCCTCGCAAAATCTCGCGCCATTCCGAGTCCGGCGGACGAAGTTGGCCAGCCCCACCCCCAAAGGCTATCGCCCACCCGTTTTTGTGGCCTTTTTCCGCTGGACGAACTTGGCGCCCCGGCCTTCGGGCGGGTATTTTTGGGCGCGGCTGTGCCCGCGGCCTATTTTTGGCACACGGAGGCACGTCGTAATGTCTCGCGTCATTCCGAGTCCGGCGGACGAAGTTGGCCAGCCCCACCCCCCAAGGCTATAGCCCACCCGTTTTTGTGGCCTTTTTCCGCTGGACGAACTTGGCGCCCCGGCCTTCGGGCGGGTATTTTTGGGCGCGGCTGTGCCCGCGGCCTATTTTTGGCACACAGAGGCACGTCGTAATGTCTCGCGTCATTCCGAGTCCGGCGGACGAAGTTGGCCAGCCCCACCCCCAAAGGCTATCGCCCACCCGTTTTTGTGGCCTTTTTCCGCTGGACGAACTTGGCGCCCCAGCCTTCGGGCTGGTATTTTCGGGCGCGGCTGTGCACGCGGCCTATTTTTGGCACACAGAGGTGCCTTACAAAGTCTCGCGCCATTCCGATTCCGGCGGACGAAGACGGCCAGCCACACCCCCACACGCTATCGCGCTCCCGTTTTTGTGGCCTTTTTCCGCTGGACGAACTTGGCGCCCCAGCCTTCGGGCTGGTATTTTCGGTGCGGCTGTGCCCATGACCTATTTTTGGCACACGGAGGTGCCTTGCAAAGTCTCGCGCCATTCCGATTCCGGCGGACGAAGTTGGCCAGCCCCACCCCAAAGGCTATAGCCCACCCAGTTTTGTGGCCTTTTTCCGCTGGACGAACTTGGCGCCCCGGCCTTCGGGCGGGTATTTTTGGGCGCGGCTGTGCCCGCGGCCTATTTTTGGCATACGGAGGCGCGTCGTAATGTCTCGCGTCATTCCGAGTCCGGCGGACGAAGTTGGCCAGCCCCACCCCCCAAGGCTATAGCCCACCCGTTTTTGTGGCCTTTTTCCGCTGGACGAACTTGGCGCCCCGGCCTTCGGGCGGGTATTTTTGGGCGCGGCTGTGCCCGCGGCCTATTTTTTGCACACGGAGGCGCCTCGCAAAGTCTCGCGCCATTCCGATTCCGGCGGACGAAGTTGGCCAGCCCCACCCCCAAAGGCTATCGCCCACCCGTTTTTGTGGCCTTTTTCCGCTGGACGAACTTGGCGCCCCGGCCTTCGGGCGGGTATTTTTGGGCGCGGCTGTGTCCGCGGTTTACTTTTGGCACACGGAGGCGCCTCGCAAAATCTCGCGCCATTCCGAGTCCGGCGGACGAAGTTGGCCAGCCCCACCCCCAAAGGCTATCGCCCACCCGTTTTTGTGGCCTTTTTCCGCTGGACGAACTTGGCGCCCCAGCCTTCGGGCTGGTATTTTCGGGCGCGGCTGTGCCCGCGGCCTATTTTTGGCACACGGAGGTGCCTTGCAAAGTCTCGCGCCATTCCGATTCCGGCGGACGAAGTTGGCCAGCCCCACCCCCAAAGGCTATAGCCCACCCGTTTTGTGGCCTTTTTCCGCTG
This sequence comes from Citrus cavaleriei, assembly GCA_030448935.1. Classification (NCBI taxonomy): domain Eukaryota; kingdom Viridiplantae; phylum Streptophyta; class Magnoliopsida; order Sapindales; family Rutaceae; genus Citrus; species Citrus cavaleriei. Next base: position 179,417 of record JAUJEM010000417.1, read on the forward strand.
GGCGAACTTGGCGCCCGGCCTTCAGGGGCGGGTATTTTGGGCGCGGCTGTGTCCGCGGTTTATTTTTGGCATACGGAGGCGCGTCGTAATTTCTCGCGTCATTCCGAGTCCGGCGGACGAAGTTGGCCAGCCCCACCCCCCAAGGCTATAGCCCACCCGTTTTTGTGGCCTTTTTCCGCTGGACGAACTTGGCGCCCCGGCCTTCGGGCGGGTATTTTTGGGCGCGGCTGTGCCCGCGGCCTATTTTTTGCACACGGAGGTGCCTCGCAAAGTCTCGCGCCATTCCGATTCCGGCGGACGAAGTTGGCCAGCCCCACCCCCAAAGGCTATCGCCCACCCGTTTTTGTGGCCTTTTTCCGCTGGACGAACTTGGCGCCCCGGCCTTCGGGCGGGTATTTTTGGGCACGGCTGTGTCCGCGGTTTACTTTTGGCACACGGAGGCGCCTCGGAAAATCTCGCGCCATTCCGAGTCCGGCGGACGAAGTTGGCCAGCCCCACCCCCAAAGGCTATCGCCCACCCGTTTTTGTGGCCTTTTTCCGCTGGACGAACTTGGCGCCCCAGCCTTCGGGCTGGTATTTTCGGGCGCGGCTGTGCACGCGGCCTATTTTTGGCACACAGAGGTGCCTTACAAAGTCTCGCGCCATTCCGATTCCGGCGGACGAAGTTGGCCAGCCCCACCCCCAAAGGCTATCGCCCACCCGTTTTTGTGGCCTTTTTCCGCTGGACGAACTTGGCGCCCCAGCCTTCGGGCTGGTATTTTCGGCGCGGCTGTGCTCATGACCTATTTTTGGCACACGGAGGTGCCTTGCAAAGTCTCGCGCCATTCCGATTCCGGCGGACGAAGTTGGCCAGCCCCACCCCAAAGGCTATAGCCCACCCGTTTTTGTGGCCTTTTTCCGCTGGGCGAACTTGGCGCCCGGCCTTGGGCGGGTATTTTTGGGCGCGGCTGTGCCCGGCCTATTTTTGGCATACGGAGGCGCGTCGTAATGTCTCGCGTCATTCCGAGTCCGGCGGACGAAGTTGGCCAGCCCCACCCCCCAAGGCTATAGCCCACCCGTTTTTGTGGCCTTTTTCCGCTGGACGAACTTGGCGCCCCGGCCTTCGGGCGGGTATTTTTGGGCGCGGCTGTGGCCGCGGCCTTTTTTGCACACCCGGAGGCGCCTCGCAAAGTCTCGCGCCATTCCGATTCCGGCGGACGAAGTTGGCCAGCCCCACCCCCAAAGGCTATCGCCCACCCGTTTTTGTGGCCTTTTTCCGCTGGACGAACTTGGCGCCCCGGCCTTCGGGCGGGTATTTTTGGGCGCGGCTGTGTCCGCGGTTTACTTTTGGCACACGGAGGCGCCTCGCAAAATCTCGCGCCATTCCGAGTCCGGCGGACGAAGTTGGCCAGCCCCACCCCCAAAGGCTATAGCCCACCCGTTTTTGTGGCCTTTTTCCGCTGGACGAACTTGGCGCCCCAGCCTTCGGGCTGGTATTTTCGGGCGCGGCTGTGCCCGCGGCCTATTTTTGGCACACGGAGGTGCCTTGCAAAGTCTCGCGCCATTCCGATTCCGGCGGACGAAGTTGGCCAGCCCCACCCCCAAAGGCTATAGCCCACCCGTTTTTGTGGCCTTTTTCCGCTGGACGAACTTGGCGCCCCGGCCTTCGGGCGGGTATTTTTGGGCGCGGCTGTGCCCGCGGCCTATTTTTGGCATACGGAGGCGCGTCGTAATGTCTCGCGTCATTCCGAGTCCGGCGGACGAAGTTGGCCAGCCCCACCCCCCAAGGCTATAGCCCACCCGTTTTTGTGGCCTTTTTCCGCTGGACGACTTGGCGCCCGGCCTTCGGGCGGAGTATTTTTGGGCGCGGCTGTGCCCAGGCCTATTTTTTGGCACACGGAGGCGCCTCGCAAAGTCTCGCGCCATTCCGATTCCGGCGGACGAAGTTGGCCAGCCCCCCCCCCAAAGGCTATCGCCCACCCGATTTTGTGGCCTTTTTCCGCTGGACGAACTTGGCGCCCCGGCCTTCGGGCGGGGTATTTTTGGGCGCGGCTGTGTCCGCGGTTTTACCCCCAGCACACGGAGGCGCCTCGCAAAATCTCGCGCCATTCCGAGTCCGGCGGACGGTTGGCCAGCCCCACCCCAAAGGCTATCGCCCACCCGTTTTGTGGCCTTTTTCCGCTGGACGAACTTGGCGCCCCAGCCTTCGGGCTGGTATTTTCGGGCGGCTGTGCCCGCTGGCCTATTTTTGGCACACGGAGGTGCCTTGCAAAGTCTCGCGCCATTCCGATTCCCGGCGGACGAAGTTGGCCAGCCCCACCCCCCAAGGCTATAGCCCACCCGTTTTGTGGCCTTTTTCCGCTGGACGAACTTGGCGCCCCGGCCTTCGGGCGGGTAGTTTTTGGCGCGGCTGTGCCCTTTGGCCTATTTTTGGCACACGGAGGCGCCTCGCAAAGTCTCACGCCATTCCGATTCCGGCGGACGGTTGGCCAGCCCCACCCCAAAGGCTATAGCCCACCCGTTTTTGTGGCCTTTTTCCGCTGGCCGAACTTGGCGCCCCGGCCTTCGGGCGGGTATTTTTGGGCGCGGCTGTGCCCGTGGCCTATTTTTGGCACATGAAGGTGCCTCGCAAAGTCTCGCGCCATTCTGAGTCTGGCGGACGAAGTTGGCCAGCCCCACCCCCCAAGGCTATAGCCCACCCGTTTTTGTGGCCTTTTTCCGCTGGACGAACTTGGCGCCCCGGCCTTCGGGCGGGTATTTTTTGGCGCGGCTGTGCCCGCGGCCTATTTTTTTCACACGGAGGTGCCTCGCAAAGTCTCGCGCCATTCCGATTCCGGCGGACGAAGTTCGCCAGCCCCACCCCCAAAGGCTATCGCCCACCCGTTTTTGTGGCCTTTTTCCGCTGGACGAACTTGGCGCCCCGTCCTTCGGGCGGGGATTTTTGGGCGCGGCTGTGCCCGCGGCCTATTTTTGACACACGGAGGAGCCTCGCAAAGTCTTGCACCATTCCGAGTCCGGCGGACGAAGTTGGCCAGCCCCACCCCCCATGGCTATAGCCCACCCGTTTTTGTGGCCTTTTTCCGCTGGACGAACTTGGCGCCCCGGCCTTCGGGCGGGTATTTTTGGGCGCGGCTGTGCCCGCGGCCTATTTTTGGCACACGGAGACGCCTCGCAAAGTCTCGCGCCATTCCGAGTCCGGCGGGCGATGTTGGCCAGCCCCACCCCCCAAGGCTATAGCCCAACCCGTTTTTGTGGCCTTTTTCCGCTGGACGAACTTGGCGCCCCAGCCTTCGGGCTGGTATTTTTGGGCGCGGCTGTGCCCGCAGCCTATTTTTGGCACACGGAGGCGCCTCGCAAAGTCTCGCGCCATTCCGAGTCCGGCGGACGAAGTTGGCCAGCCCCACACCCCAAGGCTATAGCCCACCCGTTTTTGTGGCCTTTTTCCGCTTGACGAACTTGGCGCCCCGGCCTTCGGGCGGCTATTTTTGGGCGCGGCTGTGCCCGTGGCCTAGTTTTGGCACACGGAGGCACCTCGCAAAGTCTCGCGCCATTCCGAGTCCGGCGGACGAAGTTGGCCAGCCCCACCCCCCAAGGCAATAGCCCACCCGTTTTTGTGGCCTTTTTCCGCTGGACGACCTTGGCGCCCCGGCCTTCGGGCGGGTATTTTTGGGCGCGGCTGTGCGCGCGGCCTATTTTTGGCACACGGAGGCACCTCGCAAAGTCTCGCGCCATTCCGAGTTTGGGGGATGAAGTTGGCCAGCCGCACCCCCCAAGGGTATAGCCCACCCGTTTTTGTGGCCTTTTTCCGCTGGACGAACTTGGCGCCCCGGCCTTCGGGGGTGTATTTTTGGGTGCGGCCGTGCCCGTGGCCTACTTTTGGCACACGGAAGCGCCTCACAAAGTCTCGCGCCATTCCGAGTCCGGCGGACGAAGTTGGCCCGCCCCACCCCCCAAGGCTATAGCCCACCCATTTTTGTGGCCTTTTTCCGCTGGACGAACTTGGCGCCCCGGCCTTCGGGCGGGTATTTTTGGGCGCGGCTGTGCCCGCGGCCTATTTTTGGCACACGGAGGCGCCTCGCAAAGTCTCGCGCCATTCCGAGTCCAGCGGATGAAGTTGGCCAGCCCCACCCCCCAAGGCTATAGCCCACCCGTTTTTGTGGCCTTTTTCCGCTGGACGAACTTGGCGCCCCGGCCGTCGGGCGGGTATTTTTGGGCGTGGCTGTGCCCGCGGCCTATTTTTGGCACACGGAGGCGCCTCGCAAAGTCTCGCGCCATTCCGAGTCCGGCGGGCGAAGTTGGCCAGCCCCACCCCCCAAGGCTATAGCCCAACCCGTTTTTGTGGCCTTTTTCCGCTGGACGAACTTGGCGCCCCGGCCATCGGGCGGGTCTTTTTGGGCGCGGCTGTGCCCGCGGCCTATTTTTGGCACACGGAGGTGCCTCGCAAAGTCTCGCGCCATTCCGAGTCCGGCGGACGAAGTTGGCCAGCCCCACCCCCCAAGGCTATAGCCCACCCATTTTTGTGGCCTTTTTCCGCTGGACGAACTTGGCGCCCCGGCCTTCGGGCGGGTATTTTTGGGCGCGGCTCTGGCCACGGCCTATAGTTGGCACACGGAGGTACCTCGCAAAGTCTCGCGCCATTCCGATTCCGGCGGACGAAGTTGGCCAGCCCCACCCCCCAAGGCTATAGCCCACCCATTTTTGTGGCCTTTTTCCGCTGGACGAACTTGGCGCCCCGGCCTTCGGGCGGGTATTTTTGGGCGCGGCTGTGCCCGGGGCCTATTTTTGGCACACGGAGGCGCCTCGCAAAGTCTCGCGCCATTCTGAGTTTGGCGGACGAAGTTGGCCAGCCCCACCCCCCATGGCTATAGCCCACCCGTTTTTGTGGCCTTTTTCCGCTGGACGACCTTGGCGCCCCGGCCATCGGCCGGGTATTTTTGGGCGCGGCTGTGCCCGCGGCCTATTTTTGGCACACGGAGGTGCCTCGCAAAGTCTCGCGCCATTCCGAGTTTGGCTGACGAAGTTGGCCAGCCCCACCCCCCAAGGCTATAGCCCACCCGTTTTTTGGCCTTTTTCCGCTGGACGAACTTGGCGCCCCGGCCTTCGGGGGTGTATTTTTGGGTGCGGCCGTGCCCGTGGCCTACTTTTGGCACACGGAAACGCCTCACAAAGTCTCGCGCCATTCCGAGTCCGGCGGACGAAGTTGGCCAGCCCCACCCCCCAAGGCTATAGCCCACCCATTTTTGTGGCCTTTTTCCGCTGGACGAACTTGGCGCCCCGGCCTTCGGGCGGGTATTTTTGGGCGCGGCTCTGCCCGCGGCCCTAGTTGGCACACGGAGGTACCTGCGCAAAGTCTCGCGCCATTCCGATTCGGGCGGACGATTTGGGCCAGCCCCACCCCCCAACGCTATAGCCCACCCATTTTTGTGGCCATTGTCCGCTGGACGAACCTGGCGCCCCGGCCTTAGGGGGGGTATTTTTGGGCGCGGCTGTGCCCGGAGCCTATTTTTGGCACACGGAGGCGCCTCGCAAAGTCTCGCGCCATTCCGATTTTGGCGGACGAAGTTGGCCAGCCCCACCCCCCAAGGCTATAGCCCACCCGTTTTTGTGGCCTTTTTCCGCTGGACGACCTTGGCGCCCCGGCCTTCGGGCGGGTATTTTTGCGCGGCTGTGCCTTTGGCCTATTTTTGGCACACGGAGGCACCTCGCAAAGTCTCACGCCATTCCGAGTCCGGCGGACGAAGTTGGCCAGCCCCACCCCCCAAGGCTATAGTCCACCCGTTTTTGTGGCCTTTTTCCGCTGGACGACCTTGGCGCCCCGGCCTTCGGGCCGGTATTTTTGGGCGTGGCTGTGCCCGCGGCCTGTTTTTGGCACACGGAGGCGCCTCACAAAGTCTCGCGCCATTCCGAGTCCGGCGGACGAAGTTGGCCAGCCCCACCCCCCAAGGCAATAGCCCACCCGTTTTTGTGGCCTTTTTCCGCTGGACGAACTTGGCGCCCCGGCCTTCGGGCGGGTATTTTTGGACGAGGCTGTGCCCGCGGCCTATTGTTGGCACACGGAGGTGCCTCGCAAAGTCTCGCGCCATTCCGAGTCCGGCGGACGAAGTTGGCCAGCCCCACCCCCCAAGGCTATAACCCACCCGTTTTTTCTGGCCTTTTTCCGCTGGACGAACTTGGCGCCCCGGCGTTCGGGCGGGTATTTTTGGGCGTGGCTGTGCCCGCGGCCAATTTTTGGCACTAGGAAGCGCGTCGTAATGTCTCGCGCCATTCCACGTCCGGCGGACGAAGTTGGCCAGCCCCACCCCCCAAGGCTATAGCCCACCCGTTTTTGTGGCCTTTTTCCGCTGGACGAAATTGGCGCCCCGGCCTTCGGGCGGGTATTTTTGGGCGCGGCTGTGCCCGCGACCTATTTTTGGCCCACGGAGGTGCCTTGCAAATTCTCGCGCCATTCCGAGTCCGGCGGACGAAGTTGGCCAGCACAACCCCCCAAAGCTATAGCCCACCCGTTTTTGTGGCCTTTTTCCGCTGGACGAACTTGGCGCCCCGGCTTTCGGGAGGGTATTTTTGAGCGCGGCTGTGCCCGCGGCCTATTTTTGGCACACGGAGCCGCCTCGCAAAGTCTCGCGGCATTCCGAGTCCGGCGGACGAAGTTGGCCAGCCCCACCCCCCAAGGCTATAGCCCACCCGTTTTTGTGGCCTTTTTCCGCTGGACGAACTTGGCGCCCCGGCTTTCGGGCGGGTATTTTTGGCCGCGGCTGTGCCGCGTCCTATTTTTGGCACACGGAGGGGCCTCGCAAGGTCTCGCGCCATTCCGAGTTTGGCGGACGAAGTTGGCCAGCCCCACCCCCCAAGGCTATAGCCCACCCGTTTTTGTGGCCTTTTTCCGCTGGACGAACTTGGCGCCCCGGCCTTCGGGCGGGTATTTTTGGACGCGGCTGTGCCCGCGGCCTATTGTTGGCACACGGAGGTGCCTCGCAAATTCTCGCGCCATTCCGAGTCCGGCGGACGAAGTTGGCCAGCACAACCCCCCAAAGCTATAGCCCACCCGTTTTTGTGGCCTTTTTCCGCTGGACGAACTTGGCGCCCCGGCTTTCGGGAGGGTATTTTTGGGCGCGGCTGTGCCCGCGGCCTATTTTTGGCACACGGAGCCGCCTCGCAAAGTCTCGCGGCATTCCGAGTCCGGCGGACGAAGTTGGCCAGCCCCACCCCCCAAGGCTATAGCCCACCCGTTTTTGTGGCCTTTTTCCGCTGGACGAACTTGGCGCCCCGGCTTTCGGGCGGGTATTTTTGGCCGCGGCTGTGCCGTGTCCTATTTTTGGCACACGGAGGGGCCTCGCAAGGTCTCGCGCCATTCCGAGTTTGGCGGACGAAGTGGCCAGCCCCACCCCCCAAGGCTATAGCCCACCCGTTTTTGTGGCCTTTTTCCGCTGGACGAACTTGGCGCCCCGGCCTTCGGGCGGGTATTTTTGGACGCGGCTGTGCCCGCGGCCTATTGTTGGTACGCGGAGGTGCCTCGCAAAGTCTCGCGCCATTCCGAGTTTGGGGGACGAAGTTGTCCAGCCCCACCCCCCAAGGCTATAGCCCACCCGTTTTTGTGGCCTTTTTCCGCTGGACGAACTTGGCGCCCCGGCCTTCGGGCGGGTAGTTTTGGGCGCGGCTGTGCCCGCGGCCTATTGTTGGCACACGGAGGTGCCTCGCAAAGTCTCGCACCATTCCGAGCCCGGCGGACGAAGTTGGCCAGCCCCACCCCCCAAGGCTATCCACCCGTTTTTGTGGCCTTTTTCCGCTGGACGAACATGGCGCCCCGGCCTTCGGGCGGGTATTTTTGGGCACGGCTGTGCTCACGGCCTATTTTTGGCACACGGAGGGGCCTCGCAAGGTCTCGCGCCATTACGAGTTTGGCGGACGAAGTGGGCCAGCCCCACCCCCCAAGGCTATAGCCCACCCGTTTTTGTGGCCTTTTTCCGCTGGACGAAGTTGGCGCCCCGGGCTTCGGGCGGGTATTTTTGGGCGCGGCCGTGACCGCGGCCTATTTTTGGCACACGGAGGCGCCTGGGAAAACCTCGCACCATTCCGAGTCCGGCGGACGAAGTGGGCCAGCCCCACCCCCCAAGGTTCTAGCCCACCCGTTTTTGTGGCCTTTTTCCGCTGGACGAACTTGGCGCCCCGGCCTTCGGGTGGGTATTTTTGGCACACGGAGGCGCCTGGAAAAACCTTGCACCATTCCGAGTCCGGCGGACGAAGTGGGCCAGCCCCCCCCCCCAAGGCTATAGCCCACCAGTTTTTGTGGCCGTTTTCCGCTGGACGAACTTGGCACCCCGGCCTTCAGGCGGGTATTTTTGAGCGCGGCTGTGCCCGCGGCCTATTTTTTGCACACGGAGGCGCCTCGCAAAGCCTCGCTCCATTCCGAGTCCGGCGGACGAAGTTGGCCAGCCCCACCCCCCAAGGCTATAGCCCACCCGTTTTTGTGGCCTTTTTCCGCTGGACGAACTTGGCGCCCCGGCATTCGGGCAGATATTTTTGGGCGTGGCTGTGCCCACGGCCTATTTTTGGCACACGGAGGCGGCTGACAAAGCCTCGCGCAATTCCGAGTCCGGCGGACGAAGTTGGCCAGCCCAACCCCCCAAGGCTATAGCCCAGCCGTTTTTTTGGCCTTTTTCCGCTGGACGAACTTGGCGCCCCGGCCTTCGGGCTGGTATTTTTGGGCGCGGCTGTACCCGCGGCCTATTTTTTTCACACGGAGGCGCCTCGCAAAGCCTCGCGCCATTCCGAGTCCGGCGGACGAAGTTGGCCAGCCCCACCCCCCAAGGCTATAGCCCACCCGTTTTTGTGGCCTTTTTCCACTGGACGAACTTGGCGCCCCGGCCTTCGGGCCGGTATTTTTGGGCGCGGCTGTGCCCGTGGCATATTTTTGGCACACGGAGGAGCCTCGTAAAGTCTCGCGCCATTCCGAGTCCGGCGGACGAAGTTGGCCAGCCCCACCCCCCAAGGCTATAGCCCACCCGTTTTTGTGGCCTTTTTCCGAGGGGCCGAAATTGGCGCCCGGCCGGGAGGGTATTTTTACCCGGCTGTGCCTGCGGCCTATTTTTGGCACACGGAGGCGCCTCGCAAAGTCTCGCACCATTCCGAGTCCGCGGACGGTTGGCCAGCCCCACCGCCCAAGTCTATAGCCCACCCGTTTTTGTGGCCTTTTTCCGCTGGACGAACTTGGCGCCCCGGCCTTCGGGCGGGTATTTTTGGGCGCAGCTGTGCCCGCGGCCTATTTTTGGCACACGGAGGCGCCTCGCATAGTCTCGCGCCATACCGAGTCCGGCGGACGAAGTTGGCCAGCCCCACCCCCCAAGGCTATATCCCACCCGATTTCTCGGCCTTTTTCCGCTGGACGAACTTGGCGCCCCGGCCTTCGGGCGGGTATTTTTGGGCGCGGCTGTGCCTGCGGCCTATTTTTGGCACATGGAGGCGCCTCGCAAAGCCTCGCGCCATTCCGAGTCCGGCGGACGAAGTTGGCCAGCCCCACCCCCCAAGGCTATAGCCCACCCGTTTTTGTGGCCTTTTTCCGCTGGACGAACTTGGCGCCCCGGCCTTCGGGCGGGTATTTTTGGGAGCGGCTGTGCCCGCGGCCTATTTTTAGCACACGGAGGCGGCTGGGAAACCCTCGCGCCATTCCGAGTCCGGCGGACGAAGTTGGCCAGCCCCACCCCCAAGGCTATAGCCCACCCGTTTTTGTGGCCTTTTTCCGCTGGACGAACTTGGCGCCCCGGCCTTCGGGCGGGTATTTTTGGGCGCGGCTGTGCCCGCGGCCTATTTTTAGCACACGGAGGCGGCTGGGAAACCCTCGCGCCATTCCGAGTCCGGCGGACGAAGTTGGCCAGCCCAACCCCCCAAGGCTATAGCCCAGCCGTTTTTTTGGCCTTTTTCCGCTGGACGAACTTGGCGCCCCGGCCTTCGGGCTGGTATTTTTGGGCGCGGCTGTACCCGCGGCCTATTTTTTTCACACGGAGGCGCCTCGCAAAGCCTCGCGCCATTCCGAGTCCGGCGGACGAAGTTGGCCAGCCCCACCCCCCAAGGCTATAGCCCACCCGTTTTTGTGGCCTTTTTCCACTGGACGAACTTCTTGCGCCCGGCCTTCGGGCCGTATTTTTGGGCGCGGCTGTGCCCGTGGCATATTTTTGGCACACGGAGGAGCCTCGTAAAGTCTCGCGCCATTCCGAGTCCGGGCGGATTTGGTTGGCCAGCCCCACCCCCAAGGCTATAGCCCACCCGTTTTTGTGGCCTTTTTCCGAAGGACGAACTTGGCGCCCCGGCTTCGGGAGGGTATTTTTTTACCCGGCTGTGCCTGCGGCCTATTTTTGGCACACGGAGGCGCCTCGCAAAGTCTCGCACCATTCCGAGTCCGGCGGACGAAGTTGGCCAGCCCCACCGCCCAAGTCTATAGCCCACCCGTTTTTGTGGCCTTTTTCCGCTGGACGAACTTGGCGCCCCGGCCTTCGGGCGGGTATTTTTGGGCGCAGCTGTGCCCGCGGCCTATTTTTGGCACACGGAGGCGCCTCGCAAAGTCTCGCGCCATTCCGAGTCCGGCGGACGAAGTTGGCCAGCCCCACCCCCCAAGGCTATAGCCCACCCGTTTTTGTGGCCTTTTACCGCTGGACGAAATTGGCGCCCCTGCCTTCGGGCGGGTTTTTTTGGGCGCGGCTCTGCCTGCGGCCTATTTTTGGCACATGGAGGCGCCTCGCAAAGCCTCGCGCCATTCCGAGTCCGGCGGACGAAGTTGGCCAGCCCCACCCCCCAAGGCTATAGCCCACCCGTTTTTATGGCCTTTTTCCGCTGGACGAACTTGGCGCCCCGGCCTTCGGGCGGGTATTTTTGGAAGCGGCTGTGCCCGCGGCCTATTTTTGGCACACGGAGGCGGCTGGGAAACCCTCGCGCCATTCCGAGTCCGGCGGACGAAGTTGGCCAGCCCCACCCCCAAGGCAAAAGCCCACCCGTTTTTGTGGCCTTTTTACGCTGGACGAACTTGGCGCCCCGGCCTTCGGGGGGGTATTTTTGGGCGCGGCTGTGCCCGCGGCCTATTTTTAGCACACGGAGGCGGCTGGGAAACCCTCGCGCCATTCCGAGTCCGGCGGACGAAGTTGGCCAGCCCCACCCCCAAGGCTATAGCCCACCCGTTTTTGTGGCCTTTTTCCGCTGGACGAACTTGGCGCCCCGGCCTTCGGGCGGGTATTTTGGCGCGGCTGTGCCCGCGCCTATTTTTGGCACACGGAGGCGCCTCGCAAAGCCTCGCGCCATTCCGAGTCCGGCGGACGAAGTTGGCCAGCCCCACCCCCCAAGGCTATAGCCCACCCGTTTTTGTGGCCTTATTCCGCTGGACGAACTTGGCGCCCCGGCCTTCGGGCGGGTATTTTTGGGAGCGGCTGTGCCCGCGGCCTATTTTTAGCACACGGAGGCGGCTGGGAAACCCTCGCGCCATTCCGAGTCCGGCGGACGAAGTTGGCCAGCCCCACCCCCAAGGCTATAGCCCACCCGTTTTTGTGGCCTTTTTCCGCTGGACGAACTTGGCGCCCCGGCCTTCGGGGGGGTATTTTTTGGCGCGGCTGTGCTCGCGGCTTATTTTTGGCACACGGAGGTGCCTCGCAAAGTCTCGCGCCATTCCGAGTCCGGCGGACGAAGTTGGCCAGCCCCACCCCCCAAGGCTATAGCCCACCCGTTTTTGTGGCCTTTTTCCGCTGGACGAACTTGGCGCCCCGGCCTTCGGGCGGGTATTTTTGGGCGCGGCTGTGCCCACGGACTATTTTTGGCACACGGAGGTGCCTTGCAAAGTCTCGTACCATTCCGAGTCCGGCGGACGAAGTTGGCCAGCCCCACCCCCCAAGGCTATAGCCCACCCGTTTTTGTGGCCTTTTTCCGCTGGACGAACTTGGCGGCCCGGCCTTCGGGCGGGTATTTTTGGGAGCGGCTGTGCCCGCGGCCTATTTTTGGCACACGCTGGTGCGTAGCAAAGTCTCGCGCCATTCCGAGTCCGGCGGACGAAGTTGGCCAGCCCCAGCCCCCAAGGCTATAGCCCACCCGTTTTTGTGGCCTTTTTCCGTTGGACGAACTTGGCGCTCCGGCCTTCGAGCGGGTATTTTTGGGAGCGGCTGTGCCCGCGGCCTATTTGTGGCACACGGAGGCGCCTCGTAAAGTCTCACGCCATTCCGAGTCCGGCGGACGAAGTTGGCCCGCCCCACCCCCCAAGGCTATAGCCCACCCGTTTTTGTGGCCTTTTTCCGCTGGACGAACTTGTCGCCCCGGCCTTCGGGCGGGTATTTTTGGGCGCGGCTGTGCCCGCAGCCTATTTTTGGCACCCAGAGGCGCCTCGCAAAGTCTCGCACCATTCCGAGTCCGGCGGACGAAGTTGGCCCGCCCCACCCCCCAAGGCTATTGCCCACCCGTTTTTGTGGCCTTTTTCCGCTGGACGAACTTGGCGCTCCGGCATCCGGGCTGGTATTTTTGGGCGCGGCTGTGGCCGCGGCCTATTTTTGGCACACGGAGGCACCTCGCAAAGTCTCGCGTAATTCCGAGTCCGGCGGACGAAGTTGGCCAGCTCCACCCCCAAGGCTATAGCCCACCCGTTTTTGTGGCCTTTTTCCGCTGGACGAACTTGGCGCCCCGGCCTTCGGGCGGGTATTTTTGGGCGCGGCTGTGCCCGCGGCCTATTTTTGGCACACGGAGGGGCCTCGCAAAGTCTCGCGCCATTCTGTGTCCGGCGGACGAAGTGGGCCAGCCCCACCCCCCAATGCTATAGCCCACCCGTTTTTGTGGCCTTCTTCCGCTGGACGAACTTGGCGCCCCAGCCTTCGGGCGGGTATTTTTGGGTGCGGCTGTGCCCGCGGCCTATTTTTGGCACACAGAGATGCCTCGCAAAGTCTCGCGCCATTCCGAGTCCGGCGGACGAAGTTGGCCAGTCCCACCCCCAAGGCTATAGCCCACCCGTTTTTGTGGCCTTTTTCCGCTGGACGAACTTGGCGCCCCGGCCTTCGGGGGGGTATTTTTGGGTGTGGCTGTGCTCGCGGCCTATTTTTGGCACACGGAGGCGCCTCGCAAAGTCTCGCGCCATTCCGAGTCCGGCGGACGAAGTTGGCCAGCCCCACCCCCCAAGGCTATAGCCCACCCGTTTTTGTGGCCTTTTTCCGCTGGACGAACTTGGCGCCCCGGCCTTCGGGCGGGTATTTTTGGGCGCGGCTGTGCCCGCGGACTACTTTTGGCACACGGAGATGCCTCGCAAAGTCTCGCTCCATTCCGAGTCCGGCGGACGAAGTTGGCCAGCCCCACCCCCCAAGGCTATAGCCCACCCGTTTTTGTGGCCTTTTTCCGCTGGACAAACTTGGTGCCCCGGCCTTCGGGCGGGTATTTTTGGGCGCGGCCGTTCCCGCGGCCTATTTTTGGCACACGGAGGCACCTCGCAAAGTCTCGCGCCATTCCGAGTCCGGCGGACGAAGTTGGCCAGCCCCACCCCCCAAGGCTATAGCCGACCCGTTTTTGTGGCCTTTTTCGGCTGGACGAACTTGGCGCCCCGGCCTTCGGGCGGGTATTTTTGGGCGCGGACGAAGTTGGCCAGCCCCACCCCCCAAGGGTATAGCCCACCCGTTTTTGTGGCCTTTTTCCGCTGGACGAACTTGGCGCCCCGGCCTTCAGGCGGGTATTTTTGGGCGCGGCTGTGCCCGCGGCCTATTTTTGGCCCACGGAGATGCCTCGCAAAGTCTCGCACCATTCCGAGTCCGGCGGACGAAGTTTGCCCGCTCCACCCCCCAAGGCTATAGCCCACCCGTTTTTGTGGCCTTTTTCCGCTGGACGAACTTGGCGCCCCGGCCTTCGGGCGGGTATTTTTGGGCGCGGCTGTGCCCGCGGCCTATTTTTGGCACACGGAGGGGCCTCGCAAAGTCTCGCGCCATTCTGGGTCCGGCGGACGAAGTCGGCCAGCCCCACCCCCCAAGGCTATAGCCCACCCGTTTTAAGGCCTTTTTCCGCCGGACGAACTTGGCGCCCCGGCCTTCGGGGGCGTATTTTTGGGCGCGGCTGTGCCCGCGGCCTGTTTTTGGCACACCGAGGTGCCTCGCAAAGTCTCGCGCCATTCCGAGTCCGGCGGACGAAGTTGGCCAGCCCGACCCCCCAAGGCTATGGCCCACCCGTTTTTGTGGCCTTTTTCCGCTGGACGAACTTGGCGCCCCGGCCTTCGGGCGGGTATTTTTGGGAACGGCTCTGCCCGCGGCCTATTTTTGGCACACGGAGGTGCCTCGCAAAGTCTCGCACCATTCCGAGTCCGGCGGACGAAGTTGGCCAGCCCCAGCCCCCAAGGCTATAGCTCACCCGTTTTTGTGGCCTTTTTCCGCTGGACGAACTTCGCGCTCTGGCCTTCGGGTGGGTATTTTTGGGAGCGGCTGTGCCCGCGACCTATTTTCGGCACGCGGAGGCGCCTCGCAAAGTCTCGCACCATTCCGAGTCCGGCGGACGAAGTTGGCCAGGCCCACCCCCCAAGGCTATAGCCCACCAGTTTTTGTGGCCTTTTTCCGCTGGACGAACTTGGCGCCCCGGCCTTCGGTTTGGTATTTTTGGGCGCGGCTGTGCCCGTGGCCTATTTTTGGCACACGGAGGCGCCTCGCAAAGTCTCGGGCCATTCCGAGTCCGGCGGACAAAGTTGGCCAGCCCCACCCCCCAAGGCTATAGCCCACCCATTTTTGTGGCCTTTTTCCGCTGGACGAACTTGGCGCCCCGGCCTTCGGGTTGGTATTTTTGGGCGCGGCTGTGCCCGTGGCCTATTTTTGGCACACGGAGGTGCCTCGCAAAGTCTCGGGCCATTCCGAGTCCGGCGGACAAAGTTGGCCAGCCCCACCCCCCAAGGCTATAGCCCACCCGTTTTTGTGGCCTTTTTCCGCTGGATGAACTTGGCGCCCCGGCATTCGGGCAGATATTTTTGGGCGTGGCTGTGCCCGCGGCCTATTTTTGGTACACGGAGGGGCCTCGCAAAGTCTCGCGCCATTCTGGGTCCGGCGGACGAAGTCGGCCAGCCCCACCCCCCAAGGCTATAGCCCACCCGTTTTAAGGCCTTTTTCCGCTGGACGAACTTGGCGCCCCGGCCTTCGGGGGCGTATTTTTGGGCGCGGCTGTGCCCGCGGCCTGTTTTTGGCACACCGAGGTGCCTCGCAAAGTCTCGCGCCATTCCGAGTCCGGCGGACGAAGTTGGCCAGCCCGACCCCCCAAGGCTATGGCCCACCCGTTTTTGTGGCCTTTTTCCGCTGGACGAACTTGGCGCCCCGGCCTTCGGGCGGGTATTTTTGGGAGCGGCTCTGCCCGCGGCCTATTTTTGGCACACGGAGGTGCCTCGCAAAGTCTCGCACCATTCCGAGTCCGGCGGACGAAGTTGGCCGGCCCCAGCCCCCAAGGCTATAGCTCACCCGTTTTTGTGGCCTTTTTCCGCTGGACGAACTTCGCGCTCTGGCCTTCGGGTGGGTATTTTTGGGAGCGGCTGTGCCCGCGACCTATTTTCGGCACACGGAGGCGCCTCGCAAAGTCTCGCACCATTCCGAGTCCGGCGGACGAAGTTGGCCCGGCCCACCCCCCAAGGCTATAGCCCACCAGTTTTTGTGGACTTTTTCCGCTGGACGAACTTGGCGCCCCGGCCTTCGGGTTGGTATTTTTGGGCGCGGCTGTGCCCGTGGCCTATTTTTGGCACACGGAGGCACCTCGCAAAGTCTCGGGCCATTCCGAGTCCGGCGGACAAAGTTGGCCAGCCCCACCCCCCAAGGCTATAGCCCACCCGTTTTTGTGGCCTTTTTCCGCTGGACGAACTTGGCGCCCCGGCCTTCGGGTTGGTATTTTTGGGCGCGGCTGTGCCCGTGGCCTATTTTTGGCACACGGAGGTGCCTCGCAAAGTCTCGGGCCATTCCGAGTCCGGCGGACAAAGTTGGCCAGCCCCACCCCCCAAGGCTATAGCCCACCCGTTTTTGTGGCCTTTTTCCGCTGGATGAACTTGGCGCCCCGGCCTTTGGTGGGGTATTTTTGGGCACGGCTATGCCCGCGGCCTGTTTTTAGCACACCGAGGTGCCTCGCAAAGTCTCGCGCCATTCCGAGTCCGGCGGACGAAGTTGGCCAGCCCCACCCCCCAAGGCTATGGCCCACCCGTTTTTGTGGCCTTTTTCCGCTGGACGAACTTGGCGCCCCGGCCTTCGGGTGGGTATTTTTGGGAGTGGCTCTGCCCGCGGCCTATTTTTGGCACACGGAGGTGCCTCGCAAAGTCTCGCACCATTCCGAGTCCGGCGGACGAAGTTGGCCAGCCCCAGCCCCCAAGGCTATAGCTCACCCGTTTTTGTGGCCTTTTTCCGCTGGACGAACTTTGCGCTCTGGCCTTCGGGTGGGTATTTTTGGGAGCGGCTGTGCCCGCGGCCTATTTTTGTCACACGGAGGCGCCTCGCATAGTTTCGCGCCATTCCGAGTCCGGCGGATGAAGTTTGCCCGCCCCACCCCCCAAGGCTATAGCCCACCCGTTTTTGTGGCCTTTTTCCGCTGGACGAACTTGGCGCCCCGGCCTTCGGGCGGTTATTTTTGGGCGCGGCTGTGCCCACGACCTATTTTTGGCACACGGAGGCGCCTCGCAAAGTCTCACGCCATTCCGAGTCCGGCGGACGAAGTTGGCCAGCCCCACCACCCAAGGCTATAGCCCACCCGTTTTTGTGGCCTTTTTCCGCTGGATGAACTTGGCGCCCTGACCTTCGGGCTGGTATTTTTGGGCGCGGCTGTGCCCGCGGCCTATTTTTGGCACACCGAGGTGCCTCGCAAACTCTCGCGCCATTCCGAGTCCGTTGGACGAAGTTGGCCTGCCCCACCCCCCAAGGCTATAGCCCACCCGTTTTTGTGGCCTTTTTCCGTTGGACGAACTTGGCGCTCCGGCCTTCGGGCGGGTATTTTTGGGAGCGGCTGTGCCCGCGACCTATTTTTGGCACACGGAGGCGCCTCGTAAAGTCTCACGCCATTCCGAGTCCGGCGGACGAAGTTGGCGAGCCCCACCACCCAAGTCTATAGCCCACCCGTTTTTGTGGCCTTTTTCTGCGGGATGAACTTGGCGCCCGGGCCTTCGGGCTGGTATTTTTGGGCGCGGCTGTGCCCGCGGCCTATTTTTGGCACACCGAGGTGCCTCGCAAACTCCCGCGCCATTCCGAGTCCGGTGGACGAAGTTGGCCTGCCCCACCCCCCAAGGCTATAGCCCACCCGTTTTTGTGGCCTTTTTCTGCTGGACGAACTTGGCGCCCCGGCCTTCGGGCGGGTATTTTTGGGAGCGGCTGTGCCCGCGGCCTATTTTTGGCACACGGAGGTGCCTAGCAAAGTCTCGCGCCATTCCGAGTCCGGCGGACGAAGTTGGCCAGCCCCAGCCCCCAAGGCTATAGCCCACCCGTTTTTGTGGCCTTTTTCCGTTGGACGAACTTGGCGCTCCGGCCTTCGGGCGGGTATTTTTGGGAGCGGCTGTGCCCGCGGCCTATGTTTGGCACACGGAGGCGCCTCGTAAAGTCTCACGCCATTCCGAGTCCGGCGGACGAAGTTGGCCAGCCCCACCACCCAAGTCTATAGCCCACCCGTTTTTGTGGCCTTTTTCCGTTGGATGAACTTGGCGCCCGGGCCTTCGGGCTGGTATTTTTGGGCGCGGCTGTGCCCGCGGAATATTTTTGGCACACCGAGGTGCCTCGCAAACTCTCGCGCCATTCCGAGTCCGGTGGACGAAGTTGGCCTGCCCCACCCCCCAAGGCTATAGCCCACCCGTTTTTGTGGCCTTATTCTGCTGGACGAACTTGGCGCCCCGGCCTTCGGGCGGGTATTTTTGGGAGCGGCTGTGCCCGCGGCCTATTTTTGGCACACGGAGGTGCCTAGCAAAGTCTCGCGCCATTCCGAGTCCGGCGGACGAAGTTGGCCAGCCCCAGCCCCCAAGGCTATAGCCCACCCGTTTTTGTGGCCTTTTTCCGTTGGACGAACTTGGCGCTCCGGCCTTCGGGCGGGTATTTTTGGGAGCGGCTGTGCCCGCGGCCTATTTTTGGCACACGGAGGCGCCTCGTAAAGTCTCACGCCATTCCGAGTCCGGCGGACGAAGTTGGCCCGCCCCACCCCCCAAGGCTATAGCCCACCCGTTTTTGTGGCCTTTTTCCGCTGGACGAACTTGGCGCCCCGGCCTTCGGGCGGGTATTTTTGGGCGCGGCTGTACCCGCGGCCTATTTTTGGCACACAGAGGCGCCTCGCAAAGTCTCGCACCATTCCGAGTCCGGCGGACGAAGTTGGCCCGCCCCACCCCCCAAGGCTATTGCCCACCCGTTTTTGTGGCCTTTTTCCGCTGGACGAACTTGGTGTCCCGGCCTTCGCGCGGGTATTTTTGGGCTTGGCTGTGTCCGCGGCCTATTTTTGGCACAAGGAGGCGCCTCGCAAAGTCTTACGCCATTCCGAGTCCGGCGGACGAAGTTGGCCAGCCCCACCCCCCAAGGCTATAGCCCACCCGTTTTTGTGGCCTTTTTCCGCTGGACGAACTTGGCGTCCCGGCCTTCGGGTGGGTATTTTTGGGCTTGGCTGTGTCCGCGGCCTAATTTTGGCACACGGAGGCGCCTCGCAAAGTCTCGCGCCATTCCGAATCCGGCGGACGAAGTCGGCCAGCCCCACCCCCCAAGGGTATAGCCCACCCGTTTTTGTGGCCTTTTTCCGCTGGACGAACTAGGCGCCCCGGCCTTCGGGCGGGTATTTTTGGGAGCAGCTGTGCCCGCGGCTTATTTTTGGCACACGGAGGTGCCTCGCAAAGTCTCGCACCATACCGAGTCCGGCGGACGAAGTTGGCCAGCCCCAGCCCCAAAGCTATAGCCCACCCGTTTTTGTGGCCTTTTTCCGCTGGACGAACTTGGCGCTCCGGCCTTCGGGCGGGTATTTTTGGGTACGGCTGTGCCCGCGGCCTATTTTTGGCACACCGAGGTGCCTAGCAAAGTCTCGCGCCATTCCGAGTCTGGCGGACGAAGTGGGCCAGCCCCATCCCCCAAGGCTATAGCCCACCCGTTTTTGTGGCCTTTTTCCGCTGGAGGAACTTGGCGCCCCGGCCTTCGGGCCGGTATTTTTGGGCGCGGCTGTGCCCGCGGCTTATTTTTGGCACACGGAGGGGCCTCGCAAAGTCTCGTGCCATTCCGAGTCCGGTGGACGAAGTTGGCCAGCCCCACGCCCTAAGGCTATAGCCCACCCGTTTGTGTGGCCTTTTTCCGCCGGACGAACTTGGCGTCCCGGCCTTCGGGCGGGTATTTTTGGGCTTGGCTTTGTCCGCGGCCTATTTTTGGCACACGGACGCGCCTCGCAAAGTCTCGCGCCATTCCGAGTCCGGCGGACGAAGTTGGCCAGCCCCACCCCCAAAGGCTATAGCCCACCCGTTTTTGTGGCCTTTTTCCGCTGGACGAACTTGGCGCTCCGGCCGTCGGGCGGGTATTTTTGGGAGCAGCTGTGCCCGCGGCTTATTTTTGGCACACGGAGGTCCCTCGCAAAGTCTCGCGCCATACCGAGTCCGGCGGACGAAGTTGGCCAGCCCCAGCCCTCAAAGCTATAGCCCACCCGTTTTTGTGGCCTTTTTCCGCTGGACGAACTTGGCGCTCCGGCCTTCGGGCGGGTATTTTTGGGTACGGCTGTGCCCGCGGCCTATTTTTGGCTCACCGAGGTGCCTAGCAAAGTCTCGCGCCATTCCGAGTCTGGCGGACGAAGTTGGCCAGCCCCACCACCCAAGGCTATAGCCCACCAGTTTTTGTGGCCTTTTTCCGCTGGATGAACTTGGCGCCCTGGCCTTCGGGTGGGTATTTTTGGGCGCGGCTGTGCCCGCGGCCTATTTTTGGCACACGGAGGCGCCTCGCAAAGTCTCGTGCCATTCCGAGTCCGGCGGACGAAGTTGGCAAGCCCCACCCCCAATGCAAAAACCCACCCGTTTTTTGGGCCTTTTTCCGCTGGTACGAACTTGGCGCCCCGGCCTTCGGGCGGGTATTTTTGGGCGCGGCTGTGCCCGCGGCCTATTTTTGGCACACGGAGGCACCTCGCAAAGTCTCGCGCCATTCCGAGTCCGGCGGATGAAGTTGGCCAGCCCCACCCCCCAAGGCTATAGCCCACCCGTTTTTATGGCCTTTTTCCGCTGGACGAACTTGGCTCCCCGGCCTTCGGGCGGGTATTTTTGGGCGCGGCTGTGCCCGCGGCCTATTTTTGGCACACGGAGGCGCCTCGCAAAGTCTCGCGCCATTCCGAGTCCGGCGGACGAAGTTGGCCAGCCCAACGCCCTAAGGCTATAGCCCATCCATTTTTGTGGCCTTTTTCCGCCGGACAAACTTGGCGTCCGGCCTTCGGGCGGGTATTTTTGGGCTTGGCTTTGTCCGCGGCCTATTTTTGGCACACGGACGCGCCTCGCAAAGTCTCGCGCCAATCCGAGTCCGGCGGACGAAGTTGGCCAGCCCCACCCCCAAAGGCTATAGCCCACCCGTTTTTGTGGCCTTTTTCCGCTGGACGAACTTGGCGCCCCGGCCTTCGGGCGGGTATTTTTGGGCGCGGCTGTACCCGCGGCCTATTTTTTGCACACGGAGTTTCCTTGCAAAGTCTCGCGCCATTCCGAGTCCGGCGGACGAAGTTGGCCAGCCCCACCCCCCAAGGCTATAGCCCACCCGTTTTTGTGGCCTTTTTCCGCTGGACGAACTTGGCGCCCCGGCCTTCGGGTGGGTATTTTTGGGAGCGGCTGTGCCCGCGGCCTATTTTTGGCACACGGAGGCGCCTCGCAAAGTCTCGCCCCATTCCGAGTCCAGCGGACGAAGTTGGCCAGCCCCACCCCCCAAGGCTATAGCCCACCCGTTTTTGTGGCCTTTTTCCGCTGGACGAACTTGGCGCCCCGGCCTTCGGGCGGGTATTTTTGGGAGCGGCTGTGCCCGCGGCCTATTTTTGGCACACGGAGGCGCCTCGCAAAGTCTCGCCCCATTCCGAGTCCAGCGGACGAAGTTGGCCCGCCCCACCCCCCAAGGCTATAGCCCACCTGTTTTTGTGGCCTTTTTCCGCTGGACGAACTTGGCGCCCCGGCCTTCGGGCAGGTATTTTTGGGCGCGGCTGTGCCCGCGGCCTATTTTTGGCACACGGAGGCGCCTCGCAAAGTCTCGCGCCATTCCGATTCCTGCGGACGAAGTTGGCCAGCCACACCCCCCAAGGCTATAGCCCACCCTTTTTTGTGGCCTTTTTCCGCTGGACGAACTTGGCGCCACGGCCTTCGGGCGGGTATTTTTGGGCGCGGCTGTGCCCGCGGCCTATTTTTGGCACACGTAGGTGCGTCACCAAGTCTCGCGCCATTCCGAGTCCGGCGGACGAAGTTGGCCAGCCCCACCCCCCAAGGCTATAGCCCACCCGTTTTTGTGGCCTTTTTCCGCTGGACGAACTTGGCGCCCCGGCCTTCGGGCGGGTATTTTTGGGCGCGGCTGTGCCCGCGGCCTATTTTTCGCACACGGAGGCGCCTCGCAATGTCTCGCGCCATTCCGAGTCCGGCGGACGAAGTTGGCCAGCCCCACCCCCCAAGGCTATAGCCCACCCGTTTTTGTGGCCTTTTTCCGCTGGACGAACTTGGCGCCCCGGCCTTCGGGTGGGTATTTTAGGGCGCGGCTGTGCCCGTGGCCTATTTTTGGCACACGGAGGCGCTTCGCAAATTCTCGTGCCATTCCGAGTCCGGGCGGACGAAGTTGGCCAGCCCCACCCCCAAGGCTTTTGCCCACCCTTTTTTGTGGCCTTTTTCCGCTGGACGAACTTGGCACCCGGCCTTCGGGCGGGTATTTTAGGGCGCGGCTGTGCCCGCGGCCTATTTTTGGCACACGGAGGCGCCTCGTAAATTCTCGTGCCATTCCGAGTCCGGCGGACGAAGTTGGCCAGCCCCACCCCCCAAGGCTATAGCCCACCCGTTTTTGTGGCCTTTTTCCGCTGGACGAACTTGGCGCCCCGGCCTTCGGGCGGGTATTTTTGGGCACGGATGTGCCTGCGGCCTATTTTTGGCACACGGATGCGCCTCGCAAAGTCTCGCGGCATTCCGAGTCCGGCGGACGAAGTTTCCCAGCCCCACCCCCCACGGCTATAGCCCACCCGTTTTTGTGGCCTTTTTCCGCTGGACGAACTTGGCGCCCCGGCCGTCGGGCGGGTATTTTTGGGCGCGGCTGCTCCCGCGGCCTATTTTTGGCACACGGAGGCGCCTCGCAAAGTCTCGCGCCATTCCGAGTCCGGCGGACGAAGTTGGCCAGCCCCACCCCCGAAGGCTATAGCCTACCCGTTTTTGTGACCTTTTTCCGCTGGACGAACTTGGCGCCCCGGTCTTCGGGCCGGTATTTTTTGGTACGGCTGTACCCGCGGCCTATATTTGGTACACGGAGGCACCTCGTAAAGTCTCGCGCCATTCCGAGTTTCGCGGACGAAGTTCGCCAGCCCCACCCCCCAAGGCTATAGACCACCCGTTTTTGTGGCCTTTTTCCGCTGCACGAACTTGGCGCCCCGGCCTTCGTGCGGGTATTTTTGGGCGAGGCTGTGCCCGCGGCATATTTTTGGTACACGGAGGCGCCTCGCAAAGCCTTGCGCCATTCCGACTCCGGCGAACGAAGTTGGCCAGCCCCACCCCCCAAGGCTATAGCCCACCCGTGTTTTGTGGCCTTTTTCCGCTGGACGAACTTGGCACCCCGGCCTTCGGGCGGGTATTTTTGGGCGCGGCTGTGCCCGCGGCCTATTTTTGGCACACGGAGGCGCCTCGCAAAGTCTCGCGCCATTCCGAGTCCGGCGGACGAAGTTCGCCAGCCCCACCCCCCAAGGCTATAGCCCACCCGTTTTTGTGGCCTTTTTCCGCTGGACGAACTTGGCGCCCCGGCCTTCGGGCAGGTATTTTTGGGCGAGGCCGCGCCCGCGGCCTTTTTTTTGGCACACGGAGGCGCCTCGCAAAGTCTCGCGTCATTCCGAGTTCGGCAGACGAAGTTCGCCAGCCCCACCCCCCAAGGCTATAGCCCACCCGTTTTTGTGGCCTTTTTCCGCTGCACGAACTTGGCGCCCCGGCCTTCGGGCGGGTATTTTTGGGCGCGGCTGTGCCCGCGGCATATTTTTGGTACACGGAGGCGCCTCGCAAAGCCTTGCGCCATTCCGACTCCGGCGAACGAAGTTGGCCAGCCCCACCCCCCAAGGCTATAGCCCACCCGTTTTTGTGGCCTTTTTCCGCTGGACGAACTTGGCGCCCCGGCCTTCGGGTAGGTATTTTTGGGCGCGGCTGTACCCGCGGCCTATTTTTGGCACACGGAGGCGCCTCGTAATGCCTCGTGCCATTCCGAGTCCGGCGGACGAAGTTGGCCAGCCCCACCCCCCAAGGCTATAGCCCACCCGTTTTTGTGGCCTTTTTCCGCTGCACGAACTTGGCGCCCCGGCCTTCGGGCGGGTATTTTTGGGCGCGGCTGTGCCCGCGGCATATTTTTGGCACACGGAGGCGTCTCGCAATGCCTCGCGCCATTTCGACTCCGGCGGACGAAGTGGGCCAGCCCCAACCCCCAAGGCTATAGCCCACCCGTTTTTGTGGTCTTTTTCCGCTGGACGAACTTGGCGCCCCGGCCTTCGGGCAGCTATTTTTTGGTACGGCTGTGCCCGCGGCCTATTTTTGGCACACGGAGGCGCCTCGTAATGCCTCGCGCCATTCCGAGTCCGGCGGACGAAGTTGGCCAGCCCCACGCCCCAAGGCTATAGCCCACCCGTTTTTGTGGCCTTTTTCCGCTGGACGAACTTGGCACCCCGGTCTTCGGGCTGGTATTTTTGGGCGCGGCTGTGCCCGCGGCCTATTTTTGGCACACGGAGGCGCCTCGCAAAGTCTCGCGCCATTCCGAGTCCGGCGGACGAAGTTCGCCAGCCCCACCCCCCAAGGCTATAGCCCACCCGTTTTTGTGGCCTTTTTCCGCTGGACGAACTTGGCGCCCCGGCCTTCGGGCAGGTATTTTTGGGCGAGGCCGCGCCCGCGGCCTTTTTTTTGGCACACGGAGGCGCCTCGCAAAGTCTCGCGTCATTCCGAGTTCGGCAGACGAAGTTCGCCAGCCCCACCCCCCAAGGCTATAGCCCACCCGTTTTTGTGGCCTTTTTCCGCTGCACGAACTTGGCGCCCAGTCTTTCGGGCGGGTATTTTTTTGCGATGTTGTGCCCGCGGCATAGTTTTGGCACACGGAGGTGCCTCGCAAAGCCTTGCGCCATTCCGACTCCGGCGAACGAAGTTGGCCAGCCCCACCCCCCAAGGCTATAGCCCACCCGTTTTTGTGGCCTTTTTCCGCTGGACGAACTTGGCGCCCCGGCCTTCGGGCGGGTATTTTTGGGCGCGGCTGTACCCGCGGCCTATTTTTGGCACACGGAGGCGCCTCGTAATGCCTCGTGCCATTCCGAGTCCGGCGGACGAAGTTGGCCAGCCCCACCCCCCAAGGCTATAGCCCACCCGTTTTTGTGGCCTTTTTCCGCTGCACGAACTTGGCGCCCCGGCCTTCGGGCGGGTATTTTTGGGCGCGGCTGATGTCACGGCCTATTTTTGGCACACGGAGGCGTCTCGCAATGCCTCGCGCCATTTCGACTCCGGCGGACGAAGTGGGCCAGCCCCAACCCCCAAGGCTATAGCCCACCCGTTTTTGTGGTCTTTTTCCGCTGGACGAACTTGGCGCCCTGGCCTTCGGGCAGCTATTTTTTGGTACGGCTGTGCCCGCGGCCTATTTTTGGCACACGGAGGCGCCTCGTAATGCCTCGCGCCATTCCGAGTCCGGCGGACGAAGTTGGCCAGCCCCACGCCCCAAGGCTATAGCCCACCCGTTTTTGTGGCCTTTTTCCGCTGGACGAACTTGGCACCCCGGTCTTCGGGCTGGTATTTTTGGGCGCGGCTGTGCCCGCGGCCTATTTTTGGCACACGGAGGCACCTCGCAATGCCTCGTGCCATTTCGACTCCGGCGGACGAAGTGGGCCAGCCCCAACCCCCAAGGCTATAGCCCACCCGTTTTTGTGGTCTTTTTCCGCTGGACGAACTTGGCGCCCCGGTCTTCGGGCCGGTATTTTTGGGTATGGCTGTACCCGCGGCCTATATTTGGTACACGGAGGCACCTCGTAAAGTCTCGCGCCATTCCGAGTTTGGCGGACGAAGTTCGCCAGCCCCACCCCCCAAGGCTATAGACCACCCGTTTTTGTGGCCTTTTTCCGCTGCACGAACTTGGCGCCCCGGCCTTCGTGCGGGTATTTTTGGGCGAGGCTGTGCCCGCGGCATATTTTTGGCACACGGAGGCGCCTCGCAAAGCCTTGCGCCATTCCGACTCCGGCGAACGAAGTTGGCCAGCCCCACCCCCCAAGGCTATAGCCCACCCGTTTTTGTGGCCTTTTTCCGCTGGACGAACTTGGCACCCCGGCCTTCGGGCGGGTATTTTTGGGCGCGGCTGTGCCCGCGGCCTATTTTTGGCACACGGAGGTGCCTCGCAAAGCCTCGCGCCATTTCGAGTCCGGCGGACGAAGTGGGCCAGCCCCACCCCCCAAGGCTATAGCCCACCCGTTTTTGTGGTCTTTTTCCGCTGGACGAACTTGGCGGCCCGGCCTTCGGGCAGGTATTTTTGGGCGCGTCCATGTCCGCGGTCTGTTTTTGGCACACGGAGGCGCCTCGCAAAGTCTCGCGCCATTCCGAGTCCGGCGGACGAAGCTCGCCAGCCCCACCCCCCAAGGCTATAGCCCACCCGTTTTTGTGGCCTTTTTCCGCTGGACGAACTTGGCGCCCCGGCCTTCGGGCAGGTATTTTTGGGCGCGGCCGCTCCCGCGGCCTGTTTTTGGCACACGGAGGCGTCTCGCAAAGTCTCGCGTCATTCCGAGTTCGGCGGACGAAGTTCGCCAGCCCCACCCCCCAAGGCTATAGCCCACCCGTTTTTGTGGCCTTTTTCCGCTGCACGAACTTGGCGCCCCGGCCTTCGGGCGGGTATTTTTGGGCGCGGCTGTGCCCGCGGCATATTTTTGGCACACGGAGGCGTCTCGTAAAGCCTCGCGCCATTCCGACTCCGGCGAACGAAGTTGGCCAGCCCCACCCCCCAAGGCTATAGCCCACCCGTTTTTGTGGCCTTTTTCCGCTGGACGAACTTGGCGCCCCGGCCTTCGGGCGGGTATTTTTGGGAACGGCTGTGCCCGCGGCCATTTTTTTTGGGACACGGAGGCGCCTCGCAATGCCTCGCGCCATTTCGACTCCGGCGGACGAAGTGGGCCAGCCCCAACCCCCAAGGCTATAGCCCACCCGTTTTTGTGGTCTTTTTCCGCTGGACGAACTTGGCGCCCCGGCCTTCGGGCAGCTATTTTTGGGTACGGCTGTGCCCGCGGCCTATTTTTGGCACACGGAGGCGCCTCGTAATGCCTCGCGCCATTCCGAGTCCGGCGGACGAAGTTCGCCAGCCCCACCCCCCAAGGCTATAGCCCACCCGTTTTTGTGGCCTTTTTCCGCTGCACGAACTTGGCGCCCCGGCCTTTGGGCGGGTATTTTTGGGCGCGGCTGTGCCCGCGGCCTATTGTTGGCAAACGGAGGCGCCTCGCAAAGCCTCGCGCCATTTCGAGTCCGGCGGACGAAGTGGGCCAGCCCCACCCCCCAAGGCTATAGCCCACCCGTTTTTGTGGTCTTTTTCCGCTGGACGAACTTGGCGCCCCGGCCTTCGGGCAGCTATTTTTGGGCGCGGCTGTGCCCGCGGCCTATTTTTGGCACACGGAGGCGCCTCGTAATGCCTCGCGCCATTCCGAGTCCGGCGGACGAAGTTGGCCAGCCCCACCCCCCAAGGCTATAGCCCACCCGTTTTTGTGGCCTTTTTCCGCTGGACGAACCTGGCACCCCGGCCTTCGGGCGGGTATTTTTGGGCGCGGCTGTGCCCGCGGCCTATTTTTGGCACACGGAGGCACCTCGCAAAGTCTCGCGCCATTCCGAGTTCAGCGGACGAAGTTCGCCAGCCCCACCCCCCAAGGCTATAGCCCACCCGTTTTTGTGGCCTTTTTCCGCTGCACGAACTTGGCGCCCCGGCCTAAGTGCGGGTATTTTTGGGCGCGGCTGCGCCCGCGGAAAATTTTTGGCACACGGAGGCGCCTCGCAAAGCCTCGCGCCATTCCGACTCCGGCGAATGAAGTTGGCCAGCCCCACCCCCCAAGGCTATAGCCCACCCGTTTTTGTGGCCTTTTTCCGCTGGACGAACTTGGCACCCCGGCCTTCGGGCGGGTATTTTTGGGCGCGGCTGTGCCCGCGGCCTATTTTTGGCACACGGTGGCGCCTCGCAAAGCCTCGCGCCATTTCGAGTCCGGCGGACGAAGTGGGCCAGCCCCACCCCCCAAGGCTATAGCCCACCCGTTTTTGTGGTCTTTTTCCGCTGGACGAACTTGGCGCCCCGGACTTCGGGCAGGTATTTTTGGCGCGGCTGTGCCGCTTGCCTATTTTTGGCACACGGAGGCGCCTCGTAATGCCTCGCGCCATTCCGAGTCCGACGGACGAAGTTGGCCAGCCCCACCCCCCAAGGCTATAGCCCACCCGTTTTTGTGGCCTTTTTCCGCTGGACGAACTTGGCGCCCCGGCCTTCGGGCGGGTATTTTTGGGCGCGGCTGCACCCGCGGCCTATTTTTGGCACACGGAGGTGCCTCGTAATGCCTCGTGCCATTCCGAGTCCGGCGGACGAAGTTGGCCAGCCCCACCCCCCAAGGCTATAGCCCACCCGTTTTTGTGGCCTTTTTCCGCTGGACGAACTTGGCGCCCCGACCTTCGGGCTGGTATTTTTGGGCGCGGCCGCGCCCGCGGCCTGTTTTTGGCACACGGAGGCGCCTCGCAAAGTCTCGCGCCATTCCGAGTTCGGCGGACGAAGTTCGCCAGCCCCACCCCCCAAGGCTATAGCCCACCCGTTTTTGTGGCCTTTTTCCGCTGCACGAACTTGGCGCCCCGGCCTTCGGGCTGGTATTTTTGGGCGCGGCTGTGCCCGCGGCCTATTTTTGGCACACGGAGGCGCCTCGTAATGCCTCGCGCCATTCCGACTCCGGCGGACGAAGTTGGCCAGCCCCACCCCCCAAGGCTATAGCCCACCCGTTTTTGTGGCCTTTTTCCGCTGGACGAACTTGGCACCCCGGCCTTCGGGCGGGTAATTTTGGGCGCGGCTGTGCCCGCGGCCTATTTTTGGCACACGGAGGCGCCTCGCAAAGCCTCGCGCCATTTCGAGTCCGGCGGACGAAGTGGGCCAGCCCCACCCCCCAAGGCTATAGCCCACCCGTTTTTGTGGTCTTTTTCCGCTGGACGAACTTGGCGCCCCGGCCTTCGGGCGGGTATTTTTGGACGCGGCTGTGCCCGTGGCCTATTTTTGGCACACGGAGGCGCCTCGCAAAGCCTCGCGCCATTTCGAGTCCGGCGGACGAAGTGGGCCAGCCCCACCCCCCAAGGCTATAGCCCACCCGTTTTTGTGGTCTTTTTCCGCTGGACGAACATGGCGCCCCGGCCTTCGGGCGGGTATTTTATGGCGCGGCTGTGCCCGCGGCCTATTTTTGGCACACGGAGGTGCCTCGCAAAGCCTCGCGCCATTTCGAGTCCGGCGGACGAAATGGGCCAGCCCCACCCCCCAAGGCTATAGCCCACCCGTTTTTGTGGTCTTTTTCCGCTGGACGAACTTGGCGCCCCGGCCTTCGGGCAGGTATTTTTGGGCGCGGCTGTGCCCGCGGCCTATTTTTGGCACACGGAGGCGCCTCGTAATGCCTCGCACCATGCCGAGTCCGGCGGACGAAGTTGGCCAGCCCCACCCCCCAAGGCTAAAGCCCACCCGTTTTTGTGGCCTTTTTCCGCTGGACGAACTTGGCACCCCGGCCTTCGGGCGGGTATTTTTGGGCGCTGCTGTGCCCGCGGCCTATTTTTGGCACACGGAGGCGCCTCGCACAGCATCGCGCTATTTCGAGTCCGGCGGACGAAGAGGGCCAGCTCCACCCCCCAAGGCTATAGCCCACCCGTTTTTGTGGTCTTTTTCCGCTGGACGAACTTGGCACCCCGGCCTTCGGGCGGGTATTTTTGGGCGCGGCTGTGCCCGCGGCCTATTTTTGGCACACGGTGGCGCCTCGCAAAGCCTCGCGCCATTTCGAGTCCGGCGGACGAAGTGGGCCAGCCCCACCCCCCAAGGCTATAGCCCACCCGTTTTTGTGGTCTTTTTCCGCTGGACGAACTTGGCGCCCCGGACTTCGGGCAGGTATTTTTGGGCGCGGCTGTGCCCGCGGCCTATTTTTGGCACACGGAGGCGTCTCGTAATGCCTCGCGCCATTCCGAGTCCGACGGACGAAGTTGGCCAGCCCCACCCCCCAAGGCTATAGCCCACCCGTTTTTGTGGCCTTTTTCCGCTGCACGAACTTGGCGCCCCGGCCTAAGTGCGGGTATTTTTGGGCGCGGCTGCGCCCGCGGAAAATTTTTGGCACACGGAGGCGCCTCGCAAAGCCTCGCGCCATTCCGACTCCGGCGAATGAAGTTGGCCAGCCCCACCCCCCAAGGCTATAGCCCACCCGTTTTTGTGGCCTTTTTCCGCTGGACGAACTTGGCACCCCGGCCTTCGGGCGGGTATTTTTGGGCGCGGCTGTGCCCGCGGCCTATTTTTGGCACACGGTGGCGCCTCGCAAAGCCTCGCGCCATTTCGAGTCCGGCGGACGAAGTGGGCCAGCCCCACCCCCCAAGGCTATAGCCCACCCGTTTTTGTGGTCTTTTTCCGCTGGACGAACTTGGCGCCCCGGACTTCGGGCAGGTATTTTTGGGCGCGGCTGTGCCCGCGGCCTATTTTTGGCACACGGAGGCGCCTCGTAATGCCTCGCGCCATTCCGAGTCCGACGGACGAAGTTGGCCAGCCCCACCCCCCAAGGCTATAGCCCACCCGTTTTTGTGGCCTTTTTCCGCTGGACGAACTTGGCGCCCCGGCCTTCGGGCGGGTATTTTTGGGCGCGGCTGCACCCGCGGCCTATTTTTGGCACACGGAGGTGCCTCGTAATGCCTCGTGCCATTCCGAGTCCGGCGGACGAAGTTGGCCAGCCCCACCCCCCAAGGCTATAGCCCACCCGTTTTTGTGGCCTTTTTCCGCTGGACGAACTTGGCGCCCCGACCTTCGGGCAGGTATTTTTGGGCGCGGCCGCGCCCGCGGCCTATTTTTGGCACACGGAGGCGCCTCGCAAAGTCTCGCGCCATTCCGAGTTCGGCGGACGAAGTTCGCCAGCCCCACCCCCCAAGGCTATAGCCCACCCGTTTTTGTGGCCTTTTTCCGCTGCACGAACTTGGCGCCCCGGCCTTCGGGCTGGTATTTTTGGGCGCGGCTGTGCCCGCGGCCTATTTTTGGCACACGGAGGCGCCTCGTAATGCCTCGCGCCATTCCGACTCCGGCGGACGAAGTTGGCCAGCCCCACCCCCCAAGGCTATAGCCCACCCGTTTTTGTGGCCTTTTTCCGCTGGACGAACTTGGCACCCCGGCCTTCGGGCGGGTAATTTTGGGCGCGGCTGTGCCCGCGGCCTATTTTTGGCACACGGAGGCGCCTCGCAAAGCCTCGCGCCATTTCGAGTCCGGCGGACGAAGTGGGCCAGCCCCACCCCCCAAGGCTATAGCCCACCCGTTTTTGTGGTCTTTTTCCGCTGGACGAACTTGGCACCCCGGCCTTCGGGCGGGTATTTTTGGACGCGGCTGTGCCCGTGGCCTATTTTTGGCACACGGAGGCGCCTCGCAAAGCCTCGCGCCATTTCGAGTCCGGCGGACGAAATGGGCCAGCCCCACCCCCAAGGCTATAGCCCACCCGTTTTTGTGGTCTTTTTCCGCTGGACGAACATGGCGCCCCGGCCTTCGGGCGGGTATTTTTGGGCGCGGCTGTGCCCGCGGCCTATTTTTGGCACACGGAGGTGCCTCGCAAAGCCTCGCGCCATTTCGAGTCCGGCGGACGAAATGGGCCAGCCCCACCCCCCAAGGCTATAGCCCACCCGTTTTTGTGGTCTTTTTCCGCTGGACGAACTTGGCGCCCCGGCCTTCGGGCAGGTATTTTTGGGCGCGGCTGTGCCCGCGGCCTATTTTTGGCACACGGAGGCGCCTCGTAATGCCTCGCACCATGCCGAGTCCGGCGGACGAAGTTGGCCAGCCCCACCCCCCAAGGCTAAAGCCCACCCGTTTTTGTGGCCTTTTTCCGCTGGACGAACTTGGCACCCCGGCCTTCGGGCGGGTATTTTTGGGCGCTGCTGTGCCCGCGGCCTATTTTTGGCACACGGAGGCGCCTCGCACAGCATCGCGCTATTTCGAGTCCGGCGGACGAAGAGGGCCAGCTCCACCCCCCAAGGCTATAGCCCACCCGTTTTTGTGGTCTTTTTCCGCTGGACGAACTTGGCGCCCCGGCCTTCGGGCGGGTATTTTTGGACGCGGCTGTGCCCGTGGCCTATTTTTGGCACACGGAGGTGCCTCGCAAAGCCTCGCGCCATTTCGAGTCCGGCGGACGAAGTGGGCCAGCCCCACCCCCCAAGGCTATAGCCCACCCGTTTTTGTGGTCTTTTTCCGCTGGACGAACTTGGCGCCCCGGCCTTCGGGCGGGTATTTTTGGGCGCGGCTGTGCCCGCGGCCTATTTTTGGCACACGGAGGCACCTCGCAAAGCCTCGCGCCATTTCGAGTCCGGCGGACGAAGTGGGCCAGCCCCACCCCCCAAGGCTATAGCCCACCCGTTTTTGTGGCCTTTTTCCGCTGGACGAACCTGGCACCCCGGCCTTCGGGCGGGTATTTTTGGGCGCGGCTGTGCCCGCGGCCTATTTTTGGCACACGGAGGCACCTCGCAAAGTCTCGCGCCATTCCGAGTTCAGCGGACGAAGTTCGCCATCCCCACCCCCCAAGGCTATAGCCCACCCGTTTTTGTGGCCTTTTTCCGCTGCACGAACTTGGCGCCCCGGCCTAAGTGCGGGTATTTTTGGGTGGCTGCGCCAAGGGGCCCCAGCACACGGAGGCGCCTCGCAAAGCCTCGCGCCATTCCGACTCCGGCGAATGAAGTTGGCCAGCCCCACCCCCCAAGGCTATAGCCCACCCGTTTTTGTGGCCTTTTTCCGCTGGACGAACTTGGCACCCCGGCCTTCGGGCGGGTATTTTTGGGCGCGGCTGTGCCCGCGGCCTATTTTTGGCACACGGTGGCGCCTCGCAAAGCCTCGCGCCATTTCGAGTCCGGCGGACGAAGTGGGCCAGCCCCACCCCCCAAGGCTATAGCCCACCCGTTTTTGTGGTCTTTTTCCGCTGGACGAACTTGGCGCCCCGGACTTCGGGCAGGTATTTTTGGGCGCGGCTGTGCCCGCGGCCTATTTTTGGCACACGGAGGCGCCTCGTAATGCCTCGCGCCATTCCGAGTCCGACGGACGAAGTTGGCCAGCCCCACCCCCCAAGGCTATAGCCCACCCGTTTTTGTGGCCTTTTTCCGCTGGACGAACTTGGCGCCCCGGCCTTCGGGCGGGTATTTTTGGGCGCGGCTGCACCCGCGGCCTATTTTTGGCACACGGAGGTGCCTCGTAATGCCTCGTGCCATTCCGAGTCCGGCGGACGAAGTTGGCCAGCCCCACCCCCCAAGGCTATAGCCCACCCGTTTTTGTGGCCTTTTTCCGCTGGACGAACTTGGCGCCCCGACCTTCGGGCAGGTATTTTTGGGCGCGGCCGCGCCCGCGGCCTGTTTTTGGCACACGGAGGCGCCTCGCAAAGTCTCGCGCCATTCCGAGTTCGGCGGACGAAGTTCGCCAGCCCCACCCCCCAAGGCTATAGCCCACCCGTTTTTGTGGCCTTTTTCCGCTGCACGAACTTGGCGCCCCGGCCTTCGGGCTGGTATTTTTGGGCGCGGCTGTGCCCGCGGCCTATTTTTGGCACACGGAGGCGCCTCGTAATGCCTCGCGCCATTCCGACTCCGGCGGACGAAGTTGGCCAGCCCCACCCCCCAAGGCTATAGCCCACCCGTTTTTGTGGCCTTTTTCCGCTGGACGAACTTGGCACCCCGGCCTTCGGGCGGGTAATTTTGGGCGCGGCTGTGCCCGCGGCCTATTTTTGGCACACGGAGGCGCCTCGCAAAGCCTCGCGCCATTTCGAGTCCGGCGGACGAAGTGGGCCAGCCCCACCCCCCAAGGCTATAGCCCACCCGTTTTTGTGGTCTTTTTCCGCTGGACGAACTTGGCACCCCGGCCTTCGGGCGGGTATTTTTGGACGCGGCTGTGCCCGTGGCCTATTTTTGGCACACGGAGGCGCCTCGCAAAGCCTCGCGCCATTTCGAGTCCGGCGGACGAAGTGGGCCAGCCCCACCCCCCAAGGCTATAGCCCACCCGTTTTTGTGGTCTTTTTCCGCTGGACGAACATGGCGCCCCGGCCTTCGGGCGGGTATTTTTGGGCGCGGCTGTGCCCGCGGCCTATTTTTGGCACACGGAGGCGCCTCGCAAAGCCTCGCGCCATTTCGAGTCCGGCGGACGAAATGGGCCAGCCCCACCCCCCAAGGCTATAGCCCACCCGTTTTTGTGGTCTTTTTCCGCTGGACGAACTTGGCGCCCCGGCCTTCGGGCAGGTATTTTTGGGCGCGGCTGTGCCCGCGGCCTATTTTTGGCACACGGAGGCGCCTCGTAATGCCTCGCGCCATGCCGAGTCCGGCGGACGAAGTTGGCCAGCCCCACCCCCCAAGGCTAAAGCCCACCCGTTTTTGTGGCCTTTTTCCGCTGGACGAACTTGGCACCCCGGCCTTCGGGCGGGTATTTTTGGGCGCTGCTGTGCCCGCGGCCTATTTTTGGCACACGGAGGCGCCTCGCAAAGCCTCGCGCTATTTCGAGTCCGGCGGACGAAGAGGGCCAGCCCCACCCCCCAAGGCTATAGCCCACCCGTTTTTGTGGTCTTTTTCCGCTGGACGAACTTGGCGCCCCGGCCTTCGGGCGGGTATTTTTGGACGCGGCTGTGCCCGTGGCCTATTTTTGGCACACGGAGGTGCCTCGCAAAGCCTCGCGCCATTTCGAGTCCGGCGGACGAAGTGGGCCAGCCCCACCCCCCAAGGCTATAGCCCACCCGTTTTTGTGGTCTTTTTCCGCTGGACGAACTTGGCGCCCCGGCCTTCGGGCGGGTATTTTTGGGCGCGGCTGTGCCCGCGGCCTATTTTTGGCACACGGAGGCACCTCGCAAAGCCTCGCGCCATTTCGAGTCCGGCGGACGAAGTGGGCCAGCCCCACCCCCCAAGGCTATAGCCCACCCGTTTTTGTGGTCTTTTTCCGCAGGACGAACTTGGCGCCCCGGTCTTCGGGCAGGTATTTTTGGGCGCGGCCGTGCCCGCGGCCTGTTTTTGGCACACGGAGGCGCCTCGCAAAGTCTCGCTCCATTCCGAGTTCGGCGGACGAAGTTCGCCAGCCCCACCCCCCAAGGCTATAGCCCACCCGTTTTTGTGGCCTTTTTCCGCTGCACGAACTTGGCGCCCCGGCCTTCGGGCGGGTATTTTTGGGCGCGGCCGTGCCCGTCGCCTATTTTTGGCACACGGAGGCGCCTCGCAAAGCCTCGCGCCATTTCGAGTCCGGCGGACGAAGTGGGCCAGCCCCACCCCCCAAGGCTATAGCCCACCCGTTTTTGTGGTCTTTTTCCGCTGGACGAACTTGGCGCCCCGGCCTTCGGGCGGGTATTTTTGGGCGCGGCTGTGCCCGTGGCCTATTTTTGGCACACGGAGGCGCCTCGCAAAGCCTCGCGCCATTTCGAGTCCGGCGGACGAAGTGGGCCAGCCCCACCCCCCAAGGCTATAGCCCACCCGTTTTTGTGGTCTTTTTCCGCTGGACGAACTTGGCGCCCCGGCCTTCGGGCAGGTATTTTTGGGCGCGGCTGTGCCCGCGGCCTATTTTTGGCACACGGAGGCGCCTCGTAATGCCTCGCACCATTCCGAGTCCGGCGGACGAAGTTGGCCAGCCCCACCCCCCAAGGCTATAGCCCACCCATTTTTGTGGCCTTTTTCCGCTGGACGAACTTGGCGCCCCGGCCTTCGGGCAGGTATTTTTGGACGCGGCCGTGCCCGCGGCCTGTTTTTGGCACACGGAGGCACCTCGCAAAGTCTCGCGCCATTCCGAGTTCGGCGGACGAAGTTGGCCAGCCCCACCCCCCAAGGCTATAGCCCAGCGGTTTTTGTGGCCTTTTTCAGCTGGGCGAACCTGGCGCCCCGGCCTTCGGGCAGTTATTTTTGGGCACGGCTGTGCCCGCGGCATATTTTTGGCACACGGAGGCGCCTCGCAAAGCCTCGCACCATTCCGACTCCGGCGAACGAAGTTGGCCAGCCCCACCCCCCAAGGCTATAGCCCACCCGTTTTTGTGGCCTTTTTCCGCTGCACGAACTTGGCGCCCCAGCCTTTGGGCGGGTATGTTTGGGCGCGGCTGTGACCGCGGCATATTTTTGGCACACGGAGGCGCCTCGCAAAGCCTCGCGCCATTCCGACTCCGGCGAACGAAGTTGGCCCGCCCCACCCCCCAAGGCTATAGCCCACCCGTTTTTGTTGCCTTTTTCCGCTGGACGAACTTGGCACCCCGGCCTTCGGGCGGGTATTTTTGGGCGCGGCTGTGCCCGCGGCATATTTTTGGCACACGGAGGTGCCTCGCAAAGCCTCGCGCCATTTCGAGTCCGGCGGACGAAGTGGGCCAGCCCCACCCCC
This sequence comes from Citrus cavaleriei, assembly GCA_030448935.1. Lineage (NCBI taxonomy): Eukaryota > Viridiplantae > Streptophyta > Magnoliopsida > Sapindales > Rutaceae > Citrus > Citrus cavaleriei. Next base: position 215,071 of record JAUJEM010000417.1, read on the forward strand.
CAAGGCTATAGCCCACCCGTTTTTGTGGTCTTTTTCCGCTGGACGAACTTGGCGCCCCGGCCTTCGGGCAGGTATTTTTGGGCGCGGCTGTGCCCGCGGCCTATTTTTGGCACACGGAGGCGCCTCGTAATGCCTCGCACCATTCCGAGTCCGGCGGACGAAGTTGGCCAGCCCCACCCCCCAAGGCTATAGCCCACCCGTTTTTGTGGCCTTTTTCCGCTGGACGAACTTGGCGCCCCGGCCTTCGGGCAGGTATTTTTGGGCGCGGCCGTGCCCGCGGCCTGTTTTTGGCACACGGAGGCACCTCGCAAAGTCTCGCGCCATTCCGAGTTCGGCGGACGAAGTTGGCCAGCCCCACCCCCCAAGGCTATAGCCCAGCGGTTTTTGTGGCCTTTTTCAGCTGGGCGAACCTGGCGCCCCGGCCTTCGGGCAGTTATTTTTGGGCACGGCTGTGCCCGCGGCATATTTTTGGCACACGGAGGCGCCTCGCAAAGCCTCGCGCCATTCCGACTCCGGCGAACGAAGTTGGCCAGCCCCACCCCCCAAGGCTATAGCCCACCCGTTTTTGTGGCCTTTTTCCGCTGCACGAACTTGGCGCCCCAGCCTTTGGGCGGGTATGTTTGGGCGCGGCTGTGTCCGCGGCCTATTTTTGGCACACGGAGGTGCCTCGCAAAGTTTCCCGCCATTCCTAGTCCGGTGGACGAAGTTGGCCAGCCCCACCCCCCAAGGCTATAGCCCACCCGTTTTTGTGGCCTTTTTCCGCAGGACGAACTTGGCGCCCCGGCCTTCGAGCGGGTATTTTTGGGCGCGGCTGTGTCCGTGGCCTATTTTTGGCACACGGAGGCACCTCGCAAAGTCTCGCGCCATTCCGAGTCCGGCGGACGAAGTTGGCCAGCCCCACCCCCCAAGGCTATAGCCCACACGTTTTTGTGGCCTTTTTCCGCTGGACGAACTCGGCGCCCGGCCTTCGGCCCGGTATTTTTGGGCGCGGCTGTGCCCGCGGCCTATTTTTGGCACTCGGAGGCGCCTTGCAAAGTCTCGCGCCATTCCGAGTCCGGCGGACGAAGTTGGCCAGCCCCACCCCCCAAGGCTATAGCCCACCCATTTTTGTGGCTTTTTTCCGCTGGACGAACTTGGCGCCCCGGCCTTCGGGCGGGTATTTTTTGGCGCGGCTGTGCCTGCGGCCTATTTTTGGCACACGGAGGTGCCTCGCAATGTCTTGCGCCATTCCGAGTCCGGCGGACGAAGTTGGCCAGCCCCACCCCCCAAGGCTATAGCCCACCCATTTTTGTGGCCTTTTTCCGCTGGACGAACTTGTAGCCCCGGCATTCGGGCGGGTATTTTTGGGCGCGGTTGTGCCCGCGGCCTATTTTTGGCAAACGGAGGCGCCTCGCAAAGTGTCGCGCCATTCCGAGTCCGGCGGACGAAGTTGGCCAGCCCCACCCCCCAAGGCTATAGCCCACCCGTTTTTGTGGCCTTTTTCCGCTGGACGAACTTGGCGCCCCGGCCTTCGGGCGGGTATTTTTTGGTACGGATGTGCCCGCGGCCTACTTTTGGCACACGGAGGCACCTCGTTAAGTCTCGCGCCATTCCGAGTCCGGCGGACGAAGTTGGCCAGCCCCAACCCCCAAGGCTATAGCCCACCCGTTTTTGTGGCCTTTTTCCGCTGGATGAACTTGGCGCCCCGGCCTTCGGGTGGGTATTTTTAGGCGCGGCTGTGGGCGCGGCCTATTTTTGGCACACGGAGGTGCCTCGCAAAGTCTCGTGCCATTCTGAGTCCGGCAGACGAAGTTGGCCAGCCCCACCCCCCAAGGCTATAGCCCACCCGTTTTTGTGGCCTTTTTCCGCTGGACGAACTTGGCGCCCCGGCCTTCGGGCGGGTATTTTTGGGCGCGGTTATGCCCGCGGCCTATTTTTGGCACACGGAGGCACCTCGCAAAGTCTCGCGCCATTCCGAGTCCGGCGGACGAAGTTGGCCAGCCCCACCCCCCAAGGCTATAGCCCACCCATTTTTGTGGCCTTTTTCCGCTGGACGAACTTGTAGCCCCGGCCTTGGGGCGGGTATTTTTGGGTGCGGCTGTGACCGCGGCCTATTTTTGGAACACGGAGGTGCCTCGCAAAGTGTCGCGCCATTCCGAGTCCGGCGGACGAAGTTGGCCAGCCCCACCCCCCAAGGCTATAGCCCACCCGTTTTTGTGGCCTTTTTCCGCTGGACGAACTTGGCGCCCCGGCCTTCGGGCGGGAATTTTTTGGTACGGATGTGCCCGTGGCCTACTTTTGGCACACGGAGGCACCTCGCTAAGTCTCGCGCCATTCCGAGTCCGGCGGACGAAGTTGGCCAGCCCCAACCCCCAAGGCTATAGCCCACCCGTTTTTGTGGCCTTTTTCCGCTGGACGAACTTGGCGCCCCAGCCTTCGGGCAGGTATTTTTGGGCGCGACCGTGCCCGCGGCCTGTTTTTGGCACACGGAGGCGCCTCGCAAAGTCTCACGCCATTCCGAGCTCGGCGGACGAAGTTCGCCAGCCCCACCCCCCAATGCTATAGCCCACCCGTTTTTGTGGCCTTTTTCCGCTGGACGAACTTGGCGCCCCGGCCTTCGGGCAGGTATTTTTGGGCGCGGCCGTGCCCGAGGCCTGTTTTTGGCACACGGAGGCGCCTCGCAAAGTCTCGCGCCATTCCGAGTTCGGCGGACGAAGTTCGCCAGCCCCACCCCCCAAGGCTATAGCCCGCCCGTTTTTGTGGCCTTTTTCCGCTGCACGAACTTGGCGCCCCGGCCTTCGGGCGGGTATTTTTGGGCGCGGCTGTTCTCGCAGCTTATTTTTGGCGCACGGAGGCGCCTCGCTAACTCTCGTGCCATTCCGAGTCCGGCGGATGAAGTTCGCCAGCCCCACCCCCCAAGGCTATAGCCCACCCGTTTTTGTGGCCATTTTCCGCTGGACGAACTTGGCGCCCCGGTCTTCGGGCAGGTATTTTTGGGCGCGGCTGTGCCCGCGGCCTATTTTTGGCACACGGAGGCGCCTCGTAATGCCTCGCGCCATTCCGAGTCCGGCGGACGAAGTTGGCCAGCCCCACCCCCCAAGGCTATAGCCCACCCGTTTTTGTGCCCTTTTTCCGCAGGACGAACTTGGCGCCCCGGCTTTCGGGCTGGTATTTTTAGGCGCGGCTGTGCACGCGGCCTATTTTTAGCACACGGAGGGGCCTCGCAAAGTCTCGCGCCATTCCGAGTCCGGCGGACGAAGTTGGCCAGCCCCACCCCCCAAGTCTATAGCCCACCCGTTTTTGTGGCCTTTTTCCGCTGGACGAACTTGGCGCCCCGGTCTTCGGGCAGGTATTTTGGGGCGTGGCTGTGTCCACGGCCTATTTTTGGCACACGGAGGCGCCTCGCAAAGTCTCGCGCCATTCCGAGTGCGGCGGACTTAGTTGGTCATCCCCACCCCCCAAGGCTATAGCCCACCCGTTTTTGTGGCCTTTTTCCGCTGGACGAACTTGGCGCCCCGGCCTTCGGGCGGGTATTCTTGGGCGCGGCTGTGCCCGCAGCCTATTTTTGGCACACGGAGGCGCCTCGCAAAGTCTCGCGTCATTCCGAGTCCGGCGGACGAAGTTAGCCAGCCCCACCCCCCAAGGCTATAGCCCACCCGTTTTTGTGGCCTTTTTCCGCAGGATGAACTTGGCGCCCCGGCTTTCGGTCTGGTATTTTTAGGCGCGGCTGTGCACGCGACCTATTTTTAGCACACGGAGGGGCCTCGCAAAGTCTCGCGCCATTCCGAGTCCGGCGGACGAAGTTGGCCAGCCCCACCCCCCAAGTCTATAGCCCACCCATTTTTGTGGCCTTTTTCCGCTGGACGAACTTGGCGCCCCGGTCTTCGGGCCGTTATTTTTGGGCGCGGCTGTGCCCGCGGCCTATTTTTGGCACACGGAGGCGCCTCGCAAAGTCTCGCGCCATTCCGAGTGCGGCGGACTTAGTTGGTCATCCCCACCCCCCAAGGCTATAGCCCACCCGTTTTTGTGGCCTTTTTCCGCTGGACGAACTTGGCGCCCCGGCCTTCGAGCGGGTATTTTTGGGCGCGGCTGTGCCCGTGGCCTATTTTTGGCACACGGAGGCACCTCGTAAAGTCTCGCACCATTCCGAGGCCGGCGGATGAAGCTGGCCAGCCCCACCCCCCAAGGCTATAGCCCACACGTTTTTGTGGCCTTTTTCCGCTGGACGAACTTGGCGCCCCGGCCTTCGGGCGTGTATTTTTTGGCGCGGCTGTGCCCGCGGCCTATTTTTGGCACTCGGAGGCGCCTCGCGAAGCCTCGCGCCATTCCGACTCCGGCGATCGAAGTTGGCCAGCCCCACCCCCCAAGGCTATAGCCCACCCGTTTTTGTGGCCTTTTTCCGCTGGACGAACTTGGCACCCCGGCCTTCGGGCGGGTATTTTTGGGCGCGGCTGTGCCCGCGGCCTATTTTTGGCACACGGAGGCGCCTCGCAAAGCCTCGCGCCATTTCGAGTCCGGCGGACGAAGTGGGCCAGCCCCACCCCCCAAGGCTATAGCCCACCCGTTTTTGTGGTCTTTTTCCGCAGGACGAACTTGGCGCCCCGGCCTTCAGGCAGGTATTTTTGGGCGCGGCCGTGCCCGCGGCCTGTTTTTGGCACACGGAGGCGCCTCGCAAAGTCTCGCTCCATTCCGAGTTCGGCGGACGAAGTTCGCCAGCCCCACCCCCCAAGGCTATAGCCCACCCGTTTTTGTGGCCTTTTTCCGCTGCACGAACTTGGCGCCCCGGCCTTCGGGCGGGTATTTTTGGGCGCGGCTGTGCCCGCGGCCTATTTTTGGCACACGGAGGTGCCTCGCAAAGTTTCCCGCCATTCCGAGTCCGGTGGACGAAGTTGGCCAGCCCCACCCCCCAAGCTTATAGCCCACCCGTTTTTGTGGCCTTTTTCCGCTGGACGAACTTGGCGCCCCGGCCTTCGAGCGGGTATTTTTGGGCGCGGCTGTGCCCGCGGCCTATTTTTGGCACACGGAGGCGCCTCGCAAAGTCTCGCGCCATTCCGAGTCCGGCGGACGAAGTTGGCCAGCCCCACCCCCCAAGGCTATAGCCCACCCGTTTTTGTGGCCTTTTTCCGCTGGACGAACTTGGCGCACCGGCCTTCGGGCGGGTATTTTTGGGCGCGGCTGTGGGCGCGGCCTATTTTTGGCACATGGAGGTGCCTCGCAAAGTCTCGTGCCATTCTGAGTCCGGCAGACGAAGTTGGCCAGCCCCACCCCCCAAGGCTATAGCCCACCCGTTTTTGTGGCCTTTTTCCGCTGGACGAATTTGGCGCCCCGGCCTTTGGGCTGGTATTTTTGGGTGCGGCTGTGCCCGCGGCCTATTTTTGGCAAACGGAGGCGCCTCGCAAAGTCTCGCGCCATTCCGAGTTCGGCGGACGAAGTCGGCCAGCCCCAGCCCCAAAGGCTATAGCCCACCCGTTTTTGTGGCCTTTTTCCGCTGGACGAACTTGGCGCCCCGGCCTACGGGCGGGTATTTTTGGGCGCGGCTGTACCCGCGGCCTATTTTTGGCACACGGAGGCGCCTCCAAAGTCTCGCGCCATTCCGAGTCCGGCGGACGAAGTTGGCCAGCCCCACCCCCCAAGGCTATACCCCACCCGTTTTTGTGGCCTTTTTCCGCTGGACGAACTTGGCGCCCCGGCCTTCGGGCGGGTATTTTTGGGCGCGGCTGTGCCCGCGGCCTATTTTTGGCACCCGGAGGGACCTCGCAAAGTCTCGCGCCATTCCGAGTCCGGCGGACGAAGTTGGCCAGCCCCACCCCCCAAGGCCATAACCCACCCGTTTTTGTGGCCTTATGCCGCTGGACGAACTTGGCGCCCCGGCCTTCGGGTGGGTATTTTTGGGCGCGGCTGTGCCCGCGGCCTATTTTTGGCACACGGAGGCGCCTCGTAAAGTCTCGCGCCATTCCGAGTCCGGCGGACGAAGTTGGCCAGCCCCACCCCCCTAGGCTATAGCCCACCCGTTTTTGTGGCCTTTTTCCGCTGGACGAACTTGGCGCCCCGGCCATTGGGAGGGTATTTTTGGGCGCGGTTGTGCCCACGGCCTATTTTTGGCAGACGGAGGCGCCTCGCAATGTCTCGCGCCATTCCGAGTCCGGCGGACGACGTTGGCCAGCCCCACCCCGCAAGGCTATAGCCCACCCATTTTTGTGTCCTTTTTCCGCTGGACGAACTTGGCTCCCCGGTCTTCGGGCGGGTATTTTTGGGCACGGCTGTGCCCGCGGCCTATTTTTGGCACACGGAGGCGCCTCGCAAAGTCTCGCGCCATTCCGAGTCCGGCTGACGAAGTTGGCCAGCCCCACCCCCCAAGGCCATAGCCCACCCGTTTTTGTGGCCTTTTACCGCTAGACGAACTTGGCGCCCCGGCCTTCGGGCGGGTCTTTTTGGGCGCGGCTGTGTCCGCGGCATATTTTTGGCACACGGAGGTGCCTCACAAAGTCTCGCGCCATTCCGAGTCCGGCGGACGAAGTTGGGCAGCCCCACCCCCCAAGGCTATAGCCCACCCGTTTTTGTGGCCTTTTTCCGCTGGACGAACTTGGCGTCCCGGCCTTCGGGTGGGTATTTTTGGTCGCGGCTGTGCCCGTGGCCTATTTTTGGCACACGGAGGCGCCTCCCAAAGTCTCGCGCCATTCCGAGTCCGGCAGACGAAGTTGGCCAGCCCCACCCCCAAAGGCTATAGCCCACCCGTTTTTGTGGCCTTTTTCCGCTGGACGAACTTGGCGCCCCGGCCTTCGGGCGGGTATTTCTGGACGCGGCTGTGCCCGTGGACTATTTTTGGCAAACAGAGGCGTCTTGCAAAGTCTCGCACAATTCCGAGTCCGGCGGACGAAGTTGGCCAGCCCCACCCCCCAAGGATATAGCCCACCCGTTTTTGTGGCCTTTTTCCGCTTGACGAACTTGGCGCCCCGGCCTTCGGGCGGGTATTTCTGGACGCGGCTGTGCCCGCGGCCTATTTTTGGCACATGGAGGCGCCTCGCAAAGTCTCGCGCCATTCCGAGTCCGGCGGACAAAGTTGGCCAGCCCCACCCCCCAAGGGTATAGCCCACCCGTTTTTGTGGCCTTTTTCCGCTGGACGAACTTGGCGCCCCGGCCTTCGGGCCGGTATTTTTGGGCACGGCTGTGCCCGCGGCCTATTTTTGGGACACAGAGGCACCTCGCAAAGTCTCGCGCCATTCCGAGTCCGGCGGACGAAGTTGGCCAGCCCCACCCCCCAAGGCTGTAGGCCACCCGTTTTTGTGGCCTTTTTCAGCTGGACGAACTTGGCGCCCCGGCCTTCGGGCGGGTATTTTTGGGCGCGATTGTATCCGCGGCCTATTTTTGGCACACGGAGGCGCCTCGCAAAGTCTCGCGCCATTCCGAGTCCGGCTGACGAAGTTGGCCAGCCCCACCCCCCAAGGCTATAGCCCACCCGTTTTTGTGGCCTTTTTCCGCTGGACGAACTTGGCGCCCCGGCCTTCGGGTGGGTATTTTGGGGTACGGCTGTGCCCGCGGCCTATTTTTGGCACACGGAGTCACCTCGCAAAGTCTCACGCCATTCCGAGTCCGGCGGACGATGTTGGCCAGCCCCACCCCCAAAGGCTATAGCCCACCCATTTTTGTGGCCTTTTTCCGCTGGACGAACTTGGCGCCCCGGCCTTCGGGCGGGTATTTGTGGGCGCGGCTGTGCCCGCGGCCAATTTTTGGTACACGGAGGTGCCTCGCAAAGTCTCGCGCCATTCCGAGTCCGGCTGGCGAAGTTGGCCAGACCCACCCCCCAAGGCTATAGCCCACCCGTTTTTGTGGCCTTTTTCCGCAGGACGAACTTGGCGCCCCGGCCTCCGTGCGGGTATTTATGGGTGCGGCGTTGCCCGCGGCCTATTTTTGGCACACAGAGGCGCCTCGCAAAGTCTCGCGCCATTCCGAGTCCGGCGGACGAAGTTGGCCAGCCCCACCCCCCAAGGCTATAGCCCACCCGTTTTTGTGGCCTTTTTCCGCTGGACGAACTTGGCGCCCCGGGCTTCGGGCGGGTATTTTTGGGCGCGGCTGTGCCCGCGGCCCATTTTTGGCACACGGAGGCGCCTCGCAAAGTCTCGCGCCATTCCGAGTCCGGCGGACGAAGTTGGCCAGCCCCACCCCCCTAGGCTATAGCCCACCCGTTTTTGTGGCCTTTTTCCGCTGGACGAACTTGGCGCCCCGGCCTTCGGGCGGGTATTTATGGGCGCGGCGTTGCCCGCGGCCTATTTTTGGCACACAGAGGTGCCTCGCAAAGTCTCGCGCCATTCCGAGTCCGGCGGACGAAGTCGGCCAGACCCACCCCCCAAGGCTATAGCCCACCCGTTTTTGTGGCCTTTTTCCGCTGGACGAACTTGGCGCCCCGGCCTTCGGGTGGGTATTTTTGGGAGCGGCAAGCCCGCGGCCTATTTTTGGCACACGGCGGCGCCTCACAAAGTCTCACGCCATTCCGAGTCCGGCGGACGAAGTTGGCCAGCCCCACCCCCCAAGGCTATAGCCCACCCGTTTTTGTGGCTTTTTTCCGCTGGACGAACTTGGCGCCCCGGCCTTTGGGCGGGTATTTATGGGCGCGGCGTTGCCCGCGGCCTATTTTTGGCACACGGAGGCGCCTCGTAAAGTCTCGCGCCATTCCGAGTCCGGCGGACGAAGTTGGCCAGCCCCACCCCCCTAGGCTATAGCCCACCCGTTTTTGTGGCTTTTTTCCGCTGGACGAACTTGGCGCCCCGTCCTTCGGGCGGGTATTTTTGGGCGCGGCTATGCCCGCGGCCTATTTTTGGCACACGGAGGCGCCTCGCAAAGTCTCGCGCCATTCCGAGTCCGGCGGACGAAGTTGGCCAGCCCCACCCCCCTAGGCTATAGCCCACCCGTTTTTGTGGCCTTTTTCCGCTGGACGAACTTGGCGCCCCGGCCTTTGGGCGGGTATTTATGGGCGCGGCGTTGCCCGCGGCCTATTTTTGGCACACAGTGGCGCCTCGCTAAATTTCGCCACATTCCGAGTCCGGCGGACGAAGTTGGCCAGCCCCACCCCCCAAGGCTATAGCCCACCCGTTTTTGTGGCCTTTTTCCGCTGGACGAACTTGGCGCCCCGGCCTTCGGGCGGGTATTTTTGGGCGCGGCTGTGCCTGCGGCCTATTTTTGGCACACGGAGGCGCCTCGCAAAGTCTCGCGCCATTCCGAGTCCGGCGGACGAAGTTGGCCAGCCCCACCCCCCAAGGCTATAGCCCACCCGTTTTTGTGGCCTTTTTCCGCGGGACGAACTTGGTGCTCCAGCCTTCGGACGGGTATTTTTGGGCGCGGCTGTGCCCGCGGCCTATTTTTGGCAAACGGAGGTGCCTCGCAAAGTCTCGCGCCATTCCGAGTCCGGCGGACGAAGTTGGCCAGCCCCACCCCCCAAGGCTATAGCCCACCCGTTTTTGTGGCTTTTTTCCGCTGGACGAACTTGGCGCCCCGGCCTCCGTGCGGGTATTTTTGGACGCGGCTATGCCCGCGGCCTATTTTTGGCACACGGAGGCGCCTCGCAAAGTCTCGCACCATTCCGAGTCCGGCGGACGAAGTTGGCCAGCCCCACCCCCCTAGGCTATAGCCCACCCGTTTTTGTGGCCTTTTTCCGCTGGACGAACTTGGCGCCCCGGCCTTCGGGCGGGTATTTATGGGCGCGGCGTTGCCCACGGCCTATTTTTGGCACACAGAGGCGCCTCACAAAGTCTCGCGCCATTCCGAGTCCGGCGGACGAAGTTGGCCAGCCCCACCCCCCAAGGCTATAGCCCACCCGTTTTTGTGGCCTTTTTCCGCTGGACGAACTTGGCGCCCCGGGCTTCGGGCGGGTATTTTTGGGCGCGGCTGTGTCTGCGGCCTATTTTTGGCACACGGAGGTGCCTCGCAAAGTCTCGCGCCATTCCGAGTCCGGCGGACGAAGTTGGCCAGCCCCACCCCCCTAGGCTATAGCCCACCCGTTTTTGTGGCCTTTTTCCGCTGGACGAACTTGGCGCCCCGGCCTTCGGGCGGGTATTTATGGGCGCGGCGTTGCCCGCGGCCTATTTTTGGCACACAGAGGCGCCTCGCAAAGTCTCGCGCCATTCCGAGTCCGGCGGACGAAGTTGGCCAGACCCATCCCCCAAGGCTATAGCCCACCCGTTTTTGTGGCCTTTTTCCGCTGGACGAACTTGGCGCCCCGGCCTTCGGGCGGGTATTTTTGGGAGCGGCAAGCCCGCGGCCTATTTTTGGCACACGGCGGCGCCTCACAAAGTCTCGCGCCATTCCGAGTCCGGCGGACGAAGTTGGCCAGCCCCACCCCCAAGGCTATAGCCCACCCGTTTTGTGGCTTTTTTCCGGTGGACTAACTTGGCGCCCGGGCCTTGGGGGGGGTATTTTGGGCGCGGCTGTGCCCGCGGCCTATTTTTGGCACACGGAGGCGCCTCGCAAAGTCTCGCGCCATTCCGAGTCCGGCGGACGAAGTTGGCCAGCCCCACCCCCCAAGGCTATAGTCCACCCGTTTTTGTGGCCTTTTTCCGCTGGACGAACTTGGCGCCCCGGGCTTCGGGCGGGTATTTTTGGGCGCGGCTGTGCCCGGGCCTATTTTTGGCACACGGAGGTGCCTCGCAAAGTCCCGCGCCACTCCGAGTCCTGGGGACGAAGTTGGCCAGCCCCACCCCCCAAGGCTATAGCCCACCCGTTTTTGTGGCCTTTTTCCGCTGGACAAACTTGGCGCCCCGGCCTTCGGGTGGGTATTTTTGGGCGCGGCATTGCCCGCGGCCTATTTTTGGCACACGGAGGTGCCTCGTAAAGTCCCGCGCCATTCCGAGTCCGGCGGACGAAGTTGGCCAGCCCCACCCCCCCAGGCTATAGCCCACCCGTTTTTGTGGCCTTTTTCTGCTGGACAGACTTGGCGCCCGGCCGGGGGCGGGTATTTATGGGCGCTTCTGTGCCCGCGGCCTATTTTTGGCACACGGAGGCGCCTCGCAAAGTCTCGCGCCATTCCGAGTCCGGCGGACGAAGTTGGCCAGCCCCACCCCCCAAGGCTATAGCCCACCCGTTTTTGTGGCCTTTTTCCGCTGGACGATCTTGGCGCCCCGGCCTTCGGGCGGGTATTTTTGGGCGCGGCAGTGTCCGCGGCCTATTTTTGGCACACGGACGCGCCTCGCAAAGTCTCGCGCCATTCCGAGTCCGTCGGACGAAGTTGGCCAGCCCCACCCCCCAAGGCTATAGTCCACCCGTTTTTGTGGCCTTTTTCCGCTGGACGAACTTGGCGCCCCCGGCTTCGGGCAGGTATTTTTGGGCGCGGCTGTGCCCGCGGCCTATTTTTGGCACACGGAGGTACCTCGCAAAGTCTCGCACCATTCCGAGTCCGGCGGACGAAGTTGGCCAGCCCCACCCCCCAAGGCTATAGCCCACCCGTTTTTGTGGCCTTTTTCCGCTGGACGAACTTGGCGCCCCGGCCTTCGGGCGGGTATTTTTCGGCGCGGCTGTGGCCGCGGCCTATTTTTGGCACACGGAGGCGCCTCGCAAAGTCTCGCGCCATTCCGAATCCGGCGGACGAAGTTGGCCAGCCCCACCCACCAAGGCCATAGCCCACCCGTTTTTGTGGCCTTTTTCCGCTGGACGAACTTGGGGCAACGGCCTTCGGGCAGGTATTTTTGGGCGCGGCTGTGCCCGCGGCCTATTTTTGGCACATGGAGGCGCCTCGCAACGTCTCGCGCCATTCCGAGTCCGGCGGACGAAGTCGGCCAGCCCCACCCCTCAAGGCTATAGCCCACCCGTTTTTGTGGCCTTTTTCCGCTGGACGAACTTGGCGCAACGGCCTTCGGGCGGGTATTTTTGGGCGCGGCTGCGCCCGCGGCCTATATCTGGCACACGGAGGCGCCTCGCTAAGCCTCGCGCCATTCCGAGTCCGGCGGATGGAGTTGGCCAGCCCCACCCCCCACCTGTTTTTGTGGCCTTTTTCCGCTGGACGAACTTGGCGCCCCGGCCTTCGGACGGTGATTTTTGGGTGCGGCTGTGCCCGCGGCCTATTTCTGGCACACGGAGGCACCTCGCAAAGTCTCGCGCCATTCCGAGTCCGTCGGACGCAATTGGCCAGCCCCACCCCCCGGCCTTCGGGCGGGTATTTTTGGGCGCGGCTGTGCCCGCGGCCTATTTTTGGCACACGGTGGCGTCTCGCAAAGTCTCGCACCATTCCGAGTCCGGCGGACGAAGTCGGCCAGCCCCACCCCCCAAGGCTATAGCCCACCCGTTTTTGTGGCCTTTTTCCGCTGGACGAACTTGGCGCCCCGGCCTACGGGCGGGTATTTTTGGGCGCGGCTGTACCCGCGGCCTATTTTTGGCACACGGAGGCGCCTCCAAAGTCTCGCGCCATTCCGAGTCCGGCGGACGAAGTTGGCCAGCCCCACCCCCCAAGGCTATACCCCACCCGTTTTTGTGGCCTTTTTCCGCTGGACGAACTTGGCGCCCCGGTCTTCGGGCGGGTATTTTTGGGCGCGGCTGTGCCAGCGGCCTATTTTTGGCACACGGAGGCGCCTCGCAAAGTGTCGCGCAATTCCAAGTCCAGCGGACGAAGTCGGCTAGCCCCACCCCCCAAGGCTATAGCCCACCCGTTTTTGTGTCCTTTTTCCGCTGGACGAACTTGGCGCCCCGGTCTTCGGGCGGGTATTTTTGGGCGCGGCTGTGCCCGCGGCCTATTTTTGGCACACGGAGGCACCTCGCAAAGTCTCACGCCATTCCGAGTCCGGCGGACGAAGTTGGCCAGCCCCACCCCCCAAGGCTATAGCCCACCCGTTTTTGTGGCCTTTTTCCGCAGGACGAACTTGGCGCCCCAGCCTTCGGGCCGGTATTTTTGGGTGCGGCTGTGCCCGCGGCCTATTTTTCGCACACGGAGGCGCCTCGCAAAGTCTCGCGCCATTCCGACTCCGGCGGACGAAGTTGGCCAGCCCCACCCCCCAAAGCTATAGTCCACCCGTTTTTGTGGCCTTTTCCCGCTGGACGAACTTGGCGCCCCGGCCTTCGGGCGGGTATATTTGGGCGCGCCTGTGCCCGCGGCCTATTTTTGGCACACGGAGGAACCTCGCAAAGTCTCGCGCAATTCCAAGTCCGGCGGACGAAGTCGGCTAGCCCCACCCCCCAAGGCTATAGCCCACCCATTTTTGTGGCCTTTTTCCGCTGGACGAACTTGGCGCCCCGGCCGTCGGGCGGGTATCTTTGGGCGCGGCTGTGCCCGCGGCCTATTTTTGGCGCACGGAGGCGCCTCACAAAGTCTCGCGCCATTCCGAGTCCGGCGGACGAAGTTGGCCAGCCCCACCCCCCAAGGCTATAGCCCACCCGTTTTTGTGGCCTTTTTCCGCTGGACGAACTTGGCGCCCCGGCCGTCGGGCGGGTATCTTTGGGCGCGGCTGTGCCCGCGGCCTATTTTTGGCGCACGGAGGCGCCTCACAAAGTCTCGCGCCATTCCGAGTCCGGCGGACGAAGTTGGCCAGCCCCACCCCCCAAGGCTATAGCCCACCCGTTTTTGTGGCCTTTTTCCGCTGGACGAACTTGGCGCCCCGGCCTACGGGTGGGTATTTTTGGGCGCGGCTGTACCCGCGGCCTATTTTTGGCACACGGAGGCGCCTCCAAAGTTTCGCGCCATTCCGAGTCCGGCGGACGAAGTTGGGCAGCCCCACCCCCCAAGGCTATAGCCCACCCGTTTTTGTGGCCTTTTTACGCTGGACGAACTTGGCGCCCCGGTCTTCGGGCGGGTATTTTTAGGCGCGGCTGTGCCCGCGGCCTATTTTTGGCACACGGAGGCGCCTCGCAAAGTCTCGCGCCATTCCGAGTCCGGCGGACGAAGTTGGCCAGCCCCACCCCCCAAGGCTATAGCCCACCCGTTTTTGTGGCCTTTTTCCACTGGACGAACTTGGCGCCCCAGCTTTCGGGCGGGTATTTTTGGTCGCGGCTGTGCCCGCGGCCTATTTTTCGCACACGGAGGCGCCTCGCAAAGTCTCGCGCCATTCCGAATCCGGCAGACGAAGTTGGCCAGCCCCACCCCCCAAGGCCATAGCCCACCCGTTTTTGTGGCCTTTTGCCGCTGGACGAACTTGGCGCCCCGGCCTTCGGGCGGGTATTTTTGGACGCGGCTGCGTCCGCGGCCTATTTTTGGCACACGGAGGTGCCTCGCAAAGTCTCGCGCCATTCCGAGTCCGGCGGACGAAGTTGGCCAGCCCCACCCCCCAAGGCTATAGCCCAACCGTTTTTGTGGCCTTTTTCCGCTGGACGAACTTGGCGCCCCGGCCTTCGGGCGGGTATTTTTGGACGCGGCTGTGCTCGCGGCCTATTTTTGGCACATGGAGGTGCCTCGCAAAGTCTCGCGCCATTCGGAGTCCGGCGGACGAAGTTGAGCAGCCCACCCCCCAAGGCTATAGCCCACCCGTTTTTGCGGCCTTTTTCCGCCGGACGAACTTGGCACCCCGGCCTTCGGGGGGGTATTTTTGGGTGCGGCTGTGCCCGCGGCCTATTTTTGGCACACGGAGTCACCTCGCAAAGTCTCGCGCCATTCCGAGTCCGGCGGACGAAGTAGGCCAGCCCCACCCCCCAAGGCTATAGCCCAACCGTTTTTGTGGCCTTTTTCCGCTGGACGAACTTGGCGCCCCGGCCTTCGGGTGGGTATTTTTGGGCGCGGCATTGCCCGCGGCCTATTTTTGGCACCCGGAGGGACCTCGCAAAGTCTCGCGCCATTCCGAGTCCGGCGGACGAAGTTGGCCAGCCCCACCGCCCAAGGCCATAGCCCACCCGTTTTTGTGGCCTTATGCCGCTGGACGAACTTGGCGCCCCGGCCTTCGGGCGGGTATTTTTGGGCGCGGCTGTGCCCGCGGCCTATTTTTGGCACACGGAGGCGCCTCGTAATGTCTCGTGCCATTCCGAGTCCGGCGGACGAAGTTGGCCAGTCCCACCCCCCAAGGCTATAGCCCACCCGTTTTTGTGGCCTTTTTCCGCTGGACGAACTTGGCGCCCCGGCCATTGGGAGGGTATTTTTGGGTGCGGTTGTGCCCACGGCCTATTTTTGGCACACGGAGGTGCCTCGCAACGTCTCGCGCCATTCCGAGTCCGGCGGATGACGTTGGCCAGCCCCACCCCGCAAGGCTATAGCCCACCCGTTTTTGTGTCCTTTTTCCGCTGGACGAACTTGGCTCCCCGGTCTTCGGGCGGGTATTTTTGGACACGGCTGTGCCCGCGGCCTATTTTTGGCACACGGAGTCGCCTCGCAAAGTCTCGCGCCATTCCGAGTCCGGCGGACGAAATTGGCCAGCCCCACCCCCCAAGGCTATAGCCCACCCGTTTTTGTGGCGTTTTTCCGCTGGACGAACTTGGCGCCCCAGCCTTCGGGCGGGTATTTTTGGTCGCGGCTGTGCCCGCGGCCTATTTTTCGCACACGGAGGCGCCTCGTAAAGTCTCGCGCCATTCCGAGTCCGGCGGACGAAGTCGGCTAGCCCCACCCCCCAAGGCTATAGCCCAACCGTTTTTGTGGCCTTTTTCCACCGGACGAACTTGGCGCCCCGGCCTTCGGGCGGGTATTTTTGGACGCGGCTGTGCTCGCGGCCTATTTTTGGCACATGGAGGTGCCTCGCAAAGTCTCGCGCCATTCGGAGTCCGGCGGACGAAGTTGAGCAGCCCACCCCCCAAGGCTATAGCCCACCCGTTTTTGCGGCCTTTTTCCGAAGGACGAACTTGGCACCCCGGCCATCGGGGGGGTATTTTTGGGTGCGGCTGTGCCCGCGGCCTATTTTTGGCACACGGAGTCACCTCGCAAAGTCTCGCGCCATTCCGAGTCCGGCGGACGAAGTTGGCCAGCCCCACCCCCCAAGGCTATAGCCCAACCGTTTTTGTGGCCTTTTTCCGCTGGACGAACTTGGCGCCCCGGCCTTCGGGCGGGTATTTTTGGGCGCGGCTGTGACCGCGGCCTATTTTTGGCACACGGAGGCGCCTCCCATAGTCTCGCGCCATTCCGAGTCCGGCAGACGAAGTTGGCCAGCCCCACCCCCCAAGGTCATAGGCCACCCGTTTTTGTGGCCTTTTTCCGCTGGACGAACTTGGCGCCCCGGCCTTCGGGGGGGTATTTCTGCGTGCGGCTGTGCCCGCGGCCTATTTTTGGCACACAGAGGCGCCTCGCAAAGTCTCGCGCCACTCCGAGTCCGGCGGACGAAGTAGGCCAGACCCACCCCCCAAGGCTATAGCCCACCCGTTTTTGTGGCCTTTCTCCGCTGGACGAACTTGGCGCCCCGGCCTTCCGGCGGGTATTTTTGGACGCGGCTGTGCCCGCGGCCTATTTTTGGCACACAGAGGCGCCTCGCAAAGTCTCGCGCCATTCCCAGTCCGGCGGACGAAGTTGGCCAGCCCCACCCCCCAAGGCTATAGCCCAACCGTTTTTGTGGCCTTTTTCCACCGGACGAACTTGGCGCCCCGGCCTTCGGGCGGGTATTTTTGGACGCGGCTGTGCCCGCGGCCTATTTTTGGCACACGGAGGTGCCTCGCAAAGTCTCGCGCCATTCGGAGTCCGGCGGACGAAGTTGAGCAGCCCACCCCCCAAGGCTATAGCCCACCCGTTTTTGTGGCCTTTTTCCGCTGGACGAACTTGGCACCCCGGCCTTCGGGGGGGTATTTTTGGGTGCGGCTGTGCCCGCGGCCTATTTTTGGCACACGGAGTCACCTCGCAAAGTCTCGCGCCATTCCGAGTCCGGCGGTCGAAGTTGGCCAGCCCCAACCCCCAAGGCTATAGCCCACCCGTTTTTGTGGCATTTTTCTGCTGGACGAACTTGGCGCCCCGGCCTTCGGGCGGGTATTTTTGGACGCGGCTGTGCCCGCGGCCTATTTTTGGCACACGGAGGCGCCTCGCAAATTCTCGCGCCATTCCGAGTCCGGCGGACGAAGTTGGCCAGCCCCACCCCCCAAGGCTATAGCCCACCCGTTTTTGTGGCCTTTTTCCGCTGGACGAACTTGGCGCCCCGGCCTTCCGGCGGGTATTTTTGGACGCGGCTGTGTCCGCGGCCTATTTTTGGCACACAGAGGCGCCTCGCAAAGTCTCGCGCCATTCCCAGTCCGGCGGACGAAGTTGGCCAGCCCCACCCCCCAAGGCTATAGCCCAACCGTTTTTGTGGCCTTTTTCCACCGGACGAACTTGGCGCCCCGGCCTTCGGGCGGGTATTTTTGGACGCGGCTGTGCTCGCGGCCTATTTTTGGCACATGGAGGTGCCTCGCAAAGTCTCGCGCCATTCGGAGTCCGGCGGACGAAGTTGAGCAGCCCACCCCCCAAGGCTATAGCCCACCCGTTGTTTTGGCCTTTTTCCGCTTGACGAACTTGGCACCCCGGCCTTCGGGGGGGTATTTTTGGGTGCGGCTGTGCCCACGGCCTATTTTTGGCACACGGAGTCACCTCGCAAAGTCTCGCACCATTCCGAGTCCGGCGGTCGAAGTTGGCCAGCCCCAACCCCCAAGGCTATAGCCCACCCGTTTTTGTGGCATTTTTCTGCTGGACGAACTTGGCGCCCCGGCCTTCTGGCGGGTATTTTTGGGCGCGGCTCTGTCCGCGGCCTACCCAGCACACGGAGGCGCCTCGCAAATTCTCGCGTCATTCCGAGTCCGGCGGACGAAGTTGGCCAGCCCCACCCCCCAAGGCTATAGCCCAAGCGATATTGTGGCCTTTTTCCGCTGGACGAACTTGGCGCCCCGGCCTTCGGGCGGGTATTTTTGGGCGCGGCTGTGACCGCGGCCTATTTTTGGCACACGGAGGCGCCTCCCATAGTCTCGCGCCATTCCGAGTCCGGTAGACGAAGTTGGCCTGCCCCACCCCCCAAGGCCATAGGCCACCCGTTTTTGTGGCCTTTTTCCGCTGGACGAACTTGGAGCCCTGGCCTTCGGGGGGGTATTTCTGCGTGCGGCTGTGCCCGCGGCCTATTTTTGGCACACAGAGGCGCCTCGCGAAGTCTCGCGCCACTCCGAGTCCGGCGGACGAAGTAGGCCAGACCCACCCCCCAAGGCTATAGCCCACCCGTTTTTGTGGCCTTTTTCCGCTAGACGAACTTGCCGCCCCGGCCTTCGGGCGGGTATTTTGTGTTGTGGCTGTGCCCGTGGCCTATTTTTGGCCCACGGAGGTGCCTCGCAAAGTCTCGCGCCATTTCGAGTCCGGGCGGACGAAGTTGGCGGCCCCACCCCAAGGCTATAGCCCACCCGTGTTTGTGGCCTTTTCCGCTGGACGAACTTGGCCTGCCTTCGGGCGGGTATTTTGGGCGCGGCAGTGCCCGCAGCTCATTTTTGGCACACGGAGGAGCCTCGCAATGTCTCGAGCCATTCCGAGTCCGGCGGACGAAGTTGCCCAGCCCCACCCCCAAGGCTATAGCCCACCCGTTTTGTGGCCTGTTTCGCTGGACGAACTTGGCTCCCGGCCTTCGGGCGGGTATTTTTGGGCGCGGCTGTAGCCGCAGCCTGGCCCACGGAGGCGCCTCACAAAGTCTCGCGCCATTCCGAGTCCGGCGGACGAGTTGGCCAGCCCCCAACCCCAAGGCTATAGCCCACCCGTTTTGTGGCCTTTTTCCGCTGGGACGAACTTGGCGCCCGGCCTTGGGCGGGTAATTTTAGGAGCGGCTGTGCCCGCAGCCTATTTTTGGCACACGGAGGCACCTCACAAGGTCTCGTGCCATTCCGAGTCCGGCGGACGAAGTTGGCCAGCCCCACCCCCCAAGGCTGTAGCCCACCCGTTTTTGTGGCCTTTTTCCGCTGGACGAACTTGGCGCCCCGGCCTTCGGGCGGGTATTTTTGGACGTGGCTGTACCCGCGGCCTATTTTTGGCACACGGAGGCACCTCGCAAAGTCTCGCGCCATTCCGAGTCCGGCGGACGAAGTTGGCCAGCCCCACCCCCCAAGGCTATAGCCCACCCGTTTTTGTGGCCTTTTTCCGCTGGACGAACTTGGCGCCCCGGCCTTCGGGCGGGTATTTTTGGGCGCGGCTGTGCCCGCGGCCTATTTTTGGCACACAGAGGAGCCTCGCAAAGTCTCGCGCCATTCCGAGTCCGGCGGACGAAGTTGGCCAGCCCCACTCCCCAAGGCTATAGCCCACCCGTTTTTGTGGCCTGTTTCCGCTGGACGAACTTGGCTCCCCGGCCATCGGGCTGGTATTTTTGGGCGCGGCTGTGGTCGCAGCCTATTTTTGGTACACGGAGGTGCCTCACAAAGTCTCGCGCCATTCCGAGTCCGGCGGACGAAGTTGGCCAGCCCCACCCCCCAAGGCTATAGCCCACCCGTTTTTGTGGCCTTTTTCCGCTGGACGAACTTGGCGCCCCGGCCTATTTTTGGCACACGGAGGTGCCTCGCAAAGTCTCGCGCCATTCCGAGTCCGGCGGACGAAGTTGGCCAGCCCCACCCCCCAAGGCTATAGCCCACCCGTCTTTGCCTCCTCTTCTCGCTGGCGTTCCTTGGCGCCCCGGCCTTCGGGCGGGTATTTTTGGGCGCGTCTGTGGCCGCGGCCTATTTTTTTCACTCGGAGGCACCTCGCAAAGTCTCGCGCCATTACGAGTCGGTCGGAATATGTTGGCCAGCCCCACCCCCAAAGGCTATTGCCCACCCGTTTTTGTGGCCTTTTTCCGCTGGACGAACTTGGCGCCCGGCCTTCGGGCAGGTATTTTTTGGCGCTGGCTGTGCCCATGGCCTATTTTTGGCACACGGAGGCACCTCTCAAAGTCTACCGCCATTCCAGTACGGCGGAGGAAGTTGGCCAGCCCCACCCCCAAGGCTATAGCCCACCCGTTTTGTGGCCTTTTTCCGCTGGACCAACTTGGCGCCCGGCCTTCGGGCGGGTATTTTTGGGGCGGCTGTGCCCATGCCTTTTTTTGCACACGGAGGCGCCTCGCAAAGTCTCGCGCCATTCCGAGTCCAGCGGACGAAGTTGGCCAGCCCCACCGCAAGGCCATAGCCCACCCGTTTTTGTGGCCTTATGCCGCTGGACGAACAGCGCCCGGCCTTCGGGCGGGTATTTTTGGGCGCGGCTGTGCCCGCGGCCTATTTTGGCACACGGAGGCGCCTCGTAATGTCTCGTGCCATTCCGAGTCCAGCGGACGAAGTTGGTGATCCCACCCCCAAGGCTATAGCCCACCCGTTTTGTGGCCCTTTTCCGCTGGGCGAACTTGGCGCCCGGCCATTGGGAGGGTATTTTTGGGTGCGGTTGTGCCACGGCCTATTTTGGCACACGGAGGTGCCTGCATAGCGTCTCGCGCCATTCGAGTCCGGCGGATGGCGTTGGCCAGCCCCACCCCACAGGCTATAGCCCACCCGTTTTTGTGTCCTTTTTCCGCTGGGCGAACTTGGCTCCCCGGTCTTGGGCGGGTATTTTGGAACACGGCTGTACGAGTGTGTCAGCCCCACCCCCAGGCTATAGCCCACCCCGTTTTTGTGGCGTTTTCCGCTGGGCCGAACAGCGCCCCAGCCTTGGGCGGGTATTTACAGTGGCGGCTGTGCCCGTGACTATTTTCACACACGGAGCGC